>JBBPBR010000005.1:43320985-43332827 GCA_037974775.1 Cicer pinnatifidum
TTGTGAAGTTTAAAAAAGCAACATAAAAATATTTTTTTAAAATCACCTATTTCAACTAATTAATTAGTAACTAAAGGTCGTTTGTCACAGTTTTTTGGTAATAAAAAAACATTTAAAAATAATAATAACCCCTTTAAAAAGTTGATTGTCCGTTTATTATACTTTTTAAAATAGTGAGAATGTAAAGAAAAAAAGTTAAAATGATTTAAAATTAGAAGCTTTTTTGAATAGAAATATAATAATTTTTATTACAATAAACATATTTAAATCAAAATAAGCTTTTCTTAAAAATATCTAATAAAAACATAATCTAGTTATTGAAAATAAAAATCACATATAATATAGCCTTAATCACCCTTTAACACATATACTGTCACCTTTGGTATTTTATTTAGATTTTTAATCATATTCACTTTTGTGCATAAAACCAATAAGATAACAAATTTTCATCGGCATTGATCAGGTAGCATGCCAAACGACATCTGCAAGTTATTTAAAAGAAGTGAAAAGATCCCATTTCATTAGTTCAGATAAGGTATGTTATTTTTCATTTAATTATTTATTTATTAAATTAAATAAGGGAATAGTGTATTCAAATTTTAGTGCCATTTGATTTGGTTCTTTCAAATTTTTGTTGAGGAAAAAAAAAAGGATATATTGCCTTCTAATAAAATTGAAATATTATAATTTGATCAAAGGTTGTTAGACTAATGGATGAAGTGGAATCCATATTCACAAAGCACTTTGCTAGCAATGATAGGAAAAAGGCAATGAAGTTTTTGAAACCTCAAGTGCAGAAAGGTTCTCATATGACCACATTCCTTGTTGGTAATAACTTCAACTATATCAATCTATATTTTATTATGTTGAATACAAAACAATAGTTTATTAATTGATTTTATAATTTAATTTCCTCCACAGGGTTATGTACAGGTTGTTTTGTATCCTTGTTTTGTGTATATGCAATATTGGCACACTTGTGTGGTATATTCTCTCCTAACACAGAGTCATCTTATGTGCAAGCAGTGTACCCTGTTTTCAGGTGCAAAATCTCATGCTTCCTATTTGAATGTCAAATTAATGCACTTGTGTTATAATTAATAAGTGCAGTAATTAATGGTTCCAATGATATTTATTATATGCAGTGTATTTGCATTGTTAAGTCTACATTTGTTTATGTATGGATGCAACTTGTACATGTGGAAGGCTACAAGAATAAACCACAATTTCATATTTGAATTCTCACCAACTACAGCACTTAAGCACAGAGATGCATTTCTAATGTGTACTACCTTCATGACTGCTGTGGTTGGGGCAATGGTCATACACCTTCTTCTAAGGGCTGCAGGATTTTTTCCTTCCAATGTTGATGCCATTCCTGGAATTCTTCTTCTGGTTAGTCTTTTTTAAATTATTCATCGTTAAATATGACCCCGTTTCACCCATGAATATATCAAAATTATAAATATATCTTTGAATACATCTTTTATTACTAATTACATAAATCAAACTAATAAAAGACATAATTGATGATCGAACTTATTAACAGAAATTAGTAAGATTATTTTAATAGCATATGACACATTTAAGATTATTTTGTTTTTGAGAAATTTACATGTTCGAATTGTACAATGTGATTTATAATTTGTGCTAATTATGAACTATTATTTATTTTTCAGTTTTTCATAGCTCTGCTAATTTGTCCATTAGACATTTTTTATCGCCCAACTAGATTTTGCTTCATCCGAGTTATTCGCAACATAATCTGCTCTCCATTTTATAAGGTAAATTCCGTTCAGTTATGGATTAATTTGATAGATTGGAATAATTCATTTGTATAAAGTTAAAATTTTCATTGTTTGATTTAATTTTCTCATTCCTTCAGGTTCTTCTGGTGGACTTTTTTATGGCTGACCAACTAACTAGCCAGGTGAGGTTATCATTGAACAAGTTTATTGTATAATTTTATTTAATTTTTGTTTAACATGAAATTGAAATTGTATGTTATGATGTATAGATACCATTGCTGAGGCATTTGGAGACAACATGTTGTCACATTTTATCTAGAGTTTTCAAAACACATCACCCTGAGACTTGTCATTCTGGAAGACTGTACATGGAAATTACTTATATTATCTCCTTTTTGCCATATTTTTGGCGTGCCCTGCAGGTATTTATGCCTTTAATATAGATTATTAGATTTTATATAAATAATGCAACCTAATCTAGGAGAGTAGAAAATATTTTTTGTTTTTATATATTTATTTTAATTTATTAATAATAAAATATGAGACTTTTGAAGTGAACTATTGTAGGAGATAAAATGAAATTAATACTCGATATTCTTTGATCATATTTATTGTGTCAAAAAATGCATACAATATATTATTTATTTTAAGAGTTTTTTTTTATTGAAAAATAAATTTGTTTCTAACTAAAATAAATATAGTACAAATTAGATTTAATGACAAAAAAACAACAACAAAAAATATTGACGATACACGTAAAAATTACATAAACTAATGAAAAATAATCTAACCATAACTTTAATCATGACAATAATCTAACCATAACTTTAATCATGACAATCATATTAATGTCTTCCGCCGGTCAATAGTAAAAAATAATATGGGATCAACGGTCTTTAACGTCATTCATCTTCGGAAAATTATTTGTTGGTATTCGTTGATGCCGACTATATGTGATCTCTGACATGATTAATTCAACCATGTGCTGACAAGTCATTTGTAAGATTAGGAGGGTGTTGAATTTGAGGGTAGCCTCTGTAAGTCTCTTGTTCAAAATAGGGTGCCGACAAAATGTGTCATTTCCTTTATAAATACCGCACCAATATGAAAAAACAAAAATGTCATACTACAATGACAAGTAAATTAACGTCATTCAAACGACAAAATCATAACTAAAACACAAAAAAGAAGTAAATGTGTCTTGAAAACCACTTATTTAAATAAAAGGAGATAATAAAATAACTTGAATGAGTGATTTTGAATAAAAAAAATGGCAATAAATCACCCCTCTAATGGATGAAGAATAACCTAAGTTAATTTTGTTAGGAGGCGTGGGTCTTACCCTGAAATTCGTGCAAAACACTTCAAGAGCTTTTTATCTTCTTATCTTCGTATTATAAGATAAAACTAACACAAATTTTATAAAATAATTTTGTCATAAAAGTTCCTTTTATTTCAAGTGTTTCATGCATGTTTCTTTTTCCAATTATATAAAATAAATATTAGAGAATACATTATGATACATTTTAAAAATAAATTCAATATTTCATAAAAAATGACAAAACATGGATTTTAGTGTTTCTAGAAATGCATTCTTTGTAGTTAACTCTCATTTTCTCTTTGTCACACTTAAAAAAAAAAAAAACAATTGAAACTAAAAATTGATTTTTTTTAGAAAGAAAACGGACATTAGTTGCTAATTATATTGAATTTTGTTAATAGTTTATTCATTGATTTCTACTATATAATGAATCTAACACATGCTATTTGAATATGGTTTCTAGTGTGTAAGAAGATGGTTTGATGATTCTGATGTTGCCCATTTGGCTAACATGGGAAAGTATGTTTCAGCAATGATTGCAGCCGCAGCTAGAGTAACATATGGAAGACAAAATAACTATATAATGTTTGCTATAGTTATAATCACTTCTGCTATGGCCACAGTTTATCAATTATATTGGGATTTTGTCAAGGATTGGGGATTTCTTAATCCCAACTCCACAAATACTTGGCTAAGAGATGATTTGGTTCTAAAGAATAAAACCATATACTACATGTCTATTGTAAGTTTCATTTACCTCTTTTTTTTTTATAAAAATTATAGAAATCATTCATAAAATGTGGCTTCACTCAACAAAAATAAGAAGAAAAAGTTGAAATGAGAGTGTTAGATCTTACAATTTGGTATTTTATTTGATCTCATGTGATACTATTAACATCCACCATTCACTCCTATGAATAAATATTTGAGCGCCACTCAAGTGGCCTAATAGTGGCGATGTGATAGTACCTACCACTTATAAATAATTTATAAGACTTTATATTATATAATATGAGACTCTTAATACATATCTTTCACACTCAAGACTGGACATATGAGTATGGTCCGAATGACTAGATAACGGTAACATAATAGTAGGTGGTCCAATGAATTTTGGATAAATTTTAATATCATCTTAAAATTTGAATTGGGTCTAACACAACGCTCAAAATATCAGCATGTAGAGTGAGTATTATCCACTATTTATAAATATTTTATCAGATTTCATCTTATTCAACGTGAGACTCTTAAGATTGTTGATTAACACTTTTTTTACTTGTATCATATCATTAGTCAATGCTAGATCTCTAAAAATCATAAATTTTTTTTTCTTTCTATCTTTTAATTAATGATAAAGGGATTTTGTATTGCAGGCATTAAATGTTGTGTTAAGAGTGACTTGGGTGGAAAGCGTCATGCATTTCAAAGTAGGGCTTATACAAACAAGATTGTTGGACTTTCTTTTAGCTTCATTGGAGGTTATTCGAAGAGGACATTGGAATTTCTATAGGTGATTTTTCAAACACTTTAGAAGAGCTGATTAAAAGTGGCTTTTTATTTCAATTTTGAGAAAACATTAATATCATTATGATTAAAATCATAGTATCCTTATAAATTTAAATTCTTTTTGAGTAGGTTGGAGAATGAGCATCTAAACAATGTTGGTCATTACAGAGCAGTGAAGACAGTTCCATTACCCTTTCGTGATGCAGATTCTGATAGTTGAGGTGTTTTTCTCATATATGTACATAGGATTTTATAGACATGTTCATGTGAAAATGGTTGTTGATAGCTGAAAGGAAATAATGTTTTGAACATGTTGAATCTCTCAACATTCATCGGATACCAATTGATGTATAGAATAGATAGCAATTGTGATGTCAAAAATGCATTGCATTTGTCCTATTATTGCCTCTTGAATACAACTTTTGGTCTTTGAGTTTATGTTCTTGATAAACTGTTGTTATTATATATCTAAAAAAATTAAAAATCAATAAGAAGTTTGTGTGTGTAATAAAGATTGTAGGAGTAAATTTGGTTGACTAAAATTACTAGAAAATGATTATTTGATGAATTAAACTATTAGACCATGAACTTTTTATAGAAACCAAAGTTGGAGTAATTGAGTTGACAACAAATTTTTTATAAATTCTGAATGTTTATTATTGACTCAAGTAATATATAACGATTGAAGCATGTATATTATTGTAAACTAGAAGTTTACCATCAATAACAAAATTTCGTTGGTAAGATCGGTTGGCTCATTCTAAATCTATTGTGATGCAAAAAATAGTTACAAAAATTGTGTGAGTATGTATTGAAGAACTAGTAGATTCTTCAACTTTTTTGTATTAATAGTTTCCAAAGGAAAGTGATAATTTCGGAAATGAGTCAATCTCATTTCTAGAACGTACGTTAAGCTGATATTTGTGAACCAATTCATCGATCATGTGAACCATTTAGATATTTCATTGATGCATCAACTATATGATAACATGTATGTTTGTTGTCAACTCATAATCAAAATTATGAGATTATTTGCTTAACTAATGTGAGTAAGATCTCATTTTCCTCAATTGATATTGAACTACATGTAGCATATGTTCATACACAAAAATGATCTTGAAGGATCATTCTTCGTCTAAAATTTATTACAAAATAAATACTTATGAGATCATAAGTTTCAATTTCTACTTTGGAACATTCAATCTTGCATGTTGATATATCGTTTTACATCAAGCAAACAAGTTATCATATGTATGTTATCTCCTTAATTTACAATTGACTTTGATCAGTTAGTAGTTTAATATTCCTCATCTAAGAAAATTTTTGGATATGTTGTGTATATTCCAATTGCTCCAATATAATTCTCTAAGAGGAGTCTTAAAAGAACACTTAAAATATATATTGGATATCAATCTCCCTCAATAATAATGAGTGTTGAGTCATTAATTGAAAATTTATTTAAAACTTAGTTTGTTGATTATTATTTGATGAATTATTATTTCCACTATTAAGAGGAGAAAATAAGAAACTAAAAATGATTATTAAATATGTTGTTATCTCACCTTGATCTTCTTACAAACAAATGTGATATGGAAGTTCAAAAAGATTACTTATATGAAATTTTAGGAAGTCAATTATCAATAGTTAATACTTGAAGCAAAGTATATATTCTTGTTGGACAGTGTATCATTGAAAATGAACCTCAAAGAAATAACAACCAAAATCGTTAAGGATTATGAACTCAATTATACGATATATACCTTATAAAAGGATCATACAAATCTTCAAGAAACTATGTGATCTTTGGATGCAGACTTAATGAGATGGATTGTCTAGAGTCTAACATAACCTAGCAATTAGTAGACTTGCTCCTGGTTGCAAATCGATAGGTTGTAAATAGATGTTCAAAAAGAAACAAATACTTGATGGAACTGTTGATAAATACAAGGCACCCTTGTAGCCAAAGGTTTTAGAGAAAGAGAAAATATAGATTTCATCGACACTTTTTCATTGGTTACTTGAAAAAAGAAATCTATGTGTAACACCCCAGACATTACTGTTATCGGCGATGCTACCTCACGACCTTCTCGCCCCCCCTAACCACTCCATTGGAAATAACGAGTTTTTGCCTTCCGTGGGATTCAAACCCGGTACCTGGGGGATAAGTACCCCCCACACAGATCCCTCTATGTAGATGACCTACTCATATTTGGTTCAAATGTTCATGTTGTAAATATTGTGAAATTAATGTTGTGTAATAACTTTGATATGAAAGACCTCAGATAAGTGAGTGTTATCCTTGAAATCAAGATTACTATGTTAGAAAAGGGAATTTCTTTAGATCAGTCTTACTATGTTGAAAATATCCTAAAGTAATATAAATACTTTGATTGTAAACTTGATTGCACATCATATGGTCCCAAAAAAATGGTGAAGGTGTTAGATAAACTAAATACACCACCATCATTGTCAACCTCAAGTATGCCACTTACCGTACTAGATCCGACATTGCCTACGTCTTGGTACTATTGTGCAAGTTTACCTATAAACCTAGTAAAGAGCATTGACACAATATCGAAAGAGACATGAGATACCTTAAAATGATTGTGAGTCTCGTATTACATTATCGAATATTTTAGGCCGTCCTTGAAGGATACAATGATGCTGATTGAAACACTTTATCAAATGACTCCAAAGTAACCAGTGACTATATTTTTAGTATAGTTGATAACGATGTATCTTGGAAATCAAAGAAACAAACGATATTGACTCAATCTAATATGGAGTCTGAAATGATAGCACTAGCTACTGCTAGTGAAGAATCGAGTTGGTTGAGATGTTTGCAAGTTGAGATTCCTTTATAGAAAAACCTATGTCAGATGTGTTGATCCACTGCAATAGTATCGCGACTATTGCAAAGATTCGGAATCGTTATTACAATAGTAAGAGACAAAAAGATATGTCATAAGCACAACATAGTTAGAGAGTTACTTTCTATAGGATTTTTTATAGTGGATCATGTATGCACAGAAGAAAATTTATCAGGTCCTTTAACGATAGGGTTAACTAAAGAGATAATTCTAAATACATCTAAAAGGTTGGGACTAATTCATATAGATCAATGAGCCACTCATGATGGTAACCTTACCTTAAAGACTAGAGATCTCAAGAAGTAGGTTCAAAGGATAGATAAGCATGATTCCTGAAGCGATCAAAGGATGAGATAATATAAACTCTTAATGAGATCTATACTCTATATGGAGTGCAGTACCTAGTTACAGAAGTACTCTTGATAGATTCACATATGTGAATGTGGATGTAAGGCCGCTTCCTATGGAATTTTGAGACAAAATTCCTATAGCGTTCACTATACTAGGATAGATGTTCAGGGCCAATGATGCACATGATTTTGAGAATACACCCTATAAAAAGGTTGTATGTGGGTTTGATGTCAGAGATATAGTTCAAGACTACAAGTCACTCTTATTGAATCTGAATCTTACTTACTATACAAAGGTTCAAATCGAATGACAAATCTGCTTATGCACAATCTTATAGAAGCGTTCGACGCTACTTCATAAGAAAAAAAAATTAATTCAAGTAACGGATTGTTGGAAGATAGAAAGTATGTAAGTGTGTGAAGTTAATAATTGTTGAAGTCCCACATTGGTAAGTTATAGTGTATTGAGTAATTTTAAACTCTATGAATACTAAAGTCTCATATTGGATAGTTAATATATGTGAGTTTGCTTCCATCACTATATAAAGAGTGTCAAACTCTTGTGAAAAACACACCAAAGTTGGATGCATTTCTCAAATTTCTCTCTTATCCATTTTTTGCTCAGGCACTTACGAGTCACTTACCCTTATCTTTTTGTCCCTTCGGTTTTTGAGTGGTCATAATACCACTATCCTTTTAGAGCGGTCTGTATGTCGTAGCCCTTTTGATTTTTAAGTGGTCCTAATATCATTATCCTTTTAGAGAAGTTTTGTGTTGTAGTCCTTTCGATTTTTTAAAGCAATTTTTGTGTTGCAGTCCCTTCAATTTTTTAGTGGTCTTAATACCACTGTCCTTTTAGATCAATTTTTGTTTCGTAATTCTTTTGATTTATGAGTGGTCATAGTTTCATATTATGAGTGGATTTGACCTTCATATTGAGAGTAACTTTAACCTTCATATTGATGGTGTAATTCTAGAACGATTTTCTACGATGCAATAGAACTCCAGTTTAATTTGTCTGAACTATTTTATCCTGATGACTTCATGATTGATATTTTTTCTTGCACAATGTGGGCAAGGCCGTGAAATATCTTAAAGAGAGTGACTAAGCCCGCAAATCAATCCAATAATATATTCGATGATTGAAATTTCTTTTAAAACAATTTTTCAAAACTTAAAATGGGACCAACAACCTATGTATAAATATTCTACAATCAAATACTCATTGAACATTTATTGTCACTATCATAATATGCCTATGATAATTATGGTCTTTCATATGCATAACTCATTAACCACTACCATTAAGTTATGGTCTTTCATATGCAAAACTCATGAATCATTATCATCAAGAAGGATATTCAATAGTTTGGATCATTTAATATAATTTTTATTATAAATTATTGCATTCTCCAAATTGATTCAATCAATCAACCCATTAACCAAAAGAGATCATTCTAAAATTCCTTTCTGAAAGAAACATGTGAGTCATAGTGGTAATTCCTCTTATATTGACTATTATTATCCATGAATTATAATGTGTTCAATTTTTAAAGTATTATACTTACGTGGCTATAAAACTTAATGAATAAATCTAATATATATTTTTGGTCCATAAATAAAATGTATTTTCTCAAAACTAAAGTGTGCATGAATGAGAAAACATCAAAATGTAAGAGATTAATAAATTAATAAATTATATGTATATAATCATAAATTGGATCCTAGTTTCTTTTTCTCTATACAATCCTTGAATTTTATTGGTGATATGTCTTTAATCAAATTATCAACAATCATGAAATCAATCCTAATATGATTAATGAATATTATTCTATTTTTAACTTTTTCTCTAATGGTTAAGTACTTCATGTCAATATATTTGCAATTCAACTTTTTTTTTCTTCATATTCTTAACCATAAAGACAACAATTGAATGATGGCATAAAATTTTCAAATCAATGTATCTACCAATCTTTCATTACAAATCAATGTATCTAGGGATGACAATGGGTAGGGTTTGGATAGGGTACTATAGTACCCGTCCCCATACCTGCGATTTTAAAAAATATTCATACCCGTGCTCGTACCCTTTTGGGTATCCACTTTAATACTCGTACCCTTACCCTCTAGGTACTTAAGTTCTCGTACCCATATCCGTTACTCACACTTTAACTAAAAAAATCGATAAATAAATAATATTATTGTGATTAAATTTAAAAATTATTCAAATATCTTAAATTCAATCATAAAATATTATAAACCAAAATATTTTCTAACTCAAAACATTTTAAATAAACACTCGTTACAATACATATTTAAATATCCATAATAATATTTTGTGAAGTTGCAACTTGCAAGTCATACGACAATATTATCTGAGATAATTGATACAAAGTTGCAAGTATAATTATAAAGTTACGATTAATAAGATATAACTATTAGTTATAAAATCACAATTATTTACCTATTTATCATAATCAGATTCTTAAAAAATTTGCAAACGTTTATGTTTCAATTATAAATATTGTAATGGTCCAATGATATTAATTGATGTTAAAACATAAAAGAAAACAATTAATTAAACTAAACACTAATATAATAAATAAATAATATATTTATATAAGTGCGGGTGCGGGACGGGGTGGGTATTATAATACCCGTACCCGCACTTATACCCGCTTAATTTTGCAGATAATTACCCGTCATCATGTCCATACCCATTATACGGGTTTTTACCCTACCCATTGTGGGTTTTCTTTTGCATGTACCCACTGGGTATAGGTCTAATTGTCATCCCTAAATGTATTTACCATGAAAAATAGCCTTAAAACAAGAGACCAACAATCTTTCATTTCAAATCTCTATAGAACTTTTTTGATATAAATTTCATGTTATAAACCTAAAATACCTCAAGGTGTACCTTTATGGATCTTAATATCATCGGCATAAAATATCTCATTCATATCCTTTCATATCAATTTTTTAGAGTAAAATTGTTTCACCTCGTGCTAAAATAGCATCGTCATATAAAACAAGAAAACAAGTTTTACTTCCATCGACCTTATGGTATATGCATTGATCCATGAGATTTTCAACAAATCAAAATGAAGACATTATTCCATGGAATTTAATATACCATTGTCTGGAGGATGGTTTTAAACCATGTGTGGATTTCTTAAGTTAGCAAACCAAAATACTCATAAAAATTGAGGTATATTTATCTAAATTGTGTGTATTACCAATGTAAACATTTCATAAAATAACTCTTGTAACATAAAGATTACATGTGGACTAAATTTTTAATTTAATAATATTTTATTAAAACTTTATAATGGACTTGTCAAATTAAACACCCAATTTCATATAGACATATTGAAGTAAAAGTGAATGTCACAAGAAGGGGAGTTTTAATTGTGACCCTTTCTAAAATTTAGTTTATGTATTATATTATCCTCTCAAATTGTCTTTGGAGTGAAGATAGTTAGATGAAAATAAGTCTCCTCTTATTGAAGATGATCTAAAGAAATATGTATGATAAGTGTGCTAATGGTATGAATAAAACAAATATAAAGAGAGTAAAGTATAAGAAGATTCACACACAAAATTTATATTAGTTCATCTAATATAGACTTCTTTAATCTCCACAATAACTTTGTGAGATTTTCACTAGTGCTCAGAAACTCATCTTCTGATATACACATTTTCAACTATATATTTTCTTAGCCTCGCCACCCTTACATAACTTTTTTTGTTTGAAATTTTAAATGAATTTTTAAAATTTTTGCAAAAAAAATAACATTAGTGACATTTTAAAACATAAAAGATCAAATTATCACTTAAAACTAAATTAAATAACTAAATTGAAAAAAATAAATAAAAAACTAAAACGTTAACTAAAATTAAGTTAAGAGACCATTAATTAAATGATATTAAAGGGATGATCTCTTTGAAGTAGAATTAATTTATATTTGTTTATATTTTCTACTCACTATTTTATATATTTTTAATCACAATTTACAATTTTTCCTTATATTCAAAACCAAAGAA
>JBBPBR010000005.1:43349455-43384056 GCA_037974775.1 Cicer pinnatifidum
AAAGAAGAAAAAAGTTACATCTAATAAATAAAGATTTTAGATTAGTTCATTAAAATAAATGAATGAATGACTAAATAAGTAGAATAAAATAAATAAATAAATAAATAAATAAAGAGAGTTTTAGAACTATCAAATTATACTACTTGTGTTTTAATAACTCAAAAATTAAAAAGATGTCATATCTGATAAATAAGTCTATTTTAGATTAGTTCATAAATAAATAAATAAATGACTAAATAAATAGAATAAAATAAATAAATAAATAAATAAATAGAGTAAATAGAGTTTTAGAACTATCAAGTTGTACCACATGTGTCCTAACAACTCAAAGATAAAAAATAATAAGAAAAAAAATCACATGTAATTAATCTTCAACATAATATTTATCTGGATTTTTTATGATAGAATTGGTATTTAGTTATGAAGGAAAATTAACCATTTTTGTAATAAAATAATTAGTTTTAAGTAGGTTGAGTTTGAACAAATTCTTGTTTTTTTGTTTAAAACCCAAGCCCAAACTAACTTAAAAAAAGAGGTCCAAAACAAACAAACAAGGAAACCCTAGTTTAGAAGGAGGGGCAGCCGCTTGGTTTCAAAACAAAGAAACATCTTTTTCTTTCCTAGTTCCATTCTCTATTTTGAAAGTAGAAGGAGGAAATATGAATGGATGCATCAACTAAAAAAGAGGAAAAAGAAGAGGAACAAGAAAGCTGTGACGACAGCCACAACGCCGGCGACGACCTTAGTGCAAACGGCGGCCATTGCGCCAACGGGGATGACAGCCACAACGACCACAACGTCGATGGTTTTGGCGACGGCAGCATGTCAGGTTCGAATCTTTGATTTTATATTTTCTATGTTTTTCTCATTATGCTTGATTTTGCAAATATAAAAAAAAATCTAACTTTTTGAACTAAAAAATTGTTGTACAGTGAAGATGAAGAAACATATTTGTTATCTAAAAAATACCTTTGCGTTTGTTGTTTGTTGTTTTTCGTTTGTTACTGTCCTCTCTAATTTCTTTCTTTCTCCTTCTTTGTATGTATATTTTTTAGTAGAGTTAATCTCGGATCCTCTTTTTCTCTTTAAACCAAATGGGGATGTATTTATAGAGTTTTTTTATTTGTTTAGTTACTTTCTTTGCCTGCCTTGGTCATTCTCCATCAATTTCCTGCTTGATGTTTTGATTTCTTTGCTCATAATCTTCATTTTTCTGCACCTTTGATGCTTTCATAATTTTAGATTATTTGTTCTGATCTGTTCATTGCTGAGCTTTTATTTGTCCTTTAGTTTCTTTTTTTTAAACTCAAAAATTTGTCATTTAGTTCTGCATAATGTGTACAAATACTGACTTATAAATTATATTTTTATGTTTCTCTAATTAGTTACAAAGCAAAGGTCAATGACACTGCATCTGAAACAGAAAGGCAGCAACAAAACAGAGCTAAACACTACATCAGAAACAGAGATGCAACAACAACAACAAAACTGAGCCAAAGGCTTAATTTAGTTTGGTTTAAATCTTAATGTAATTTAATTTTATTTAATATTTATGGTTGCAATTTGATTGTAATTGTAATTTAAAAATTATAACTTGATTTGACATTGTAAATTGATGAGCCTACTTATTGTAATTATATTTACTTCCTTTTTAATGTATATTTCCTTTTTGATTTATTTTTAATAAATTAGACAAAATTAGAGTACTACACATTTATAAGATTGTATGAATGTTTTATGAAAGATTGGTATAAAGGACACATTGTTGCAACATTTAATAAAGTTTCAAATTATCAAAAGCTTTCAATTGAACTAATTATTGTCGAAATTGTGATAAAAGACTAACGGTGCAAACCAAATGTAACTTAAAAGACGAAACTAGAAAAAATAAATTTAAAGGACCTAAGCGAGAGTTTAGTTAAATTTAAATGACTATAGATGTATTTTTTCCTAAATATTCTTAAAAATTTATTGACAACAATATTTAATGTACTTTAGAGAAATTTTTGACAACTATTCTGGTAGATTTTATACAATTAAAAAAATGTAAATGCAATTTTTCATTGGATATACTTAGTATTTTATCAAAATGAGTTTAATTAGTTAGATGGTTTTGTGTGTTTTTGGTGAATATATAATTCTCAATAATCACAAATGCTTTTGAATTAGAAAAGTAACATGAAAGTATTATTTTATCATGCGTAACATTAGTTTCATGATGTTCCAGACATTGTGAATAGGCTCACCAATGTTTTGAATTGACTCACATAGTTCCATAAGGTTTTGTAAGTTGACTAACACTCTTTTGAATTGATTTACGCTGCTTCAAAATGAAATCCCAGACAACCTTATTAGTTGATTCACACGGCTTGCATAATCAATTTTTGATAGTTACAAGGAAGTTATTTCAATTGGGATGCATTGTATGACCAATTAACTCATGTCTTTTTAAACACTTATATGAGTCATCATTGTTACAAAGAACACTTTCATCTATTCATTAGTTTTCACACATTCAAGATCACAATCTAGATTAAACATTTTTTTTTTAATTCAAGTCTTGTTTGTGAGTTAACTTTGAGTGAGAAACATCAAGATTGAGGTATCTCTTATTAGGGTGTTTATTCTAAATGTGAGCAGTCAATAGGATATCGACTGGCAACACCTTGAAGGTAGGGAGAGGATTTTTCCATGTTGAAGATATGAAGAGGAATTTTGTTCAAGATCTACAATGAGATTTATTATAGGTTGCTATCTTGTTAGACTTGTCTTGGGGATTCCAGAGGTGCGAGAGCAACAACGAACCAAATACTCCAGAATCCACAAGAGACTTTGACACCACATTTCAATTCAAAACCTTAAGGCAATGAGTATATAGACGACCTCTCTTATATATCCAACATTTAACTCATTTTTAGTCAATGTAGAATATAATCACTCACACTAGAACCCAACATTATTTCCTCAAGTGTGGATCTCCCACATCTTATACACTTCAACCTCTGTAACCGGATTTGCCTCCCCAATATACAACCAATAAGACTTTCATTACAAAGATCCAATACACTAGGATCTACTCTCGCTCATCCACCAAGCCAAACCATGGCTCTGATACCACTTGTTGGGGGAGTCTGTGGTGCGAGAGCAACAACGTGCCAAATGTTATAGGATCACAAAAGACTTTGACACCACATCTCAATTCACCAAATTGGAGGAGTTGTCTTTCCCTTAAATATAGAGATTCACAATTGATCTTGAAAGGTGTTACAAGAAATCTAGTTTTGTGTATTTAGAGAAGAAGAGATTGGTGTATAAGCCCTATAGCAATTGTAGACGAATATTGTATATCTTCTATCATAATAAAGAAATAAATTCTTATTCATTTGATTGAGAACTGAAATGTATTCTATATGTGAGGACAGAGTAGATGAGCCAGTTTGAAAATCTTAGTGTGATTTTTCCTTTATCTTAACTCTTTACATGAAGCGTTTTATGTTTATTATAGTTTTTATTTCTCGGTGATCATTAGAAGAAAACATGGTTATTATTTTATTTTAGAATGATATAAAGTGTTGTTGAACTGTATGTAATCTATTTAGTAGCATTTGTTGTTGAACTGTGAGTTGTCTTATACTTTTTACCCTTCTCATAGCTCAATATTAATTAACTATTCTTCTTCCTCTTTGTCCAATCATTTTATGTGATATTGATAACTCTTAAATATGCGAATTATTTAACACTTTTTCGAATTGAGTATGCAAATCCTTGAGAAAATGTTTTAATTAAATTAGTAATTTATAGTATATTTTAAATATAATATTAATTAGATGTTTTTTTTATTAAATTAAGCTAGTTTCGTTGAAATTATGTTGTTTGATATTGATATTGTGCAAAATATAATTAATTGGCAAAATATGGATAAAATGTTACAACAATGTTGCAGCATCCTTGCGAAACAACAAGACAACAATAAATTATGGGGAAATAACGTGACAATCTTATTATAGGGGTACAAGGGACACCTCAACACTCAATGACACATTAAAAGAATATTCCAGAAGTCCGTTACCTTTATTTCATTGAGCCAAATTTACTTTATGCATAAAAAGATAAAAGAAGACCAAAAACTGAGAGACAATTGGTCAAAAACTGTCATATATGAAGGACAACAACTGCAAACCTAAAGAGGATAGAGGAAACCTTAATCTTCATAGTCTCTTAACAGACCTAACAACCACCAACACTCCATCGTCACCATACTTAATTTGCACCCCTATTTGAAAGCCATTGTGGCTTATTTTGGAGATTGAAGTAGGCGAGCTAGAACTGGTTGTTGTAGGAAACCCTGTGACAACTGCTGTTGTAATTTGTATTTCTACTCTCTTATTTGATTCTTGTTGTAACATTATTTATGTAATAACTTTATTATTATTCCATTTCTAAACAACTTATGAGCTAAACCTTCATTAGTTAAGGAACAATGCTTTTGTAAGTACAATTTATGGGTTAATATGTTTATGGCATGTTTAACATTTATTTAATCAAGCTGACTTATTGTTGTCTTTAAATATGAATATGATCACCTTAGATTCAATGCTAGTTTTTTTATCTTGGAAAAGCAGAAATATAGATTTACTTGTTTAATGTGGATTAAGTCAAAATGCTTAAGTCAAGGTGCTTGAACAAAAGGTAGACATTAAATAACTTGAGATTGTATTTAAGTCCATAGAACAAAAGCAAACTGTAAATGTAAGACATATGACTCCCTTATCATGACTTTGATATAGGTGGAGAATACTAGACATACAATGTATATGCATTATTTGATTGATCTAATGGTTTGAATTGAGAAATATTTCAGGAAATGAACAAACACTACACATTTGGACAAAACTTGGAAGTCAAGCAATCACTCAAAGATGGATGATATACTACCAGCTTGAAGAATGATGTATAAATGTGTCTAGTGTTAATAGTGTCCATTAGGTAGACTTAATCATAATGATTTCTCACATAATATCTGTCAATGAAATCATAAAATAAGGTTTTAATCAATCAAGTAATAAATCAACTGATAAGTCAATTGATGAATCAATTGGGCAATCGATTGTCTGACTCAAAATAAAAGTTTTTACTAAGTAAATCGATTGAGAAATCGATTACTTAAAGGTTTTTAGTGAAACCTGTATTATGGGTTTAAATCAATAAATTGGACAATCGATTTGCACATTAATTGAGTAATCGATTTTGTGATACACAGAACCAAGCTCGTGCTGAGTTAATCGATTGACAAATCGATTACAAAAATACTTCTTCATCAGACATGGGTTATGTGATCAACGCAATCGATTGGACAATCAATTGAAATAAGTTTCTTAAGTTGCAAGGTATGCACTAATCGATTAGGTAATCGATTGAAAGAATAAACTGGTTAATCATTTATCAGAAACATGTTGCATAATCGAGTGGTACATCGATTTCAACTAAAATAGCTGAGCTACTGTAACAAGCCAAATCGATTGGGTTAAAACATTTGAGTCACTGTGACCAGTCAAGTCGATTGGCAAATCGACTGGATTAAAACATCTGAGTCACTATGATCAGCCAAATCGATTTGCAAATCGACTGAAGTAAATGTTTGAGTTACAGGGAGAATTCAGCCCATTGTCAAATCGATTATGACAATGAATATGAGTCGACTGAGTAATCGATTGTTCTGATCTCGTTGTTTGAACAAAACACCTATAATCGATTATTCAATCGATTATGATATAAACTTAGTATCAGTTTCTGATTTATGTATTAAAAGAATCGATTGGCAAATCGATTAGTTCCTATATTTTCAAGATTCAAGAAAAACAAGAAACGCGATAATCAATTAGGCAATCGATTAAGCTGAAATTACACTTTAATAAAATCGATTGGGAAATCGATTTATATGATGTTTTTCTGAAAATATATAAACTGATTCAATCACAAATTTCACATAACACTTGAATCATAACAATCATTTTTTTTCTCATAAACTCAATACTGAAATACACTTGGAAAAATATTGTCATATCTCACTAAAGTACATTGGCAAATTCTATGTGAGATATTCATTTGTGATTGAGTCATTCTTCTTAGTCTTCTTTTATTTCTTTTGTAAGAACAATTATCTGTATAGAAGTTTCTGGAAAATCCAGTGGTGTAAACTGGTGGCTATCTTTGTTGGTGCTTGTGTTCATCAAGAAGAAGTCTCAACTTGATCTCGTGAGGGTTTGGTGAGTAGCTCTTAGGGATAAGTTGGTGTTGTAATAGAAGTGACGTTGAGTTGGATGGATAGGCTATGAGTAAGCTAGAAAGTCTGTAAAAAGTACTCAAGTCAATTCTAGTGAAAGGCTGAAATCATTGTTGATTTCAGGACTGGATGTAGGCTATCAAACTGATAGCCGAACCAGTATAAAATTCCTGGTGCATGATTTCCTTTATCTTTTCTCTTTATATTGATATTGCATGAATGTTTGTTCTTGAATGTTTGTATTTGTGAATCTTTGTTTCTGAATAATTTCTTGAAACTGTCATTGTTAACTTGGGTAATAATCTTGTAAAATTAGTGAAATAATTTCATATAATTTTTAATAACAGAGGACATAATTTCTAACAGTAAATTGTAGCATGGTTAGGTGTGAATATAAACCCAATAATGATATTAGTGCATTTGATAACCATGATAATTGAGTTGGAAAATTCCTAAAGTCACTTTGTTCATAATGCTATTGTATGCTTGTAACATATTGCATTCCAATAAATTGAACTTGCAACATAGTAGATTCATTAACTATTTATTAAACATTGAATTTAGATTATCTTTCATTATAATATTTAGTTGTTTTAAACTTTAATTTACTTTTATTTGTATGAATCAAAATATTTGTTTTATTTGTTACTTGAAATTTTAACTAATTAAACTAATTCATTTGAGAATTCTACGAACTTATCCAAATCAATCGATGTAGGATTGATATTCTACTTTATATAACTTTATTACTTGTCACGATTGCGTATACTTGTATACTTGCATTTTATCGCAAGAGATATGTTAATGATAATAATCATTGCATTTTGTATTCCAACCTATCTTGTCCAATGCATTACAACTTCTTGTGCAACGGGTATTTGAAATAATAAACAAAATATGCAAAACAATATATAGGCGATAGGAAAACCATGTGCATAAAAAATTTATTATATCAATTTGATTAAATTTACAAGATCAATTGTGAATAACGGTGAGAATAGACTAGACCGTCCAACAAAAGCCTATGATCTGGTCTGATCTGACCTGTTTAATAAAAAATTCAATTTTTTTTAAGTCTATTAATTTAAATAAATTCAACTCATGCTCTTATAAAAACTTATTAGACATGATATATATATATATATATATATATATATATATATTATATTAATATTATTATTTTTATTACTAATACATATAAATTAAAACTTGTGATGCGATAAATATGCACATTCATTAATATTGACAATCAATTCAAATTTTAATATAGTAAAATTCTAATATTTGAAAAAAATAAATAAATATTTCAAGATCTTAAAATTTGATCATCGAAACATACAAATGCAATTAAAAAAATAAATGAAGAGTTTATAAAAGTCATTTAAATTGTGGAGATTAATTTACCTTGGTTAATATATTTTGGAAGAAGTCACACTTACCTTTATTAATATTCTCCTTCATTGTTAATTGAATGAGGTTTAACTTCCAATACTCAATCTTCTACGCATTTCACCACTCACAACTTGAATTGTCACGACTGAGATGTATGTTTGGTTTGTTAAATTGACTAATTCTAGTGAGTTGAAAATGAACATGATGGTTTGTTTGGTTGCAGGAAATAAGAAGAGAGATAATGTAATATTTTATATTATATTTGTTTATTTAATTTTTAAAAGTAAAGCGAAACAAAAATTTTCTAAAACCTATTTTTGCTTCTTCTCCATTTTGAGAGATTTGAAGGGAAAAGGAAAGACAAAAATCACTAATAAACTATTTAAAATCTATGTCTCTACTCTTAACTAAACCTAAATTTAATTAAAATCTATTTCTCCATCTTGCATCTTTTATACCAAACACATTTCCCCTTTAATTGATTCCTATCCTTTCTCCTTTCTTTTCTTACGTTAAAATATCTCCTCTCCATTAAACCAAATAGATTAAGGTGGTAAAAAATAAATGTAACAAACACTTAAAAAAAATAATTTGAGTTATGAATTTAAATAAACAAATAATCAAGAGTAACTAATTTTCATTTTAAGACTAAATAATAAATTTAAAAACAAAAAAAGGTACAAGATATAAAAAGAATCATGTCAAATAATAGATACAATGATATTTGATAGGTTGGAATTTATATTCAAATAAATGATAATTCTTTTTTTTCATATTTAGTATGTGCAAATTTGGTCGCTATTTTTAAATAAAAATATATATAAACAAAGACATTAATGTGAAGATAAGGGATTGAAGTGACACCCCATTTAAAACATTGCATCAAAAAATATGTAATTTACAACTTGGAAAGCAAACAAGATTTACTTCCTCTTCTTCTCTCTCTAACAATTTGTGGTTAATTATTAGGATGACAACAACAACGACATTACTTTATCTCTCTTACTCACTCACTCCAATTTAAATTAAAATTTATTTAAAAACTCTATTTGGGTCCGTTTTCACTTTCTGGAACAGACCCAGATCCGAAATCTGAAAGGGAAATATCAGTTAATGAATCCCCTTTAGATGATCTCCTTGAAGATGGCTTCTTCACTGAGCCATCTTCAGAGTTCTTTGATTTCCTCCGATTGGTTTTGTTCCCCGTTGGTGGAATATCTGTTGACGCCGACTCAGAGTCGTTGTTTGAACTGCGACGGTGTCGCCTATGTCGAGAACTGCCTGTTGAATCGTTTGTTGAGGAGTCTGCAGATGGGTCTGATGATCGATGGTGGCGGCGCGTGGTCTTCTTGGCCGGGTTGGACTCGGTGTCGATTGATTCGTGTCTTGACTTTGGAATTAGATGTCGATTCCTGGACGATTTCCCTTTCGGCGACTTGACCTTATTTTCTGAAGGGATCAATATTCGATACAAATTTTAATCTTAGGGTTTTATACATAACAATAATTCTTAGGGTTTTATACATATCAATAATAGTTGTGATTGCATTCTAATCTTTGTCTAGTGCATTTTAGTTTCTACGATATAAAAAACTGTTATATATTAACTCATATCACCATTGCGATATTTTAATTAAAATTCTGAATATTATTTCTATAGGCTATGCACTTTTTCATTGTCTAGTGCATTTAAAAAATTAATAAGCCATTAATCAACACGTATATAATGTGTAGTGTGTGTGACAATATGGTAAGCAAGCAAAAATACTTAGTTTATTTACACACAAAATTGCTGTATTATGAGAAGAAATATATACAAACCTTCAACCTTCTCATTAGAGTTTCCTGATGGGTTTGTTCCTTTGTACTCATTCATCTGCATAAGTTTTCAAATTCAACATAGAATAAGGCTTTATGAGGAAAAATGACAAACTAATTAAAATATGTAGAATATTTGATTTTAGTTTCTGTGATAATTTTCTTTATAGGAATTAAAATAAAATAATAAAAACAAAATACAAAATGTGATATATTTACCATGACAAAAAAAAAAAAAAAACAATATATTGACATAAATCAAATGTATATTTAAACTTTTAAAAATGAGATAGGAAATAATGAAAATAGTACCCAGCTTGGTGCATTTGCTGATGGATCATCTGAACCAATATGTGCTACATGCTTTACATCGGTTGGGAACCCAATTTGAATTTCATCCTCTTTTTCTTCTGCACAAATCATTATAATTTATTCACCACCAAACAATTCATAATTTTCACACTTGAATCATAACTAAATTGACAATAAGTAATTAAATCTTTAAATATGAAAAATCAATATGAATATGTTTATATACAAAAAGTAATTTAGTAATTATAGTTATACGCAAATTATGAATATTAATTACATTACTATTTTTTTTTCTTCATATATCTAAAATATATAATGAATGCTTATAGTTAGAATTAGATGAAATAGTGTTTAATTTTTTACATCATACAAAAGTGACTTGTGGCCATTGAAAGAAATATTTTTTAATGATGTTATAGGTACAAATATTAATTATGATTTAGTTTTGACTAATTTTCCTCAAAAAAAAAAAAAACATATTCATCACACAAGATTGATTCTCCTTAACCAATCACACACAAGAGTCTGAAAGGTTCAAACTAGTTTACTTAAAATGCACACGTGCAATTTATGAAATTAATAATTTAGCTTTCAATAATAATAAATTGAAAACTCTTAACCACCAATTTTTTAACATCAAGCTAAAAATAGCTGAATTAGAACAAAATTACAAAAGTTTGATTATAACATAACAATATTATTTATATACCTGAACTCCAAATCAAATTCTAAATAAAATTATGCTCTTCCTCTATTAGCTTTCTTCATTTCCTTTCCCCTTTCTTATACACATACAAATACATAAAGATAGGGATATTTTAATAAAATCCATGACTTTGCATGGAGGAAAGAAAATTGTACTTTTCCATTAATTTAAAATTTATTTGTTATGAGAAAGTAGATTATAGTACTTACCAAATATTTGAGAAATGTATCTAAGTCCTTTAAGGAGGCCTTTCACCTTTGTCGACATTAATTATTAAGAATGAAGCTCTTGTTGATATATTTGCACCAAAAAAACTTTCACTTAAAAGGTGTTGTTGATGTTTCAATCTTCAATAAACCAACTAAAACTTCCTGAAAAAAAAAATCAATTGATCATATAAAAAATCATACATTACTAGAAAAAGTTGAATTAACAAAAAACATGATATTCATCTCTAATTAACGATACACAATAAATTGAATGTTTATGCGGTTTCCAAATTCATTTAATTAACAATTAAATAAGTTGTTCATGTTTTTTAAAATTGTTTGCAACTACCTCCAATATGTAAAATGTTTGAGAAAAGAAAAAATTAGTTGAAAAAAAGTGAAAATTAATAATAAAACAAAAAGGGTACCTTTAAGAAGAAAAATGTATAAACTTGAAATTAATCATAACATGACTTAATGTTTAGGCCTCCAACTAATAATGTTGAAACAACAAAATCTAATTAAGCACATCTAGGTGAGTGAAGAAAACATATATTAAAAAAAAAAATAAAAAATTGGCAAGGTGAATATGGGAGAGAGAAGTCATGCAAAAAAAGAGATGCACATGCTTCTTGGTTGGTTTTTGTATATATATTTTTTGTTGTTGTGAGAGAAGAAACCAACCAAGAAGATGGAGACTTGAGGGGTGGAATCAAAAATCTCAAAAGTGAAAAATCATAGAGAAAGTGGTTTATGATCCACAACACACATTACCGGTTTGAGAGACAAATCAAAACCAATAGTTTAACGTTTTTTTAGGTGAAAGTCAAGATATACAAAACACTACAAATTTTCAGGTGCAAAATGCTATATTTGGGCTCAATGTTTTTGAATAGCTTTTTACTAATGAAAGCACGAAAAAAAAGGTTGAGATATGATGATCATTCATTAGTGTACCATAAATAAGCTAATATTTATTCTATTAATAATTAGAGAATTGTTGGGTTGGGAGTTTTCTTCTTTGCACTTTTCTTTTTTAACTTCAAATTGTGATAACAATTCATTATATTATCTTATATTATTATAATAATAGTAGTAGTAATAATAACGCAATGCTGTTAATTTGAAAACATATAAATAGTCAAAATAGAACATTTGAAAGAGATTAGTGTTCACTCTAATATATAACAAATTGCAAATTGGTCGTTAGATGAAATTAATTGTTATATATTTAGAAGTAAAGCTTACATACTAAATAGTAGAAGTTTGTAACTTCTATTAATATACAGAAATTATGAATTGAACTTTTAGAATTTTTTACTTAAGTATATTTAAGTGTGAAGTATTCACCAACTTCATTAATAACTAATCTTTGTCAAAGAACCTAACCAATAAATTTTAATGAAGTCTCTCCCTCCCAACCAGTTTAGACAATGGTGATGCTCGGGGGTTGTTCTAATAAATTTCTCTTTTGTTTCTTTTTTCTTTTTTATAAAAAAAGTCAAAAAAAGACAATGGTAGTGCTAAGAAACACATGAGCAATTCTATTTAATTATATGATTAAAGAATAACACAATGGCTTATCATCTCAATATAAACCAAAAAGTACATATATTTAAAAGTTTTAAATATATATAAATGTAATTACTTTTACTCTATTTTATTTTCCAATGTCTTTTTTATTTTTATGAAGCAAGTTCATGTGAAGGGAAAACACACTAATTTATCTTGAGGAAAAAAAAAAAATAACTGCATTCAAATAAATTTCTTAATTAGTGCGAGGGTAGTTGCTTTTGTTATTATATTAGAGTTACTTGTGTATTAGAAAAGAAAGAATCGTTCCATCCTTTAAATATATGACTCTTTTAAAATTTTGTTTATTCATTTTTATGAGATACTTTTTGAATATTCAGCTACATTAATTATTAATTTATTAATTATTATTTTTTAAATATATGGTAATTATATTTCCTCTTTACCACAATATGTAATATATTATATGGTAATTATATTTCCTCTTTTCCAGCAATATGTAATATATTATATGACAACATAAACTATTTCTCAAGGATAAACTTGTAAAATAATATCAATTATCAATATATTTAATATTATACCAACTTTCTTAATTTTATAATTTAGTACATGTTTGATTTCATGTCGAAATTGACAAAATTATGGTGAACTACTGAGAATTTTGCAAAAACTATAGAGTATAACTATTGCAAAATTGTAGTCGTTCTTCGTGATTTCGTCAATCTCGCCACAAAACCAAACATTGCACTTAGTCAATAGTCAATAAGGTCCTAAATACTATACTTAGAGATGGAGGGAATATAATATTTTAAAAAGCGGAGAGAACAACATAATTTATCACACATGAGTGTAGTTTACTCTATATCTTTTAGGATAGAATAACAAGCAGCCATACAATGAGCAAAAGTTGAACCAGTATAGTTCTAGCCCAAACCAAACTGTTAAAACAAGTCAATGAACTTTTCTAGTAGCCCTAGACTCATAGTAAACTAATTGATAGTAACAATTTTGGCAGAATAAAATTCTAGAGTAATTAGAGGCACATTTAAGATAATCCTTATTTATCATGCTAGTTGATATGCCAAAGGTGAAAACATGGATATAATAGTAGAGTGAACATGCAAGAGCCCTTCATCAGGAACTTCTAACCATGATTCCATGCAAGAGCAACTCATCAGGTATATTTGACCATGAATCTGTGATTCATGATGCCTTCATATCATCCAACCGGAAACGCGACTGTGCCAAAAGAGTCAGTTTAGTAAAAGCACACGAAAATCAAGTTTAAAATTGCTATTCGGCACCCTATGAATAAGATTAACCCCTCCTCAAATCTCTTTCTGCGATACAACTAACATCATTCTATTAACTTGTGTATTGATTTGATGTCACATATTAACATTGTCGATACTCATATTTTGATGTTCATCATATTATCTATTCTTTTATCAGTGATTCAGTTCATATAATTTTACCCTTGCGTTAAAACTTTCATAAAACAATTTAATCACCTGCGTCCTTTCTTTACTTTTTAAATAACTTGTGTATTGATTCAATATTAGAGTGAAACTATTAATACTACTACCTACATCCCTTTTTATAAGCCACCCATTGCATATTTCACATATATTAAGAAAAGATGATAGTGTAATTAATGTGCATTACTATTACTAAATTACCCTTTATGTATAATTGTATTGAATGTTTATTTTTCATATTCCAAGACAAATTGATGCTTTTAATAAGGGATATATTTGGAAAAGGAACAATAAATGTATCTAGTAAATTGCAAATGACTAATATCTAGGGACAATTTTTTTTCCAAAGAAGGCTTATAATTAAAAACGGAGGTAGTATTAATAATCATTCAGATCAATGCTAGTAGTAAAATAAGACCAGAAATGATCTAAAAGAGATATTACCAGAAACTTGTGATTCTCTTCAAGGAGAGGAGAGAAGGTTGTACAAAATTTCTGTATGTCAGCATTGATATCACCAGTGCCTCCTATCACCTCCATGAACTTTTTCCTGTCTGGAGCGAGCTTCATGACTACCTGTAGGTTTAACACATCCCAAATACGTAGTCAGTTCTATATACTATAATCATCCTTGACGGGAAAACGGAACAACAGAAAAGTACAAACAGGGGAACATTGACGGAGACGGTGAGACAAGGGAAAACTGCATGGTGTTTGAGTGTTTTGATCTAAGTTGAATAAATTGCTATGTAGAAGCTAGAATATAAAGATGTCGCTTTATTATATTGTCAATATTTAAATGCTTTCCAGATCACAACACCGGTTAGCTAAAATCTTTTCGAGAAACCCAATAGCATAAGGGTTTGTTTGGATTGACTTATTTAAGCTTATCTAATAGCATAAGTATTTGTGAGATTGTTTGAGAGAACTTATGGAAACAGCTTATGATACGTCTATAAGTTGTTTTCAGCTTTATTTCCATAAACTCTTCAGGATAATTTATGAAAATAATTGGACTTTATTTTATATTTTGCTATAAAAATAGCTTATGCATAAGCGCTTATGTTATAGGCGTTTAATTAAGTTGTTTATCCAAACAGAGCTTAAACTATAGAAAATTAAGATAAATAAAGTTAAAGTCTAAAATGTAGCATACATCATTTTAAAATGTAGCATTCACACAGTTAGGAACAAGGATTGCAAAAAAACGACAGCAAAATATGCAACTCAAAGCATTTTCTAGGAACATTCAATAGACCTAGGCCAATGTGAAGCAATATTATACGGTGAAGATCAAATTATGTTTCTATTGAGTTTCAAGATTATAACAACAAAGCATGGAAAGAGCATTACAGTAAAGCTTGAACTAGCAAGCCAGCCATGCCACTTCTTCAGAGTCTTGTTGTAGGCATCTGTACAGGCTTGTGACATTGACCAATCCTGATGCTGAATCAAGTTTTGGAACAAAGCCACCAAAAAATCCATTGCTCTGAAGATTTTCCAGTTAGAGAAATAAAATTATCCTAAATAATATTGCATGAACAATTAATAGCAACTAATAATAAGCTGACTAATAGAAGCCTGATCAGTTCAAAAGAAATAAAAGAAGTTAAAAAGTTCGTTGAGGCTAGGGTAAAGGATCCATATAGTGATAAATGATATACAACAGCAACAAAAGCTTTTTCACTAGATGGGGATAGACTACATGATCAAACATCATTGTATTATGTCAACTGTCAAATACCAAGTTTTCAATAAGTTCATTTATATCTACGTCTATTTTATTGGTATCTCGCGAACACTTTTTGATCAAATAAATTATTTTTCCTCAGTCTTCCTCCATCTCTATTTGTTAGGCTTCTATTGGTCTTCATCTAATCAACTCTCATTGGTCCTTATTAGAGCTGTTATTAGTCTACTTCTTCTCGCATGGACAAACAATCTTGGACTAGATTCTATAATTCTTCCATTAAATGGTATTACTCCTACTTTCTCCCAAGCACATTCAACCTTGATTTTATTCTTACATATCCACTCATCTCCCACAGGCCACAAGGCAGAAACTTTCTCGCCTCAACAACACTTAGTTTCTGCTCTTTTTGGAACTTTGATGCCTGACATTCAGGACCACAAAGCATCAATACTCTTATGGTTATAGGATAAAATTTTCCTTTAAGTTTGATAGGAACCTTTGATCATAAATAGTACATAAAGCATTTATCCAATTCAACTACAAACTTGAATCTTGTAATCTTCATCTCTCAATTTCTTGTCACTTTTATGATAAATTCAAGGTATTTAAACCTATGACTTTTCCGTCTCGTTGAATTTCCATTCCATATACTCTATTTGACGACATTTTACCCAGAATCATGCATTGCGAAAGCTTCTGTCCGTAACCGTTAACCATTTATTCGAAGTAGAAATTAAACGAGTTCATGCTTTTGGTCATTCAGAAGAGAGAGTGAGGTTTGGTCTTTCCTGATCCACACTCGAGTTGCTTCATGACATATTTATAATGTTAAACATGTGTGCACTCGAGTTGCTTCATGACATATTTATAATGTTAAACATTTGTGCTTAATATCAAGGCATGCATAGATTATGCATACATGTGTCAATATTCTTATGTTCAGTGTTGTCAATTGCATATCGTGGAAAATAGCGATCTGTTCTAATTCTGCTATGCTATTGTGTTATAGCATTGCTATAGCCGCTATTCGACAACACTTTGTATAAATCGCGTATCATAGAACAATCTCTGTTTGTTAAAATTCCCCTACGCTCTAGTCGCTATTTGACTACACTGCTATGTTAACCGTATAGCAAATTATAGAAAAATGTTCTCTTGATAACAGATTTGAGAATGTCATACAAACATGAAACACAAGTTAAATGGAAACTGCATGCCACTCATTACCTTGTGAGCCAAAGAAGTCCATTGGTACAACTGGATGATGATTTAGCAGTTTTAGTTTCAATCTCTACTTGTACCAAACTGTATAGGCAATTAAATCTCGTTGGATTGGATGAGTGTAAAGTTTCCAATCTCTGCCATGAAAATCAATATGGTATAGTGTGAGAACATATAGCATATGATACGGATATACTTTTGAAACATGTAGATACCAATATCTGTAAGCAAAATCATCATAAGAAATAAAGAGGAATGCATCCAAAGGTGCTAAATAGCATATGATGACACACATTCAAACAAGACACAGAAAGAATCATTGACAGAAACATACCGTTATATTACCACCTATGTCAGATTTAACCAGGGTCATAGCAGCTCCAAACTTATCTGTCACAAAAAAAAAAATCATTAGTTCTTTTAATCAGATACAAGTATTCATATCATACATTTGATGTTTATGCAAATACTATCACATAATAGTTTCACAATCTATTTTCTGCACATATTGAAGTTGTAGTGTTAGATTGTAACACAAAAATCACTCCTACAGTCCTACACACCATAGACAAGTTTCTGCTCTAAAACGAATACCGATCATCCTGATTTTTACATCTTTTCCCATTTTAATGAAATAAACTCTTATAATTTGAATATATAGATAGCTAAGTGACCACAATAGATACATTAAAAGCAATCAAAATAGTTTCCACATTTTCATGACAAAAAATATATCTTGACTATGAATGCTATAAAGAAGGTGATCGATAGAAAAGAAGTCCACTGTAGAAAATATCGCTTTTATGGATCCTTCATGGCTCAAAGAGTGAACATTTCATTAAGATCTAGCACATATAATCAAAGAACGGTTAGATTTTTCCTTTGCGAAAGAGTAAGCCACCATTTTGGTCCTTGAATGTGTGAGATATAGTCACTATACTTCCGAATGTATCAAAATTGCAAATACTTCCCCAATATCTCTTTTATTAGTAATTTCATAGACTAAATTGACCAACGAAAAACACATTTGAGAATTAAAATGACTAACTAAAGATATATTTCAAGATTAAAATGACTAACAAAAGATAGATTTAGGAATGCTTATGCATTTGATACATTCAAGGATATTGTGACAGCACTTCACACATTTAGAGACCAAAATAACTATTGACTCTTGCAAAATAAAAAACACAAACAAAAGATTAAGACACATTGAAAAATGTCTAATAAGGGACCATAAGCATGCACCTATAACAGGTAATATGTGTCGGCATGCATCCAAGAAATGTTTGGTTAGAATCTCTCCTTGCTCAGACTTTACATGCTGGAGTTCTTCCAGTGCAGGAGTGAAGACAGTCCCCTCCATTTTTACGCTTTAGCTGCAAATAACAATGTTAAAACCAAACAAATATATTAGCGAGTAGCAACCCCTTATCAAGCCAAGATCAAATCTACACAATGTTGTCAATTGCGAATCACATAAAATAGCAATTTGATCAAATTATGCTATACTAAAGTGCTATAGCACCGCAATAATGGCTACTTGACAACAATTTGTACTAAATAGTTTAATGCAGAACAATAGCAATTGGTCCAAATTCCACTACGCTATAGTAACTATTTGACAACACTTAATCTACATACATATGAGCCACTAAAGGAGGGGTTGGTTGCTTCAACTAGTTTGAGCTAAGATTTAAAGGAGTTTGACGAGTTAAAAGACCGGAATTCAAACCCTGTGAAGAAAGAAAATACTAACATAACAACAACTAAGATACTAACATTTGCCTATTAAAAAAAAAACATGAGCCACAAAAATTCAAGGATTCAAATATTATTTTTCTAAACAATAAAAAATTTAAGAATATGAAATTATAGAAGATAAATTAAGAACTTTCACGAGAGACTAGCTGACTTTATAGCTAATAAAAGACAGGATACATTGAAGACACTGAGAAATAAACACACACACACAATCAATTTAAAAAGCTTAAAACTTTCTTACAGCTATGCAGAGTTCTAAATTCTATCAGATCATCACAATTAGCTTTCCTAAAAAACCCAACTCCAACTGAGATTGGGAAAAATCATAAGACAGATCAGATTACATACACATGAACAATATTTTGACGCCACCAATTTAAACCCTTAATGATAAATTTTTCCAAAAAAAAAATTCACAGTTTTCTAGGAAAAAAACAAAAAAAGCAAGAAAGCATTGATCCATGAACAGAAAAAAGAATTAGAAGAGAGATGAAATATACGTACAATATTGAATGGTGAGAGTGGAGGGAGAGAACTGTAATGCAATGATGAAATCAGAATGGTGTGTGAGATGAGAATCAGATACCAAAATGACTGGTTTTTCCCACTTTGTCCGTTTTCCTTTGGTTACGCGGTTCCAGATCCTAACAGTTCATGAAAAAACGAAACTTCATCAAAAACCTTACGTTATTGAACTTAGATCTTAGGGGTAGTAATCTTGTTACTTACTATAAAAAAAACTAACTTTATTTCATTATTTAAGAGATTGAGTAATTTTCTTAAGAGATTTTTGAAAAAACTAATTATTGTATATTTATTTTTATGGTAATAAAAATCACTTATTTTAAAATTATTAATTAGGGGAGGTTCGTCCATTGGGATGTGACTACTGCCTTTCTTTTAATGTTATTAGTAAAAGAAAACTAAAGTTAAAAAAATAATAATAAAAATGTTATTAAAATACATAGATATTATGAAAATATTTTGCAGAGATATTAATAACATTTGCACAATGTTTTTTATGTTATTAATTTTGTTATAGACCTGAGTCAAAAATTATGCAGAGAGGTCAAATTTAAAAGAAAAGTATTAAAAGAATTAATATGGTGAATGGCAACGATGCTTCAAAAAAGGTATAATAAATTAAGTTTCTAACAAAGATTTGTTTTAAATTTTACTTGATTAAAAAATGTTTAAAACCTAATTTATTGCGTAATAAACAAATAATCATATGAAGTTAAGAAAAAATATATGTAGAACGCATGGAGATAAAATTATAATATTATCCTAATATTAAAAAAATTATAAAAGTTTAAACACATTTAGATCTTTGAATGACTTGATGTTATTCTAGTTCGTCTTCATTTTAACAATGATTTTCATCATCGTTCTCAACTATTGATGCTGTATGCAACTCAAAACCTTGATATAATTTTGTGTGTAGATTAAAACTACTCCCACTTGTCTTCATATAACTTTGAGCCCCGATGGTTTACATGAAGTCAAAAATAATATAAGTTGGTTCATGAGTTGGACATTCAGTCCCAATCGAATTAAAGAAAATCATGTGTTTTGTCGAGGGACTAGGAGTTTGTATTTGAAGCACTCAAATAACATATTACAAAATCGATATTTTTTTGCAAGGATTTGTAAATGTGGTGGTATTTTTTTTTTTTTTTATTTATTTATTTTTTTTTTTTGTGATGACTTGCTTTTCACATTCTCAAAACTTGTTAAAGTAACCGTTGCTATAGAGGAAATATCATGTGCATTGACTCCAAGAGTAAATAAATTGTCCCACTATAATAGTTTCCGCTTATATTTCTTTATTGGGAGTTATGGGTTATTATTCCACGAATAGCATATTTCTAAAATCATTTTCTTAATTCTATTCACTTTTGCTTTATCGATTAAGGTGAAAATAATCTCTTCATCCTAAGGTTTTCTTTGTGTGTACATATATAAGTCTTCTTTGTTTCCTTTAAAGAGTCAAACAAATGCAAGAGATATTAATTAATTACATAGAAATATCATTATTTTTCTTAGTCTATGTCCATGTGAAATATCACTATTTTTCTTTCTAATTTGCAACGACCTCTTCCTACAACTCTCAATATTCACATTTTGTTGTTCGTCTACATATTTTTAAACACTCATACACTTTTCATGTTTAAAAACACATTTAAAGCGATACAACAACGCTTTACAAAAACAACGCTCATATTTCATATAACAACGCTTTAAAAAAACGCTCTTAAAGATACCTTTTATAACGCGCGTTTATTATGCACCTTTTACAGCGCTTGTTACAAAAAAGCGCTGTAAAAGGCTTACCCATATTTCATATATTTGGGGTACCTTTTACAGCGCTTTTTTGTAACAAGCGCTGTAAAAGGCATACCCATATTTCATATATTTGAGGTACCTTTTACAGCGCTTTTTTGTAACAAGCGCTGTAAAAGGCATACCCATAATTCATATTTGGAATGCCTTTTACAGCGCTTTTTTGTAACAAGCGCTGTAAAAGGTATACCCATATTTCATATATTTGGGGTACCTTTTACAGCGCTTGTTTGTAACAAGCGCTGTAAAAGGCATACCCATAATTCATATTTGGTATGCCTTTTACAGCGCTTTTTATAACAAGCGTTGTAAAAGGTGTTATTTATTTTTTTTTTTTTAACCCTGTATATATTTTAAAAGCGTTTTTTTAGCTTTTTATGACACTTTTTTTATAAAGCGCTATCTTTTATCTTTTTATCCAAAATTAGTTTGAACCAGTTCACACAACACAACACATCCAGAATCAGTAATTTAGAACATATTCATGTGCATGTTAAAACAAAAACAGAATTAGTAACACAACCAGAACCAGAACCAGAACCAGAGCCCATAATCAGTTAAAACATAATCAGTTCACACAATATGATACATATATATTATTCTGTAACACAGTAATTTACAACATAAGTAATTAAATATACATTGAACCTAATTTACAACATATTCATATGCATGTTTATATAATGTCTTATGATCATATACATATAATAACTATGCACCATATAATATTCAGATCCCTTGCCCAGCAACATGCTATTTCCCAGAAAATCAAATAATTTTCATTTCAAGCACATACTCACACCATTCCTCCTTTAATTCCATCAGATCTTGCTCAGAATATGATGGACTGGAATTTTCAAAGTACTGCAATATAAAAATTGAACATATTATATTAAGTTAGTATCAAATATATAGATAATTTATATATGAAAATCATATAATCAAAATACCGTACCGTTTCTGGGATAATAGTTTTATTCTTGTCAACAATCTCCTTCATGAATCTCAATACGTAGTACCCACAGTCGATGTTGTTTGTTTGACGAGGACACTTTATTGGGATCCATGTAATATTATTAGACTTTTGCTTCGACACTACCGCACCTCTTTGAGCTCGAAAAACTTTTAATGCACTATCAAATGAATAAATGTGATTATTTTAGCATGAACAAACACTTATTTATATATATGTGTAACAAAAATAAATGAATATTACTTACGTGTCGAACAAAGTCTTGATTTCGGAGTGATTGTTGTAATCGCCATGCAAGAGATCCAAATAGTATATAACTTCAGAGACGGCATTGATTGCAAATAGCACCCAATGTGCCCTACAACAACAAAAAATTGGTTAAACAATTTTGTTTATACACAACTCATAAATTAAATTCTCATCAATTAAAAAAGATAAAATTATGTACCCTGAATTATATGGTGCTAAGAACAATTTATCCTTTGAAATATTTCCTAAATACATATTTACAATGTATTTCTTTACATTGTCTTCATCGAGTTTCCACATGGACGTTTTATGCGGAGAGAAGAATGAGTATTTATTCGATAATTTCCTCAGGCACACGACCTTCTCATGCAAAAACCTTCAATGAAAATTTTAAACTAGATTAACTACCAATACATTTAATTAATTACCAATAAATGCAATTAAAAGTATTTTTTACCTTATATACAAGCTCATTACAGTTGCACTGAGCTCCTTATGTTCGAGAAGTTCGTATACTTGCTCCTTGTCGAACAATTCCTCATACTCCTCTCCGAATATTTCTTTATTAATGTATATCATGCGCGAATCGTCGCTGCTGCACAGGTTCTTTTTTACTTGGATGTCAAGACACGCCCCGTATTTACCAAGGCGTGGCAGACTTATTTTAGGAGCAGCAGCAGCAGCGACTGATTTGCCACGATCCAATTTTTTTATTGCTGCAAATTTGGCAGCTTTATTGGCCTCCGGCCTTTGTAATTTGGCAGCTCTATTAACCTCCAATTTTTGAGGTTTGCTGCCTTTTTTTGGATGTGCGGGTGGTTTATTTATTTGGACCTACAAAAATGAGGTTAAATGTTAGTTTATTGAATCTGAAAAAATTGACAAAGCTTATGCAATAAATGTGAAAAACCTTATCGGGAGACGTAACTGATTTGTTTATGGGAGGGCTTTTAATGAGGGCAACAAGGTTCGTGGGCCATGCCACGTAACTACCAATAGCTTCGCCCAATGTCTGCATATCTCCGTCGTTGTCCGGTATCGACAACGGTGCAGTTGGTTCGAAAGCAACAATAGGCGATACCTTGACATGGCCCTTTGGGATCGGAGTATTGTGCAATACTTCTCCCAAAGTATTGTACAATTTTCCTTTTCCCACCTTCCGATGAGTGGGCGAGGACAAGTATAGAAAACATGAAGTGACACCCTAAATCAATAGTTAAAACATAAGTACAGTTAATATATAATATTGTTTAATGCATAAGTAATTACATAAGGAAGTAAGTAATTAATTACCTCGGGAATAATTTTCAAACCGATATTGCAACTCCCGCTTTCTTTCTCCATTTGTATTTCACCTTGGAGCTGATCCAGAAGTTGCTTGTCTTTGTTCGTATTCACCAATTGTGCCACTTGCTCAGATAGGATTCTGAGCTTCTCTAATACTTCCTCGTTGGAAGGTTTTTGGCGCTTCTCTTGAGGAAAAAAGCTTCTGGGAGTTACGCCAAATCCCTTCCCCCTAACTCGACCGGAATATTCAAGAACATTAAAAACTTTGCCCAAAATGTCCCTGCAACTAGCCTTGTTGCCCTCTTCATTTTCAGAACTTTGAGAGATGGTCTCCAAAAATACATGTAACATTAAAATAGTTAAGTTCATTAGCATTTTTAAAATACAATATTAAAAAGTATTCAAGTGATAAATACAACATTGAAAAATATTAAAGTCATAATATACTTACACAAAGTTCTATTACTTTTTGAACATTTTCGTTATCAACCACTCCATCCTTATTTACCCGAGCTTCCTTCCACAAGATATGACGACCCATCGGTTGATCGGATTGGGTCTCTTGTCGCTATTCGTTAAAACAAAATATTAGTTAGAAACTATAGTTTATAATAAAAATTCCCTCATCATTGATGTTACATTGACTTACAAGTTTTTTGTCTAGACGTGCATATCCCATACGTGATCTTCTGTATGGGTGCGTCGGGTTGCTTGCCCTCTCGCGACTTGCCTTACTAATATTCTATATAAAAAAATAGCAATTATGTAAAAATTTAAAATATGATACGAATATGAATAATAAAACACACAAATGCTAATAAATTAATCATTTACGACAAACGCGGGGTCAGTACGTTTGGAAACAAACGCTTTCCATTCATCATTTGATATATAATGTCGATATATCTTTGGAGGTTCAGCCGTTGTGTTTCCTTCTTTATCTTTAAGATAGAAGTTTGAGAGATGCGATCTAAATCCCCGATGGATTTTGCCAGCAACTTTCAAAACGTAATTCTTTCGTCCCTCATCAAGGACAAAAGTTGTCTGCAATGAAAAAATTATAAGTAAAGTATTTAAATGAAAATATTTATAAATGACAAAAGATTGGATCAAAAAATTTACTTGAATATCATTCCATATGATATCTTTGGCATCCTTCAATGTCTTATCTCTCCAGTTGTCAATCGTGATTGGAATATTTTGACGAACAACAGCCCCAATGTAGCTCACAAACATTGCGCTGTGGGGGTCAACTGGCTGACCACTTTCATTCCATCCAACCTAATAAACTCATATAGTAAGTACATGATATTAAAAAAAGCTAAAAAAATACACAACAAACAGAGTATAGTATAGTATTACCTCAAACTTAGTGCCATTGCTCCTAGCTTTAATCACATTTTGCATTATAGTTGCACCACGTTTGACTTCATTTTCATAAGTCTTACTGGTGCCAACTTCTTCATTTTGACATTCTAAATCTCTGTTTGTATCCATTTAACTACAACAAGTTCAACATGCAGTTTAGTATAACATCAACAAGCTCAACATGCATCATGCATTATTCTAAACAAGCTCAACATGTATCAGTATATATATATTTTAAACAAGCTCAACATGCATTTTAATGATTACAAAAAATTAATAACATCAATACCTGAATAATGGTTCGAAGAAAGATGAAATGTAAAGAAAAGAGCGAACGGAGAAATTTCACAGCAATAAAGTTCACAGAAAAACGGTTTTAAAGAAATACGTAATGAGGGTTACGTATTTCAATGAAAATATAAGGTTCGAAATGATCTTGGATGAAAATAAGGTTCGAAATGAAGGAGATGATCGTGGAAATACAGTTCGTAATGGACGGGATTATAGGGTTTGCAAAAGAAGAGAAGAACGATGAAGGTTGAGATGATAGTGTAGTTTATGTAATGAAGAGGAAACTGAAGAGGTTACTATTATATATATAACCCTTTTACAACGCTTTTTTATAACCCTTTTACAGCGCTTTTCCAAAGAGCGCTCTAAAAGGCTAAGCCTTTTACAGCGCTTGTTATAAAAGCGCTGTAAATGGCGTATTTATTTAAATTTTTAAAAGACTCTTTTACAGTGCTTATCCCAACAAGCGCTGTAAAAGACCTCATTGTTTTAGTATGTTATATAATATTTTTTTTAAAAGACTTTTACAGCGCTTGTTCAAAGAAGCGATGTAAAAGGCCTTATTATGTTATTTTTGTGTTTTGTTATGTTATTTTTTAAACAAGCTCTGCAAAACCCACATAGTAGTAACTGGTCACCACCAAAATATCTCCCTCTTCACCAAACTCCACCTCAAAGTCCTTTTATGCATCTTCTTCGCAAACATCAAAGCTTACTCTTTCAATCTCCACCTCAACACCCTTTTTATCTCTTTACATTCCCTTTCATTCTTAAATCGTAACTTGATCTTCAGGTTCATTGCCATGTTGCGAAAAATGGGTTTGTTAACAATGTGTCTGATGTTTTTGTTAACAATGGGTCTGATGTTTTTGTTAACAATGTGTTTTTGGGGATTCCCATGATGCGTACAAGGTGTTTGAAGAAAATCCTGTTAGAGAAAGTCATGTTAGGTATCTGATGAATATTATTTTTAAAGCCTTTTACAGCGCTTGTTCACATAAGCGCTGTAAAAGGTCTCTTTATTTTTTTTCAAAGAGTCTTTTGCAGCGCTTTTCCAAATAAGCGCTGTAAAAGGTCTCCATCAAACAACAAATATAACCTTTATTTTTTACTTTATTAGGTACATTAATTATAAATATTAACATATTTTTGAAATCCATAAATATTAATTAATATTATTAATTATAAATATTAACACATTAATTATTTAATGTCATATATTGTAAAAATTGTTATATACTTATACGTTAAATACCCATCTACGTTGTCACACTTGGAAGGCCTCGGTTCGAATCTGAATTAAGTGAACTTCGTAAATGTAAGCGTTTTTAAACTACAAGAGTCTTTTACAACGCTTTTTGTTGTAAGCGCTGTAAAAGGTATCTTTATTTGATTTTTAAAAGGGCCTTTTACAGCGCTTGGTAAGAAGAGCGCTGTAAAATGTCTCATTGTTTAATTTTTAAAATGGCCTTTTACAACGCTTTTTTTAAAAAGCGCTGTAAAAGGCATGCACTTTTTTTACATGCATAGTTCTTAAGAATTGAAATTGTCCAAATTTACATAAACATGCACTTCAGCAAAGACCCTTATCCCCCACCCATCAACCAAACTATCCAAAAGCCAAAAACTTAAGTCCTAATTGAATCACTGGTTATGCTTGCCTTCTTAGACAACAATAAAACAAGAATAGAACCAGAATAATTCAGATTATATAATACCACAATAATTTAATAAAACCAGAATAGAACCAGAATAGAACCAGAATAGAACAATAATTCAGATTACAATAATTCAGATTACAACAATAAAACCAGAATAAAACAATAATTCAAATTACAGCAATAATTCAGATTACATGCATGGCTTATATAAAACAATTAAACATGTACATTAAGATGCCCTTCTTCTTTTCCTGGTGGGATTCACATTTGTTTGTCCATTTACAATACGAAACGATGGATTAATCCAAATTCCCTCATCATGATCATCTCTAAGATATAAACCATCATCAGTTGAATCAATTTCATGTGGTTGTTGTGATATTGCAAATAAAAGAACATTACCAACATCTTCATCATTGTTGTTATCATCACTTATTTTATTGGTCGATAGGACAACAGACCATTTATCATCAGAAGGATCGGTGACATAAAACACTTGTTGAGCTTGCGACGCTAAAATAAAAGGCTCGTCTTTGTATCCCACCCTATTAAAATCAACAAGCAAGAATCCTGACTCATCAATCCGAACGCCATTATTATTATCGACCCACTTGCAACCAAATATGGGAACACGAAACATTGTGTAGTCTAACTCCCATATGCGCTCGATAACCCCAAAATATGATAGATTTGCATATATTGGGTTTTTGTCTTTTGCACTTAAGACATGCATCGCTTCAGCTACGAGAGTGACTCCACTATTTTGCATAGTGGTCTGATCATCTTGTTCTTTGGTATAAAATGTGTAGCCGTTAATAACATAACCAGTGTAAGAAAAGACATGTAAGCTCGAACCATTTGCTAGCCACCTCAATCTCTGTGAAATTGATCCGGGGTCTATATCAAATTTTGACTTTATGTGATTTTTTAACCATGTTATAAAACTTCGATTGTGCTCTCGAGTTATCCAATTTTGATTCCTATTCATGTTCAAACGAGATAACTGATCCATGTGTATTGTAACATACGGTTGAACCTCATCATCATTGTGCAGAACATACAATTGTGCCTGCTCCAATTCTGTCCTTGATATAGTCAGTAGTCTCCTTCCAATTATCCCTTCTCCTGATAGTCTTCCCGAATGACGAGACATGGGAAGCCCTATGGATTCAACATTGGACAGATATTCAGTACAAAATTCAGCAGCCTCTTCAACAATGTATCGTTCAGCAATACAACCTTCTGGTCGACTTCTACTTTTTACGTACCCTTTTAATATTTTCATATATTGTTCTATCGGATACATCCATCTCATATAAGCTGGCCCACAAAGTTGTGTCTCCTTAACCAGATGAACAGTAAGGTGAACCATTATATCAAAAAACGATGGTGGGAAATATATTTCAAGCTCACACAAAGTAACAACAATTTCCCTCTGCAATGTCGGTAATTTTTGAGGGTCGATCACTTTACTACAAATTTCCCTGAAGAAGAAACATAATCTAGTTAATGCTAGTCAAATTTTTTTAGGTAAAATGGAACGTATACCTATTGGTAGCAAATGCTCCATTAGAATATGACAATCATGGGTCTTCAAACCTTTTAACTTGAGGTCTTTCATACAAACCAAATTTCTAATGTTCGAAGAGTATCCTTCTGGAACTTTAACTTCGTGTAGAAATTTACATAAAACAATTTTTTCCTTTCTAGATATAGTATGAGCGGCTGGAGGTAGATATGTGCGATTTCCTTTCTTTACTGGAGCCAATTCATTTCTTATTCCCATATCGACCAAGTCCAATCTTGCGTTGATGTCGTCTTTAGACTTTCCAGGAACATTGAGTAACGTACCAATAACACTATCAAATACATTTTTTTCAATATGCATCACATCGAGGAAATGTCTTATATACAATGACTTCACCATTCAAAGAAAATTGACTTTTTCTTCCACCCAGTTTTGACCAGCTCTCCCGCAAAAGGTTTGCCAAATTTATTGGTCAAACCTTGTACTTTTTCAAGTATTTGATATCCAGTCGGTGGTAAAGGAGCTTTACCTTCCTCTGATTTTCCATTAAATGCATTTCTCCACCAACGATACTGATGACTATAAGGTAAAAATCTACGATGTCCAAGAAACACATTCTTCTTACAATATTTCAACCGCATCCAATTTGTACTCTCTTCACATACAGGACATGCACACTGACCTTTAATGCTATATCCTGATAAATTACCATATGCTGGAAAATCATTAATTGTGCCGAACAACATAGCCCTCAAATTGAAATATTCTTTCTTATACCCATCATAAACTTCCACACCTGTCTCCCACATACGTTTTAAATCTTCTATTAGAGGAGTCAAGTATACGTCGATATCATTCCCCGGTTGTTTGGGTCCAGAAATTAACAGAGACAACATCATAAACTTACGCTTCATACATAACCATGGAGGTAGGTTATATATTACCAAAATCACAGGCCACGTGCTGTGTGAGATGCTTTGAAGACCATGTGGATTCATTCCATCAGTAGAAAGTGCAAGTCTTAGATTTCTTGACTCTATCCCGAATTCAGGATACTCGTGATCAATTTTTGCCCATTATGGGGAATATGCAGGGTGTCGAAACATTCCATCTCTAATTCTTTCATCTGCATGCCATGTCAAGTGTTTTGAATCTTCTTCACTACGATACATGCGCCTAAATCTTGGTATTATAGGAAAATACCACACGACTTTTGCTGGAGTAGATTCTTTCTTCTTATATTGAGAGACATTGCATTTTGGACACGCCTTAAGTAGTTCATATTCATTTCGAAATAAAATGCAATCGTTAGGACACGCATGAATCCTTTCGTAACTCATGCCAATAGAACACAAAATTCGTTTAGCCTCGTAGGTTCGACTGGGAAGTTCATTATCATCTGGCAACATATCTTTTATGAGTGTTAATAATTCTGTAAAGCTTTTATCAGACCATCCATTACTCGCTTTTAAGTTGTACAACTTTAATATCGCCGACAGTCTTGTGAATTTAGTACAACCATTATATAATTCTTTCTCTGCATCACTCAACAAACTTTCAAACATTTTAGGACAATCTCGAAGATCTTCTTCAACTGCTTTTGCGATCTCATCAACTCGGTCCGGCTCATATGTATCTGTATCGAAGTCAGTTGAAGCATATGTCGAACTATTCTCAAAATTAATGTTTCCTTTTTTTTTTTCTCACCATGTCTTATCCAACATGTGTAGCTTTGATCAATTCCATTACATACTAGATGTCCTTCTAATTCATCTTCTCTAACACGTTTTCCAAAACAACATTTTAAACAAGGACAAACTACTCTATTTGGATCTTTTGCATTCTTCACTGCAAACTCAACAAACTCCTTCACTCCAATTTCATACTCTTTTGACAATCGATTGGCTGACATCCATTTCCTATCCATATTATACCACCTATATAAATGCAGTTACAAAACTAATAAGCTTTCAAAACATATCAACAAGTTTCAAAAAGAAACCAATATCAACTAACAATTTCAAAAACAGAACAGATCATGTGGTATGAGTTTTTGACTAGTAGAAGAGATTATATATATATATATATATATATATATATATATATATATATATATATATATATATATAACAATTTCAAAACAAAACACAGATCATGTGGTATGAATTTTTAATTTGATAAAAAAAATCTAGTTAAAAAAAAAAATACCTGAGACAACGTAGATGGCGGCACAGTACGTAATAGATATGAGGGTATGAGGGTTCCCAGAGTAGAGGTGATGAAAGATGTAGAGGATATGAGGGTTCCCAAGGTATATAATTATTTGAAATTTATGTATTTTACAGCGCTTGTCAATAAAAGCGCTGTAATAGGTAGTTAAATTCAATGAAAGCGCTTGTATTTTATAGCGCTTGTGAAAAAAGCGCTGTAATAGGTGGTTCAATTATTTTAAAGCGCACGTATTTTACAGCGCTTGTGAAAAAAGCGCTGTAAAATCATACGCGAAAGCGCTTCATTTTACAGCGCTTTTTTGAAAAGCGATGTAAAAGCCTTATAACATTATGCGCAAACGTTATATGACCTACAACAGCGCTTGTTTTACAGCGCTTGTGAATAAAAGCGCTGTAAAAGGCTCCGTTATTTTTCAAATACATTTACAACAGCGCTTGTGTTTAGCAAGCGCTGTAAAAGGGGCGCTGTTAAATGTCATTTTTGGCGTAGTGAAGACCATTAATTTTATTGTTATAGTATCTAAATAATTTAATTTTTAATTCCCCTTTCACCCTCTAGATTTGTTGGTCCTGGTTCCATACTTTGTGTAACACTTCAAGCTATTTATCTAGAAAATAACTTAAAATGTAGATATATTATAATATCACATGTGGTTCAAATACATGTCATGGTTACATGTCATGGTTTAAAACCTAACAACAAGATTAATGTGAATCAACGTCTTAGAAGTACAATCCAAAAAAGCTAGTATTACATTCAAAGTTCTAGTACAAACTTCCAAAAAACAAGCTTAAAGGAAATAACTAAAAATCAACCTCCAACTACAAGTTCCTGTATTAAGAATTTTTATCTGAAAAATATATAGACAATGTGGAGTGAGATTACATATCAATGGATCTAAAGAGATGAAAACTAAATAAAATCAATATTCTAATACATAATACACTTATCCTTTAATTCTCTTTTTTTGCATATTATCTTTTAACTATTTCTTTTATATCTAGTCTTAGTGCTAACTAAATGTCTTAGTCACTAAATGCAAGTAACCTAATGACTTAACCCTATATCAACAAGGACGTCTTAACATATTTTGGTAAGATTGAATATGAATAGAAATGTAGTAATTCCCCATATATCTTATCTTCAATCTTGGTCTACTTATAGTTGGACTCATTTACTAATTAAATTTATCCTCTTTCTCCTCTAACCTCTCTTAACTTAACCTATAACTAGACATAATATGTAAGCCTTTTGTAACACCCCAATTTCTCATTACCTTATTTTAAATAGTATAATGATACAATACAATACTATATTTTATTTTTATTTTTATATATGAGTGTTAATATGTGTTCTAATTTCTTTTGGTGTGTCTTTTGTGTTTGTCGTAGTAATTGAATTAACTCATTAATATTAACTATATTTAACTTACAAAAATAATATATATATATATATATATATATATATATATATATATATATATATATATATATATATATAAGAACACGCGGAGCGAATTCGTGTCGTTACATTAATTGTTATCTTTAGCACCAATAAAATGGGTTAATAATAATAATAACTATAATAATAATAATAATAATAATAATAATAATAATAATAATAATAATAATAATAATAATAACTAATATAATAAATAATAATAATAGTAACCTAGGTCACTATGTAACGTGTATATATATATGGCTAAGGTATCCTAGACTAGCATAGCCGCCTCCCATTTTGGATCAGATTCCAATTTGCAACTTGCAATTCCAATTTCATATTCCAGTCCCATTTCCAAACTACAACCAGGTATGCACGGAAGTTATTATTCTTTTTTGCCTATTGGTGTGTGAGTATGTAGGTGTTTATCTTGTTAGCTCTAAGCCTTGAAGATGAGATAAAAACAAGTATTTAGGAGAGTTTGATTAGTGTTTATGATATGATAGCTTTCCTTTTTTTATTATGGTAAACTTCGCATAAACTTAGTAGCATTTTTGTGATTTATCTTGGGAAATTGATAAAATGTTTTTATCATAAGATAAATTCATAAATTTTCGGACGCCTCCTAAATTCTATAGCACTTTAGTTCAAAAATATTATTTTGTCTCAAATATTGATTCTTGGATCACTCTATATTGTAATGCTTCTATTGGCGTGTGTTTTTCTAAAGTATTGATAATAAGTTGTGTATTAGGATTTAGAATATATTTTCTTGAATATGTGATTTGGAATTATGTACCTTTAAACAATATCATATTGGCCATGAATAGTTAATCAACTATAATTTTTTTTATTTTCATCAACATTGTTATAATGGAACGCTAAAATTTTAAATCCATAAAAGTTTGTATTGCAAAGAATGCTGCATGATGTTTAGAAACAATTGACTCGAGTCTTGAGCAGTGTTAAACTAACCTATTGGAATTTAACATACTATTTCCTATTAAGAAAATTATTTATTTATTTACTTATTTATTTATTCACTTATTTATTATTTGTTTTACAAAGCGGTTTAGATACGAACCTTAGGATGAGTTCAGCCTACCACCCACAAACAGATGGTCAAACTGAGCGAACCAATCAATCCCTAGAAGACTTGTTGAGAGCTTGTGTGTTGGAACAAAATGGAAGTTGGGATAGCTTTTTGCCACTTATAGAGTTTACCTATAATAATAGTTTCCACTCTAGCATTGGAATGACTCCTTTTGAGGCTTTGTATGGGAGAAGATGTAGGACCCCTTTGTGTTGGTTTGAGACAGGTGATAACCTTGTGTTAGGACCTGAGATTGTTCAACAAACTGCTGATAAAGTAAAAATGATTCAGGAAAAAATGAGAGTATCTCAAAGTAGGCAAAAGAGTTACCATGATAAAAAGAAAGAAAAACCTCGAATTTCAAGAAGGTGATCATGTATTTCTGAGAGTTACTCCAACAATTGGGGTTGGTCGGGCATTAAAAATGCGAAAGCTTACACCTCGATTTATAGGACCTTACCAAATTCTCAAACGTGTCGGCAACGTAGCATATCAGATCGCGTTGCCTCCGTCTCTTTCTAATCTCCATAGTGTCTTTCATGTGTCTCAACTTCTCAAGTACATTTTCGATCCCTCACACGTGATTGAGTCAGACAAGGTCCAAATAAAAGAGAATCTAACTTTTGAGACCTTATCGCTACGGATTGAGGACCAAAAGACCAAAGAACTAAGGGGTAAGGCGATTTGATTGGTTAAGGTTGTCTGGGGAGGTGCTACTGGTGAAAGTGCTACGTGGGAGGTCGAAAGCCAGATGCGCGATTTTTATCCCGAACTATTTCCGTCAGGTAAATTTCGAGGACGAAATTTTCTTCAACAGGGGGAGAAATGTAACACCCCAATTTCTCATTACCTTATTTTAAATAGTATAATGATACAATACTATATTTTATTTTTATTTTTATATATGAGTGTTAATATGTGTTCTAATTTCTTTAGGTGTATCTTTTGTGTTTGTCGTAGTAATTGAATTAACTCATTAATATTAACTATATTTAACTTACAAAAATAATATATATATATATATATATATATATATAAGAACACGTGGAGCGAATTCGTGTCGTTACATTAATTGTTATCTTTAGCACTAATAAAATGAGTTAATAATAATAATAACTCCAATTGATAAACTGCGCATAAACTTAGTAACATTTCTGTGATTTATCTTGGGAAATTGATAAAATGTTATACATGATTAGCAATTTTATTTGGTTCTTTGGAAACTTGCACAAGTGTTTTTATCATAAGATAAATTCATAAAGTTTCGGACGCCTCCTAAATCCTATAGCACTTTAGTTCAAAAATATTATTTTGTCTCAAATATTGATTCTTGGATCACTCTATATTGTAATGCTTCTACTAGCGTGTGTTTTTCTAAAGTATTGATAATAAGTTGTGTATTAGGATTTACAATATATTTTCTTGAATATGTGATTTGGAATTATGTACCTTTAAACAATATCATATTGCATGATGTTTAGAAACAATTGACTCGAGTCTTGAGCAGTGTCAAACTAACCTATTGGAATTTAACATACTATTTCCTATTAAGAAAATTATTTATTTATTTTATTATTTATTTTATTATTTATTTATTTTATTTATTTATTTACTTATTTATTTATTCACTTATTTATTCATTTATTTACTTATTTATTTATTTATTATTTATTTTATTATTTATTTATTCATTTACTTATTTACTTATTTAATTATTTATT
>JBBPBR010000005.1:43395792-43411606 GCA_037974775.1 Cicer pinnatifidum
TGAGATAGTATTAGTAAAAAAAAAAAAAAATAGAAAACGTCATAGAGGTATTTTTCTCTTGTACAATACATTTATTCTTTTCCTTATCTTCACCATATAATTATTCTTTTGCTATAAAAATATAGATTTTTATTTAGAGCAAAAATAAAATAACATTATAAATGAAAAAAAAAATATAAAAAATAAAACCAGAAATCTCAAACTTTCGACGAGTGTCACTGTCGTCGCCGTAACGATAATCATGCCTTTTGACGCTGCCACACTCTTCGCCTCAATCTCCTCTCTTCTCTTGGTTTTTTCTTTCACCCTCTTAATCTCTTTTTTCCATTTTTCTATTCTTTTCTGCACCTAACGAAGCGGCTGCCTCCTTTTAGTTTGTAACCTAGGGTTTCAATTCTATGTTTTTAATTTTTTTTTTTTTGTTTTTAAGTTAAGTTGGGCTCATGTTCTAATAAAAAACAAAAATTTGTTCATATAAACTCAATCTATTTAGAGCTAATTTTTGTATTATTAAAAAAAGTTAATTTGCTTCATAACTAAAATATTAAATTTAATAAAAAAAAGTAAATATTTCATTAAAGATTAACTAAATGTGATATTTTTTATTTTATTTTTGAGTTATTAGGACACATGTTGCGACAACTTGACAATTCTAAATCTCATCTTCATAAATAAACTAATATAATTTTTTTTTATTAAAAGTTAACTAGACATCGACTTCCTTTAATCCATGAGTAGCAAAAGGATTTTTTCTGTAACATCAATTTTTTTTTTAATACCAAAATGTCTAACTCCAGATTTTTATGCCCTACTTTTTGAACCTAATAGAAAGTCGCTGGCTCAGGGTGCGACCTGCTGAAGACCACTCTAAAATGGACCTAGTTGGAGGTCGTTGTCCCAAGAGGCAACCTCTTACTAGGGTTTAAGTTTTGTGTGTGGTCGTTTTATGAATTATTATATTAATTTAATATATTAATTTAATATATTAATAAATAATTAAATTAATAAATATTACATTTATAAATAATAAAAATAATAATTTATTATTATTATTATTATTATTATTATTATTATTATTATTATTATTATTATTATTATACAATTTGTGATTTTTCAATTGTACAATTTGTGATTAATTGTTATTAATAAAACTAATAATAAACTTACCAAATTTTCTACTTACCAAATTATACAATTTGTGATTAATCAATTTACTAAAATTAATTTGATACTTACCAATCAATCACACGAATCATTTTTTTTGATATATCAAGATAAAATCAAGTAATATATTGTATATTAATGTATTGTTAATTTATCTCAAAAGATAAAATTAAATTAAATAGATTCATCTTTCAAAGGTATTTTCAAAATATCTATATATAAAATGATTAGATTAGGTTCATTTTTTACTTTTATTACTTTTTCGAATCAAACATTAATTTTTTTAATAATAAATCAATTTGTAAATTAATGAGAAAATTAATGACTAACCCCATTTAAGTCCTTGTTTGGTTTTACGTTGAAGAGCATCTGGTGTGCGTTTGTAGTGGTCAAAATCGATTGGCTTCATAAATTCATCTCTGAATGTTTTTCTTTTACCCAAAGCATGTTATATATATATATATCAATCAAATCAAAGTAAGTCTCCAAATAGCATGTTAAATATGGGGTTTATAATCATTTAAACACAAAATTAATCATTTAAGTAATTTGATAGTGAAATAAATAAAAAATAAAAAATAAAAAGCTTTTATAAAAGAAAAAAAGTAATTTGTTATGACTAATGTCTCTCAGAAATCATATACGAACAACTCTAACCAACACTTATTTTAAGAACATTATATTTGAGAGAGAATAATAGAAAGAAATTTGGAAGAATAGAAGAAAGAAATTTGAAAGCATAGAAGAAGAATTTCAATTCAGAAAAATAAATAAATTGAATTTTATTTAATTTTTGTCTTTTCGAACTTTGGGGTTATGATGCTCAATATATAGACATCCAAACTTGTAGGGAATTAAAGTTTGATAAAAAATTATGATGAAAGTTTTTTCAAAAGCTACGTATAATATACTGAATTAATCACAAAATGAAAATTTTGAATGAATGGAAAAAAAATTTCCTATAAAAAAATACTAAATACAAAATGACAAATTTGGTAGCCATATTCATATTCTGATTATTTCTAAATATTCATATAATTCAATCTGTTAATTTGACTGCATTATCAAATTTTGTTGACATCCATATTATTATTATTATTCAAAAACAAATTATTTTGTGAAGAGTGGATCTAATTCCATCCTGATAGTCTTAACATTTTGTTAAAAATAAATATTTAGAAAAAATTACATTTTTTTTCACCAAATATCTATATTATCAAAAAATTAAATAATATCTCAATTTTTTTTTATATCGAAAAACATCTACAAAACTTATAAATGAACATCCATACTTTTAAATTGATTTTACAATATGGTAACATTTTAAATACAAAGTAATAACACGGTTTTCGCATTCTTATTTATTTCGTAATAAATTTGTGTGATTAACTTTTATTTAATACATAATAGTAAACTCTATTATTATCAAAATTCAAGTTCTGTGAGGAGGTGGAGAACTAGGTCCAGATGGTGGAACATGGCCTTTTGGTAGCGTACCAAAATGCAAGTTTGTGTGAGGATGTGGTGGTGGAGAATCTGAGGATCCAGTGCTAGGTCCAGATGGTGGAACATGACCTTTTGGTAGCATACCAAAATTCAAGTTTGAGTGAGGAGGTGGAGAACTAGGTCCAGATGGTGGAACAGGGCCTTTTGGTAGCATACCAAAATGCAAGTTTGTGTGAGGATGTGGTGGTGGAGAATCTGAGGATCCAGTGCTAGGTCCAGATGGTGGAACATGACCTTTTGGTAGCATACCAAAATTCAAGTTTGTGTGAGGAGGTGGAGAACTAGGTCCAGATGGTGGAACAGGGCCTTTTGGTAGCATACCAAAATGCAAGTTTGTGTGAGGATGTGGTGGTGGAGAATCTGAGAATCTAGTGCTAGGTCCAGATGGTGGAACATGACCTTTTGGTAGCATACCAAAATTCAAGTTTGTGTGAGGAGGTGGAGAACTAGGTCCAGATGGTGGAACAGGGCCTTTTGGTAGCATACCAAAATGCAAGTTTGTGCGAGGATGTGGTGGTGGAGAATCTGAGGATCCAGTGCTAGGTCCAGATGGTGGAACATGACCTTTTGGTAGCATACCAAAATTCAATTTTATATGAGAAGGATGGTAATTTATGATATGATCACTTAAAACAAACGAAAAGAACAAAAAAGACATAACACCAACCAAATAAATCTTTGAAATTTCCATCTCTCTAATTTGTTTGTATAATTATGCCTTGAAGATGCTACTTATATAAACACAAGAAAAGGGAGGGGGAGGGGGTTTACTTATATTTTAATCTTTTCATTTATAAAATGTAAAAAAATCATTTATGTTATGTTGTATACTTTTTTATTTTTTTAGTGACGTAGATAAAAAAAATTCTTTTGATACTTTTGGTATTTTATTATATATAGCATAAAAGTATGTGATAATCTTCTTTTTCAACTTTACTTTATTCATATTCATTTTTAAATAAATAAGATTTAATTAGTAAATATAAATTGAATTGTTTTTCCATTCTCAAATACAATAATAAAATCATTAAAATACATAATCATGTTAATATTAACAAATAAATTTCCTTATCCATCGTAGCCAAGATTCAATTGAATGATCTTGGACTGAATTTGGTTTTTAATGTATATCTATGCTAAACCAACCACCTCAATTGCTTCTAGACATCTAATATACACAAAATTTATAGTGTTACTAAATTATATCAATAATAAAAAAATATAGTTAAATATATTTTGGATCTTTATAAAGTAGGTCTTATTTTTATTTTCGTCTCTGTAATTATTTATTTATTTATTTATATCTTATAAATTCTAACAAGTTTTAAAAAAGTTATTTATGATTTTTTTTTAATAAAAAAAGGAAACATGACTAATTTTGGATAAAGTGACACGTGGTGACTGTGTAATTATTGTTGACTAGACAATATTTAATATTTAAAATAAAAATTTATTTTATTAACTCATTTAATTATTTAGTTAAAAACTTAAAACTAATTAATTAATCAATAAACCAATTAAATAATAAAAACTCAATAATCTTCATCTTTAACCCAAATTTTTTAATATAAATTTAACAATGTTCATCTTCAACTCTAATTTTTTCCTATTCAAATAATAAATTCTCAAATCTAAATCCAAACCCTAAAAATTATAATTTCTCATTCACTCTTGCTACCAACAACCCCCATTTTGCTATTCACACCCCTCCAAAGTACCAAAAAAATCAAAATGCCAAAAATGCCCCTGTCATCAATATTACACATTTATTATCCCATAACTCATTTTTATCAAATTTCATCACACTTCACTAACTCACATACAAAAATCATCATACCTCACTAACCCATACTCAAAATCATCAAAAAGTTACATCACTCACTAACCCATACTACAACACATCAGTTTGATCATCACATTGTGGTTAAAACTACATAAAAAGGTATGTTTGTTGCTCTGATTTTTGGTTCGTATTTTTTTTTTTGTAAATCTAGGGATTTTACGTGAACTCAGTTCACGTACATTATGTTGTTACGTGAATTGAGTTCACGTATGTTTTAAAAAAATAAAAAAATTCATACTCTACGCAAACTGAATTCACGTAAACGTACGTGAACTCAGATTGCGTAATTAATGGAGTTTGAAACCAAAAAGGTCACATATTGTACGCATTCTGAAATCACGTAAACTTGGATACGTGAACTGCAATTCACGTAAGTTTACGTGAACTCAGTTCACGTATGTTTACTAAATTTCAGTTTACGTAAACGTACGTAAACTGAGTTCACGTAAACTTACGTGAATTGCTGTTCACGTATGTTTTAAAGAATTTGAAAATTTACTTTTTCTTTTGTTCTGAATACAGATAAATGGACCAAGGGGAATACAACAGTGATGAAATGTATGAAGGTTTGGAACCTGATTTTGAGGATATGAATGACTGTTTGGAACATGATTTCGATGAAAGGTATGATGATTTTGATGCAATGAATAACGCTATGAATAAGGGAGGTGAAGATGTTATGGTTGATTTGACTGATTTATTTAGCACCGGCATGATGTTTGATACGCGAGATGATTTATTAAAATGGGCTAGAAATGTTGGAAGAGAAAATGGAGTTGTCGTTGTTATTTTTAGATCTGAAAATGTGACAGCAGGACCAAGAACAAATGTTGGTGATGGATGGTATCTGCATGTAATATGTGGTGTCCATAACCACGAACTGGCCAAAAAACTGACTGGTCATGCTTTCTTAGGTCGATTGTCTCAGTAAGAGAAAGTTGTACTTGGTGATATGACGAAAATATGATCAAACCAAGAAACATATTGATGACAATAAAAGATCATAATGTTACAAGTTTGACGACAATAAAACAAGTTTACAATGCACGTCAAGCATATCGTTCATCACTTAGAGATAATAAAACAGAAATGCAACATCTTTTGACATTGATGGAACGCGACAAATATGTCTATTTATATAGGAAGGTAGATGATTCAAATGAGTTGAGAGATATATTTTGGGCTCATCCAGATGCTATCAGTCTTGTAAATAATTTTAACATAATATTGATTTTGGATAGCACATATAAGACATGTAGGTATCGGATGCCATTACTTGAAATTATTGGTGTTACATCTACAGAAATGAAATTTTGTGTGGGATTTGCGTATCTACAGTCTGAACGTGCTGATAATTTTACATGGGCACTACAAATGTTGAAAGAACAGATTACAGCTGGTGAAGTTGAAGTAATTGTTACTAATAGAGATCTTGCTTTGATGAACACAGTTGAATGTGTTTTTCCAAAGGCGGTCAATTTATTATGCTTGTTTCATATATGCAAAAATGTTAAAGCGAAGTGCAAGATGACTATTTTTCCAAAAAAGAAGCAGGTGCAAATAATGGAGGCATGGGAGGCTCTTGTTTACAGTTATGATGAGACTTAGTACTACATGAATTTGGCTAACTTTGAAGGAATTTGTAGTAGCTCTTCTATCTTTAAAGATTATGTACATGATCAGTGGTTAATTCCTCACAAGGAAAGATTTGTAGAGTCGTGGACAAATAGAGTTATGCATTTTGGGAACACTACAACACAAAGGGTTGAGTCAGCGCACTGGAGTTTGAAACGGATATTACAAGATAGCATTGGTGATATATGTAGTGTTTGGGAAAGCATCAATAGCATGATTGTATCACAACACAGTGAGATAATAGCATCATTTGAAAAGAGCATAATTCAGAAGGTCCATCGACATAGTAACAGATTGTATGCTAATTTGCGTGGTGTTGTGTCAAAAAATGCAATAGATCACATTGCGGCAGAGTTTGATCGCGTGAAGTATGTAGGTATAGATAAGTCTGAATGTCGCTGCAAAATAAGGAGAACACATGGTCTACCTTGTGCATTTGAGATAGCCAGGTATAGTATGATCCCCCGTTCTATTCCGTTAGATGTTATTCATGTTTGGTGGACTAAATTAACTTTTCATGATGATGGATCGGGTAAACCTTCAGAATTATCTGTGAAACATGAAATAGAAGTGATAGTGAAAAAGTTTGATGAACTTGATGTACCTGGAAAAATTGCAATGAAAGGTAAATTACGTGAGATTGCGTATCCGTCGACTACGTCGATGTGTCCATCTGTTGACAAGGTTAAAACAAAGGGTGCACCTAAAAAAGGCAAAAGTAAGCTATAAAAAAGAGACAACCAAGCGTGATCCATCTTGGTGGGAATATGTGGATGCAAGTGTTCGATGCAGTGGCACAAATTCATGTAGTACTGTAACTTCTAATAAAGTAAAACAACCTCGACCATCAGTAACAAAGCTCACACCTCGACCATCAATCAACAAAGTTCAACAACCGAGAGTTCTTATCTTCAAGGATTGGTTGCCGGTTGAAATTCACAAATTCATAGATGAAATTATTGATGTGGGCGAGGATGGTAATTGTGGATATCGTGCAGTTGCAGCTTTACTTGGAATGGGTGAGAACTTTTGGGCATTCATTCGTCAAGAGTGTGTGGTAGAGCTTCAAGAATTCATGTCTCATTACGAGATAATATTTGGTGGACAAATTTGTGTTCAACAACTTATTCACAATGTATATGTTGAACATGTTCCAACTTTGGATAATTGGATGACACTTCCAAAAATAGGATATGTGATTGCTTCAAAATTTAACTTGGTTTTTGTCGCATTATCACTTAACCAATCAGAAACATTTTTCCCACTTAGAAGTCCACCATCAACACCTATTTCAGATCATCGTATGATAATTATTGCATTTGTTAATAACTGTCATTTTGTGCAGGTATTTAATTTTTCACTTACATAGTTATTCCCATTTTATGCATTTTTTAACATTTAATGTCGTATTTAATAAATTATAAATTTATTATTTTAACAGGTTTATTTAAAGCCAAATTCTCCTATACCACCACCAAGTAATTTGTGGAGAAAATATTGCACAGAAGAAGCACGTCAATGAGAATTTATTTACAATTATCACGTTCAACATTGGTTGAAGATATTTCCATGCAGTATAGATGAAAATGTTGTTGGTTGAATGGCCTCTATCCTTAGGAAGTTTTATACAATATTACTAAGTGACAATTTGTTCTGTGGATTAGACAATCGATTACCCAGTTGATTTATCAATTGATTTACCAATTGATTGATTAATATACTTATTTTATGATTTTGGCTTTAATTTGGCAAATACTTAGATACTATGACCATAATGATGAATCTACCTATTAAATACTATGACCACTAGACAAAATTGCATATCTAAAAGTACACAAAAACTAAAATATTCAAAATATAGATGAATATCCAACATATCCAAAAGTACACAAAACTAAAATATCCAAAAGTACATAAAACTAAAATATCAAAAATATATCAGTTTCGAAACTACCCAAATATTACAAAAAATACCATGTTCTAAAACATTATAAATAAATCCCAAGTCCTTCTATTTCTTCTATGATATGGTACTATGTTCGTTCAATCTCTACCACCACCCCTCTGACTTCGCAACAACAAAATTAACTCATTAATGAGTGGCATGCCATCAGGTAATATCAGCTGTCGGCCAATCAGCTCTTCAACAATTTCTATTGCTCGACGCTGTGATAAAAAATAAATTAAGTATCAATAATAAATTAAATGAAATATCAATAATGAATTAAATTAATTAAAATTAAGTATCAATAATAAAATAAATGAAATATCAATAATTAAATAAATTAAATATCAATAATAAGTTAAATACTGTTATGTCAACTGTGTCATCAGCAGGATCGCCGCCATCAGCTGCATGAGTGGCATGATCAGTAGGCTCTGCATCAGCTTCATGGACTGGTCCTCTATAAATGATGTATGGATGAGAAATTCTGCGAAACCAGTCCATATAATCATTCGAGCAGACTACATGTCCCTGCACAACTGCGCCACCATCCACTACATGCACAACATATTGCATAAACATTATGTCCATTTCCTCTGGTGTGGTCGTCTGACCCACTACCTCTAACGGTGAGCCAGGAATGGTTTGGACTTGACCATATTGCCGCAATACTCTGTCTGGTAGATGAGCATACATCTTCGGACCACAATGTATCCACCCTCGAAATAAAGATACATCTTCAAAAGGCCGCTTCAGTCGATGCTCCTCATATGGTGTCCAACATACCTCGTCAACATCAATCTCATCAAGAGCTTTCCTAAATGGAAGAACCAAACCCTTATCCCTTTTAGGCTTCCATTTAAGCGCTCTAGGATAGTCTTCAACATAAGTAGGAGAAAGTCTACAACAATCTCTACATAATGTAGGAAAATGCTCATAGACCCACGCTTGCACATATATAATAACATATCATTAGTTTATAATCATTATTAATAAAAATTATAAACACAATAAACAATCATACAATTTACCTGTAAAAGTGTCAGCTACCCTGAAACAGTTCTGGTTTGATGCATGCTGGCTTCTCGAAGATTGTCATAAAGATAAGCAAGAGCAGTTGCACCACATGCATATCCCCCGCAAGAATTAAGGTCTCGGAAGCATTCAAGATATGCAACACTACTCTTATCACTGAAGAGTGTGCAACCGACCAAAAACAATAGAAATGCCCTCGCAGCCATCTGCCAATGCTGCTCCTGACAACGCTGATGGTATACGTCAAGTAACCAACTATATCTAACCGTGGTTGTCCGCGTCACATTAAATTCAGCATAAGCAACACCGTGACTAACTCCAAGAAGCTCTGCCAATATATTTGCACCTTCATCCTTGTTAAATACATTAACACTGAAGAATGCACCTGTAATGGGAATATGCAACAGAGATGACACGTCGCCCAATGTAATCGTCATTTCACCAATAGGGAGATGAAAGCTACTGGTGTCACGATGCCACCTCTCTACGAATGCATAAATAATCCCTTTGTCAATCATTTCATAGCTACATTTTAATAACGAATACAATCCCGAGCTTTTAACCAGTTGCTCAACCTCTTTGTCTTCAATAACAACTTCTTTTAATTTTTTCCCATTGCTGAACACCCTTAATTCTCCCCGATCCTGACATTATTTAAGTGAAAAATAAATGTTAAACATAAATTTAAAAAAAATTAATTTAACTTAATTTGATTGAGAAAATTACCTCGCCATCTCAGAGTCGAGTCGCAACATGATCGCCAAATATCCTAAGGACAGAACTATCAACTGGACCACTGGGATAGCCAACATCCTGTGGAGGTTCATCTATCTCAGCTGTTTGGGGTTCGGGTTGGGCTTCAGGTTGGGACTCTTCCTGTTGTCGCTGCACTCGCCGCCGTTGTACCCTTGCAGAAGCAGTTGACCTAATACGATGACCGTCCGCATTAGACTCTACATTATAAGTACCCTCATTAAGTCTAACCCGATCCTCTCTGTCAGTATACATAGTGCGCACCATATCTACAAAATGAAAATCATTTAAAAAAATGTAAACAGTAAATCATTTCTAAATTAAGTAAACCAATTTTCGAAAATCCAGAACTCAGTTTACGTGAATTAAGTTCACGTACGTGAACTAAATCCAAACCTTACGTGAACTGAGTTCACGTATGTGTACGTGAACTGATTTTGCAAATATTACGTGAACTCAATTCACGTACGCAACAAAAAATTCAAAAATCCAAACCTTACATGAACTCATTTCACGAATGTCTACGCGAATGGAAATCACATACACATACGTGAACTGAGTTCACGTAAGGTTTGGATTTTTGAATTTTTTTGTTGCGTACGTGAATTGAGTTCACGTACGTTTCTGGGTTTTGAAATTTTTTAACGTATGTGAACTTAGTTCATGTACATTTCTGGGTTTAGGGCAATGCTGGTTGACTTCTGCAACAACAATGGAAGCTACATTTATGGGTTTCAGGCATTGCAACATTCTTAAATAGATAAAACAAAACAACATAACACAACAAAAACAAAGAATGATAATTACTTACTTGATTCACAACAATGAAGAGGATTTTAAGAACTTGGTTGATGATGGTTGATGATTAATGGAGATGTTTGATGAAAATGGTGGATGATGATTGATGAAAATGATGGATGATGATTGATGAGAATGAAAATGATCATCTCCAAGTTTGTTACTGGTGCGTAGTTCGACAAGAACGAATGCAATTATAAAAGACCGTAAGGAAGGCACAAGTCTAATTCTTAATTTGAATAGAGAGAGAAATATGTACCTGATAACTTTGTTGGGAGAGTCATTAAAATATAAATGATAGATACTGGATTGAATGAGATGATTGAACTTAAATGAAATATGACTATAGGATGCGCGATTCATGCATGCCATGTATTAAAGACATGTTTTTGTTCATGTCTTTTTGTTTGATGAATTCCCCGATTGGTAGGATCTTAGACGTCCCAATGTTCCATGAAGAAGACCGTTATCACATGATGACGTCTTATACATCCGTGAGATCTTCTTGGAAGGAAAATAATTGAAGCACAATCTAGAATTCAAAATGATTAATTTTCCTCCTTCTTATACACCCATTGAAGGTGATATACGAGAAGAGGGGATGAAATGGATTTGCCAAAAATGAATTTTTTTTATAATTTACAAATAAATAAAAAAACTAGTTTGGTTTTGGTGACTTACTTAGAGTAGAAGCAATCAGATTCAGAGGCAACAAACAATGAAAGCCTAAATATTTTGGCACGTAGATTTATCTTGGTTCCCCACTAACTTGGCTACATCCAGTCTTCTCATTCAAAAGAATTTAATCCACTAATTCAAATATCTTGAATTACATAGCACCTGACCCTCCAAGTCAGTCTTCCCAAATAGCCTGACAACCTCATACTTTTGAGGAACTAACTACCTTGTTCCTACAAGCCAAGTCTTCTCCTAACATCCTGACAACCTCCTATTAAAGAAGGAACTAAAACACTATAGGGTTGGATACAAAAGATTGGAACTTGAGTAGTTGCTTCAAAAAAGCTAATAATAATAATAATAATAACTCTCACACTCTAAAAAAAGAACACTCTGATAATATTTCTAACTCGAATAAGTTTTTCTCTCTTTGAACTATAAGACTAATTTTTTCTACTTTTCGATGATTTTCTTCTTCATCCTTGAGTGTCTATTTAAATTTAAAATTTGGACTTCAATTTAGTCATTGTTTAATTATGAATTGTATTTTGTTCAGATTGCGTTTGTAAATTCTTCAAATTCATTTTGTTCCTTTTTTGTTTCGATTGATATTGTAAATTTTTCATATTGATTTTGTTCATATGTTGTTCAAATTGCATTTGTAAATTCTTAAGATTGATTATGTTCATATTTTGTTGTAGATAAATCTTGATCAAATCTTTTATAAATTTAAAATTTGGACTTCAATTTAATTATAAATTGTATTTTTTAGGGGACCTCTTATTAATTATGTTAATGAAGAAAAAAAACACATATAAAGAAGGAGAACAAGAAGCCAAAGGCGGTATAAGTAACAAAAAAACAAATAGAAAACTTCAAGGAGGTATTTTCTCTTGTACAATACATTTGTTTTTTTTTTTCCTTATCTTCACCATATTATTATTCTTTTAGTATAAAAATGTTGATTTTTATATAGAGAAAAAAATAAGATAACATTATGAATGAAAAATAAAAAATAAACTATGCGCCTCAATCTCTTCCCTTGGACTAAAATTTTGTTTGGGGACCAAAACTGGGGAGAAACAAAATGGAGGGACTACTTTCGTGATTAAACTAAAATAGGGGGACAAAAACTGCAATTAAGCCCAAAAAAAAAAAAGAAAATATTTCAATAAAGATTAGTTAAATGTGACATTTTTTGAATCTTTGAGTTATTAGGATACATGTTGCGACAACTTGGCGGTTCTAAATCTCATCTTCAAAGATTAATTAATAAATTAAAACTCATAAAAGAATTAATAAATAAAAATTATTATTAAAAGTAAATACATTCCCTACACATAATCGACTACCAAACTCAAAATTTGTTTTTAAAAACCATTTTTTTTTCAAAGGTTTACCAATATTTTTCCTATTTTAAATTAAATTTTCTCCTTCTCCTCCTCCTCCTCCTTTTGCCCTAGTCAAATTTCTCCTACTTCTTCTCTTCTGCTTTCCTTTTTCTCTCTAAGTCCTTTTTCTTTTCTTCCTTAAATTCTCATTATTTATGTATAAGGTTGTGAATATGTGTATTGGTGTGTGGAATGTGTATGTCTAAAAAGGGATTGACATGGTTATAATGGGAAAACGTTATAGTTACTCTATTGTCCCTACTCAAATGTAATAATTCCTTATGTATCTTATCTTCAATTTTGGTCTATATATAGTTGGGCTCACTTACTTAGTAAATTTATCTTCTTTCTCCTCTAACCTCTCTTAACTTAACCTATAACTACACATAATATGTTAGACTCTCCTTTTCACTTTGACATTGTGGCTCGCAAATGAAAAGGCTCCCACTTTAAATTTTTGTTGACGTTTTTCATTTTTGGTAAGCATGTTAGAATTCATATTTCCATTCCCAAGAGTTTTTTCTTTTGCAGTTGACAATTAACAAATGTCAATTTCTCACAATTTCATCTCACGTGTCTTCTTCCTTTCTATGTGTATTACCCCAATTTTGTCCAACTTATTAAAAATAATTCAAAGAGTAATAATATCCATTTATTTATAATTTTTTGTTTGCCATTATTTTACTTCTCTTTATGGAAACTTAAAAAATAAATATATAAAGATGTATATATTTATGCATTCATAATTATTAATAAAAAAAGTATAAAATAGAAATAAAAATTGTAAAACCCATTATCAGTTGTCTAGAATATGATAGTTGAACCCAAACACCTTTGCAAAACAGAGGTAACCAATAATAAATAATAAATTAGAATCACCATCATAACTGAAAACTACATTCATAAATATAGTTTACAACTTGTTTAGTAGATTCATTAAATGTTACATCTTAAAAATAAACTACGATTGACTGATTACATCATAGACAAAGCATCAAATTCTAATTCCACAAGCTTGGCACTGATCTTCTGATGCTAAATTCATGTCTCATGTTCCTCCAGCTGCTAAATAAAAAAATAATAATTGGGGTGAGATAAAAATATCTCAGTGATCCCTGAAAAATAAAGGGGAAAACAATCTCAAATAGTTTCTTTCATAAAAGTGTATAAAACATGAAAATAATTATACATCTCAAGTTAAAACTAACAGTTTTAAATTTTTATAAAAATTTTACTTGTAAGAAAGGAATAAGAAATCAAATTTCAGAAAATAAGAAAAGAATACTTTTGGATAAAATATTTAAATCGTAACATAACGACCACAAACAACAAATATTTACACGCAACGAAAATAGTTTTTAAAATACAAACCCAAAGTATTTAAACAGCAAAATACACTGGAGCTATGAAACCTATCAAACATAGTTCATACCCCTGGTGTATTCTCGGCAGACACTTGTACAAAAGTACTGTCCCTAGTTTTTGTTTTTAAGTTAAGTTGGGCTTGGGTTCTAATCCAAAAAAGAAAAATTTGTTCATTTAAACTCAACTCATTTAGAGCTAATTTTCGTTTTATGAAAAAAAAAAAGTTAGTTTGCTTCATAATTTAAATATTAAATTTCATTAAAAAAAAAAAAGAAAATATTTCATTAAAGATTAATTAAATATGACATTTTTTAAATCTGAGTTATTAGGACACAAGTTGCGACAACTTGGTGGTTCTAAATCTCACCTTCAAAGATAAATTAATAAATAAAAACTTATAAACAAATTAAGAAATAAAAATTATTATTAAGATTTAACTAGAAAATGACATCCTTTAATCCATAAACTTAATAATTCTAAAACTTAGTTTTATAAATAAATAAATACAAAAAATCAACTTTATAAATTTGATTAATTAGATGTGATCTTTTTCAATATTTGAGTTGTTAAGACACAAGTTGTACTATTTGGTGGTTTTGAAATTCAATTTTAAAATCGAAAATAGTATAAAATATTCTTAAAATGATTAACAAGATGAGTCATCTTTTTATTCTGAGTTTTTGAGACACGAGTTGTACATCTTATTTTCTTTTCTCGTCAAAATATTTTTTTTAAATAATGAAACGAATTTTCTTTTTTTTTTTTAAAAAAAAATTAATGCATCTGCATTTTCTCGTTAAAATGATTACTCTTCCTCTTTCTTATACACCCATTGAAGGTGATATACGAGAAGAGAGGATGAATTAGGTTTTCCAAAGTTGACAAAATTTTGATAATTTATAAATAAATAAAAAACTAGTTTGGTTTTGGTGACTTACTTGGAGTAGAAGCAATTAGATTTATAGGCAACAAACAATTAAAGCATAAATATTTTGACACGTAGATTTATCTTGGTTCCCCACTAACTTAGTTATATTCAGTCTCCTCATTCAGAAGAATTTAATCCACCAATTCAAGTACCTTGAATATCACAACACCTAACCCTCCAAGACAACCTTCGCAAACAACTTGAAAACCTCATACATTTCAGGAGCTAACCACCTTGGTAAGTAGCAAATTAATTTTTGAAAATTGATTAATCACAAATTATACAATTTGGTAAGTATAGCAAATTATTAGTATTATTATTATTATTATTATTATTATTATTATTATTATTATTATTTATTAGTATTTTGGTTTTTAAAATATTATAATTAGTTTTAATGTATTAAATAAACAATTGTCCAATTGTATTTTTAATGTATTTTCATTGAAATTTATAATATAATTTACTATTTTTAATTTTAATTGTTAAGTATAATCATTTTTAATCATAATAATAATAATAATAATAATAATAATAATAATAATAATAACATGTATTATTATTATTATTTATTAATGTATTTGTTGACACCTAATTTTGTCCGACTTTTTATTTATTTTTTATTTTTTATTAAAAAAGGAAATAAAAATAATAATAATAATGACAATAATAATAAATATATAAATATATGTGAAGAAATATAAAAATAAAAATAAATAATTAGGAATATAAGATTTAAACAATCACAAGTGTTTTCGGTTCTTGTTTGCCTC
>JBBPBR010000005.1:43425096-43468648 GCA_037974775.1 Cicer pinnatifidum
TTATCCTGGTTCCCCTTATAACCAAGGGTACGTCCAGTCCTCTTGCACACCACAAGAGATTAATTCAATACTTGTTAGAAAAGTACAACTCCCACCCTGGGATTCTTGCTACAAAACTTCTAACAATACTTCTAAGATAGAACACCACTATCTTAGATTAAACTAATTTATACAAATGATACAATCAGGTTTGAATGAGTCTAATATGTGGTATATTGATAAACAACTCAATAGCAATTCAAGTACTTGAGAACCTTTTGAAATGATATGAAAATCTAATGCAAGTACTTAGAAAATTCAGAATTTTGTTCAAAGTTGTTCAATGAATTGATTCAGGGATCATTTTTATTTGATCTGAAGTTATGGGGTATTTATACTCCATAAAACATCCCTTCAGATTCGTGGCCATTGATCCAAGAGGTTGGATGAAAAATTACAATGTTCTAGAGACATCCCAGATCTGAAAAATTGTAATGTTTCCAGGTGTATTCGAATACAGCATATGTGTATTCGAATACAAGTCTCTGTAACGTTTAAAAAATTCAAATTTTACATCTTGTATTCGAATACACATTGGTGTAGTCGTATACAGATTAGTGAATTTTAGCCTCTGACTTAGCTTGTATTCGACTACAGATATGTGTAGTCGAATACACATATAGCAATTTTGGCCTCTGACTTGAAGTGTATTCGACTACACATTGTTGTAGTCGAATACAACAATTATATTTTTGCCTCTGACTTAAGTTGTATTCGAATACAACATGGTGTATTCGAATACACTTATGTACTTAGTCAAAAATATGATTTTCAACTGCTTTGTTAATGTGTTTTGGACTTTTGAAAACTTTTTAAATGCATGCATAAATGTGACTTGTTCTCATGTACTTGAAGTATTGGTGAGTATCATATACCTTTACATTTTATCATCTATGGTTTTAATTTGAAGCTTATTATGAAGCTTATGGTTCTTCTTTTTGATCTTGTTGCATCGTCCATAGTCGGTGGTTTTGTTGTCATCAAAAACATGTAGTTTACAATTATTATTATTATTATTATTATTATTATTATTATTATTATTATTATTATTATTATTATTATTATTATTATTATTATTATTATTATTATTATTATTATTATTATTATTATTATTATTATTATTATTATTATTATTATTATTATTGTTATTGTTATTATTTGTTGACCAAAAATAAGTAATTAATATTTTATTATTTTATTATTTTATTTTTTACATAAGCATCTAAAGGGATATTATAAAGAGGTCTATGGTGCAAGAATCAATTATAAAGTATTTTTTTTTAAACTGATTCTTATTAAATAAGTATGAAATGTTTATAATATAAATAACAAAAAGATACCACTTTCCTAAAATTTATCCCGTGCATTCCACATATATGTACACTAGTATTGATAATAAATATGAAAATAAAGATCCAATTCTTATTTTTCAAAAACAAATTATTTTGTGAAGAGTGGATCTAATTCCATCCTGATAGTCTTAACATTTTGTTAAAAATAAATATTTAGAAAAAATTACATTTTTTTCACCAAATATCTATATTATCAAAAAATTAAATAATATCTCAATTTTTTTTATATCGAAAAACATCTACAAAACTTATAAATGAACATCCATACTTTTAAATTGATTTTACAATATGGTAACATTTCAAATACAAAGTAATAACACGGTTTTCGCATTCTCATTTATTTCGTAATAAATTTGTGTGATTAACTTTTATTTAATACATAATAGTAAACTCTATTATTATCAAAATTCAAGTTCTGTGAGGAGGTGGAGAACTAGGTCCAGATGGTGGAACAGGGCCTTTTGGTAGCGTACCAAAATGCAAGTTTGTGTGAGGATGTGGTGGTGGAGAATCTGAGGATCCAGTGCTAGGTCCAGATGGTGGAACATGACCTTTTGGTAGCATACCAAAATTCAAGTTTGTGTGAGGAGGTGGAGAACTAGGTCCAGATGGTGGAACAGGGCCTTTTGGTAGCATACCAAAATGCAAGTTTGTGTGAGGATGTGGTGGTGGAGAATCTGAGGATCCAGTGCTAGGTCCAGATGGTGGAACATGACCTTTTGGTAGCATACCAAAATTCAAGTTTGTGTGAGGAGGTGGAGAACTAGGTCCAGATGGTGGAACAGGGCCTTTTGGTAGCATACCAAAATGCAAGTTTGTGCGAGGATGTGGTGGTGGAGAATCTGAGGATCCAGTGCTAGGTCCAGATGGTGGAACATGACCTTTTGGTAGTATACCAAAATTCAATTTTATATGAGAAGGATGGTAATTTGTGATATGATCACTTAAAACAATTGAAAAGAACAAAAAAGACATAACACCAACCAAATAAATCTTTAAAATTTCCATGTCTCTAATTTGTTTGTATAATTATGCCTTGAAGATGCTACTTATATAAACACAAGAAGAGGGAGGGGGAGGGGGTTTACTTATATTTTAATCTTTTCACTTATAAAATGTAAAAAAATCATTTATGTTATATTGTATACTTTTTTATTTTTTTAGTGACGTAGATAAAAAAATTCTTTTGATACTTTTGGTATTTTATTATATATAGCATAAAAGTATGTGATAGTCTTCTTTTTTAACTTTATTTTATTCATATTCATTTTTAAATAAATAAGATATAATTAGTAAATACAAATTGAATTGTTTTTCCATTCTCAGATACAATAATAAAATCATTAAAATACATAATCATGTTAATATTAACAAATAAATTTCCTTATCTATCGTAGCCAAGATTCAATTGAAGGATCTTGGACTGAATTTGGTTTTTAATGTATATCTATGCTAAACCAACCACCTCAATTGCTTCTAGACATCTAATATACACAAAATTTATAGTGTTACTAAATTATATCAATAATAAAAAAAATATAGTTAAATATATTTTGGATCTTTATAAAGTAGGTCTCATTTTGATTTTCTTCTCTGTAATTATTTATTTATTTATTTATATCTTATAAATTCTAACAAGTTTTAAAAAACTTATTTATGAATTTTTTTTAATAAAAAAAAAGAAACATGACTACTTTTGGATAAAGTGACACGTGGTGACGGTGTAATTGTTGTTGACTAGACAATATTTAATATTTAAAATAAAAATTTATTTTATTAACTCATTTAATTATTTAGTTAAAAACTTAAAACTAATTAATTAATCAATAAACTAATTAAATAATAAAAACTCAATAATCTTTATTTTAACCCAAATTTTTTAATATAAATTTAACAATGTTCATCTTCAACTCTAATTTTTTCCTATTCAAATAATAAATTCTCAAATCTAAATCCAAACCCTAAAAATTATAATTTCTCATTTTCCATGCACTACACCTTTAATCTTTGTAGTGCATTCAGCTGAAGATCCTTTCAAATCTTCAAGTTTTGAAACATCAACCATATAAAATGCTCATATTAAATGCATTCTACTGTCGATATGTTTACTCCATGAATTTGTATCCTCGTCATAAACCCTAAGTTTGCAGCTATCCTTGCAATCTAAAGCATAAAGCTTCCCATTAAGAGTAGCACTAGAGTTCCTCCAGCCAAAAACCATGACATCATGAACAAGGTACCAACTATCATTCTCTAGCAGATAAACCTCACTCAAAACCTGTCGATAAGAACAAAGTCTCTGCTGGAACCATTTCCCATCATAGACAACTCCAATGAAAGGAACTATTGTAGTGCTCATACCTGAAATAAACGATTTTTGTTGGGATCATACACTTCAGTTGGTCTCAAGGACCGATGCACACCTTCATTCTCCCCACCATCCACTTAGGTGTATTGCAAGAAAACTCAAGATTAGAATTTTTAGGGTTTGGATTTAGATTTGATACAATTTAAAGATGAAGAAATTAGGGTCGAAAATGAATATTATTGAATTTTTATTAAAAAATTTGATGTTGAAGATGAAGATTATTAAGTTCTTATTGTTTCATTGATTTATTATTTAATTAATTAGTTTTAAGGTTTTATCTAAATGATTAAATGAGTTGATAAAATGAATTTTTATTTTAAATATTAAAATTGCCTAGTCAACAACAATTACACGGTCACAACATGTCACTTCATCCAAAATTAGCCATGTCACTATTTCTTTACTAAAAAAAGTCTCAAATTATTTTTTTTATATAACATTTTAGAATTTGCAAGGTTATTAATCAAACCAAAAAAAAACTTACAGGGACTAAAATTAAAACGAAACATATTTGCAACGACCAAAAATATATTTAAACTTAAAAATAAATGGTAAAACTTGATAATCTAGTGCTAGGTCCAAATAATAGAACATGGCCTTTTGGTAGTATACCAATATGCAAGTTTGTTTGAGGAGGTAGAGGTGAAGAATATGATGATCACTTGCTAGGTCTAGATAGTGAAACACGGCCTTTGGCAACTTACGAAAATTCATGTTTCTGTGAGGTCTAGTGCTAGGTCCATATGGTGGAACATGGTCTTTTGGTATCATACCAAAATGTAAGTTTGCGTGAGGAGGTGGAGGTGGAGAATCTAATGATGGTAAAATGGTGGAACATGATCTTTTAGTAAAACACCAAATTTAAGTTTGTATGAATATGGGGAGGTGGAGAATATGAAGATCCAATGCTAGGTTCAGATGTTGAAATTTGACCTTCTAGGTAGCATACCAAAGTTCAAGTTTGTGTGAGAGTGAAGGTAATTTGTTTGCCAAGCCAAATTAGGAACATGATAAGGCAAATTTGTGATATGACCAGTAACAACAAAAAGACATAACACCCACTATATAAATCTTTGAAACTTCCATCTATCTAGTTTGTGTATCAGGTGTGGTAAAACAAAATATAAATAGGCCTTGAAGATTTCACTTATATATAAGGAAAAACACATGAAAATGAGGTTTAAATTATGTTTCAAATTAAAAATAGATTTTAACAAGAATAAAACAAAATGATGAAAACAGGGCCAACTAAGTTCATATGTTGGATAGAGGGTATGAGAGGTTCAGGTTGTTCATTACTTCTTGTATTATCAAAAATAGCAAAATGAGTAGTTTGCTCAAAGTTGCAACCTAAATTGCGAGGGTTAGCTTGAATTTAATGAAGTCTCCACCAAAGTTTATTTTAATAGGAAAAACATAAGGAAACCTTTAAAACTAGAAATACGGTCTTTGAAAATAGATTTAAGGGTCAGGTAAGGGTGAACACGGGTTGGGTCATTTTTTGCCAAATTTAATATTCGACTCGATCAATTTTATTTGTGATGGGTTGAACTCTCAAACCACAATTTTTCATCAATCCCGAACCAAATCAACTCGATTATGAGCAAGTAGGGTTGGGTTCGTCAGTAATAAAGAAAAATATATTTTTATTTTATTTTAAAAAAATGTAATTAAATATAAATACCTGAACATCTAAAAAATAATAAATCTATATCACAACATATTATTCAATACTTAAAATATATCTACACAAACAACAAAATACTTAAATTAATTAAATTAGCAACAAATTCTCAAACATAGTCTAACAATTAAATTTTAACTATACATCAATGGTAAATAAATAAATAAAAATATATGTGCCACGTCAATGGGTTGGGATCGTGGGTTGAAAAAGTTTAATGTATTATCCAAATCTAACATAATTGGGTTTCAATGGATTGATTCGGGTTGGATCCAAACTTGAATAAGTTGAGTCAAAATACTTGTTGAATTGGTTTGGGTGACCTGGTTCGTGGATTTACCCGTACCCATGAACAACATCAAGTTTAGGAGTCGGTTATGTGTTGTGAATATATTAGCATCCTACAACATACTACCTATAATTACTTGTGCAAAAATTTATGTTAACTTTAGAATATTCATTTTTCGAGATTGGTTATATTCAAATATAAATTTTTATAAACATGATCATGAAATATTTATTTTAGTTTTTTTGACAAGAGCGCAATCTTGCTTCTACGCACGTATCTTTAGATGGGATAGAGAAATTAATGTTACGCAATTCTTAGGTAGAAAATGTGGATGTGTTGATTGTTTCTAAAGAAAGTGTGATTTGTTATTGATCAGAAAAATAGTTGTTTTGACGACATAAAATGGATTTATTTGATTTGAATAATTATTTTAAAATGTAAGTTTTTAAATTTTCAAGTTGTACAACTTGTGTCTTAAAAACTCAAAGAATATAAAATATCACATCTAGTTAACCAATTTAAGAATAGTTTTACTTTTTTTCTTCACTTGATCAGTTATTTTTCTTCTCTTTGGAAAATTTCATCCTTTGGGGCTATAATTTATTTGCTAATAATCTAATGTCCTTTATACATATAATGCATTCATGTTTTTAGCTTATTTACTTTTGTCTAGTTGTGTTTATGTGTTAATCTTCTACTTTTGTGTAAGGACTATAGCTGGTTAGCTCGAAGCTATAGAAATTTGTTTTTTCTCTTTTTGTTTCCTGTTTTGGATCAATACTTTAGCTGGACATAGACACAACTGTGTGACCAACCAATTTGTCTTTTGTTTTTGCTTCAAACAATTGCGGCATCTAATTACTTTTATTATTTAGTTGTATTATGTAATTTATTTATTTTTTGTAACCTGGATCGTGTCCTTTTATTTCTAATTTAAATTTTTACTTTTTTTTTATTTCAAGATTAATAATTAAATGAATATTTACAATTTAATTGGTTGTACAAAATTAAGGTACAACAGTTGTCCCTATTTAATTATATTTTACGAAACAATATAAATAACAAATTTTTTTATGTTACGACTATAAAAGATAAGTAAATATAAGGATCCAAATTTTCTGTGTCAAATTGTGAGTGCAAAATACGTAAAATGCGAAGAAAACGGGTATAATGTAATAGGAGATTTAAAAATATTGATAATAATGCAAAGAGGAGTGTGATGCAAAAATAGAAAATGTGTTAATGTGAAAGCTATAAAATGTGAGAATAAAGCAAAATTGAGTATGATGTGAAAATAAATGAATTGTCGATGCGAAAGCATGTCAATGCGAATGTTGATAAAATATGAGAATAATGGGAAAAAAATGGAAAAAATGTAAAATGTGAAAGCTAAAAATGACTGTCTCCATATTGGTTATTGGTGCTTAAATCGACATGTATTAAAATGATCGTGTTCATATTGGTTATTGATGCATAGATTGACATGAATGTGGATGCTTGGCCATAGATTGATTACTAGTGCATAGATTGATAAGAATGAAAATGATTGTCTCTAGGTCGGTTAGTGGTGCATAGATCAACAATAATGATGGTCTTCAGATTAGTTACCAATGTCTCGATCAACATGAATGTAGATGATTGTTTATAGGTTTGTTACTGGTGCGTAGATCAATAAGAATGAATTCAATTATAATATACCGTAAGCAAGGCATAAGTCTAGTTCTTAATTTAAATAGAGAGAGAATTACATACCCTATAACTTCGTTGGGAGAGTCATTAAAACATAAATGATAGACACTGCATCAAATGACATAATTGAACTTAGATGAAATATGAGTGTATGATGCGTGATTCATTCATGCCATGTATTGTAGACAAGTTTTTGTTCATTTCTTTATTTGTAGGATCTTAGACGTCCCAATGTTACATGAAGAACACACTACACCAAAAATAGCATTTTACAGCGCTTTTTTTAAGCCTTTTACAGCGCTTTTTCAAAAAAAAAAAAAACGCTATGGAATCGAGCGTTGTAAAAGATACAACAGCGCTTCTAAAAAAACGCTATAAATCATGTAAATATAACGCGCACGTATTATCCATATTTTACAGCGCTTATTTCAACAAGCGCTGTAAAATGTGCGTATAAATTTGTATACTAGGGGTGGATTTTACAGCGCTTTTTACAAAAAAGCGCTGTAAAATCCACACCTAGTATTTATATTTTGGTGTACCTTTTACAGCGCTTTTTTGAAAAAAGCACTGTAAAATCCAGATCTAGTATTCATATTTTGGTGTACCTTTTACAGCGCTTGTTGTAAAAAGCGCTGTAAAAGGCAGACCCATAATTCATATTTTGGAGTACCTTTTACAGCGCTTTTTCAAAAAAGCGCTGTAAAATGTGCATTTTCTTTTAAAGCCCTGTATATATTTGAAAAGCGCTTTTTAGCTTTTTATGGCATTTATTTTATAAAGCGCTGTCTTTTATCTTTTTATCCAAAATTATTTTGAACGAGTTCACACAACACAACACACCCAGAATCAGTAATTTACAACATGATACAATAAGCAGTTCACACAATATGATACATATATATTACCCTGTAACACAGTATTTTACAACATAAGTAACTACATATACATTGAACCTAATTTACAACATATTCATATCCATGTTTATATATTGTCCTATGATCATATACATATAATAACTAAAAAAATATACAGAATATGCACTAGCTACCATATAATATTCAGATCCCTTGCCCAGCAGCATGCTATTTCCCAGAAAATCAAATAATTTTCATTTCAAGCACATACTGACACCATTCTTCCTTTAATTCCATCATATCTTGCTCAGAATATGATGGTCTGGAATTGTCAAAGTACTGCAATATAAAAATTTAACATATTATATTAAGTTAGTATCAAATATATAGATAACTTATATATGAAAATCATATAATCAAAATACCGTACCGTTTCTAGAATAATAGTTTTATTCTTGTCAACAATCTCCTTCATGAATCTCAATACGTAGTACCCACAGTCGATGTTGTTTCTAGAATAATGTTATTAGAGTTTTGCTTCGGCACTGTAGCACCTCTTTGAGCTCGAAAAACTTTTAAGGCACTATCGAATGAATAAATGTGATTATTATAGCATGAACAAACACATTATATATATGAAATAAATGAATTATGTGTCGAGCATAGTCTTTATTTCGGAGTGATTGTTGTAATCGCCATGCACGGGATCCAAATAGTATATAACTTCAGAGACCGCATTGATTGCAAATAGCACCCAATGTGCCCTACAACAACAAAAAATTGGTTAAGCATTTTTGTTTATACACAACTAATAAATTAAATTCTCATCAATTAAGAAAGATAAAATTACGTACCCTAAATTAAATTCCCATGAATGTAGATGATTGTTTATAGGTTTGTTACTGGTGCGTAGATCAATAAGAATGAATTCAATTATAATATACCGTAAGCAAGGCATAAGTCTAGTTCTTAATTTAAATAGAGAGAGAAATACATACCCTATAACTTCGTTGGGAGAGTCATTAAAACATAAATGATAGACACTGCATCAAATGACATAATTGAACTTAGATGAAATATGAGTGTAGGATGCGTGATTCATTCATGCCATGTATTGTAAACAAGTTTTTGTTCATTTCTTTATTTGTAGGATCTTAGACGTCCCAATGTTACATGAAGAACACACTACGCCAAAAATAGCATTTTACAGCGCTTTTTTTAAGCCTTTTACAGCGCTTTTTCAAAAAAAAAAACGCTATGGAATCGAGCGCTGTAAAAGATACAACAGCGCTTCTAAAAAAGCGCTATAAATCATGTAAATATAAGGCGCGCGTATTATCCACATTTTACAGCGCTTATTTCAACAAGCGCTGTAAAATGTGCGTATAAATTTGTATACTAGGTGTGGATTTTACAGCGCTTTTTACAAAAAAGCGCTGTAAAATCCACACCTAGTATTTATATTTTGGTGTACCTTTTACAGCGCTTTTTTGAAAAAAGCACTGTAAAATCCAGATCTAGTATTCATATTTTGGTGTACCTTTTACAGCGCTTTTTCAGAAAAAGCGCTCTAAAAGACCCATAATTCATATTTTGGTGTACCTTTTACAGCGCTTGTTGTAAAAAGCGCTGTAAAAGACAGACCCATAATTCATATTTTGGAGTACCTTTTACAGCGCTTTTTCAAAAAAACGCTGTAAAATGTGCATTTTCTTTTAAAGCCCTGTATATATTTGAAAAGCGCTTTTTAGCTTTTTATGGCATTTTTTTTATAAAGCGCTGTCTTTTATCTTTTTATCCAAAATTATTTTGAACGAGTTCACACAACACAACACACCCAGAATCAGTAATTTACAACATGATACAATAAGCAGTTCACACAATATGATACATATATATTACCCTGTAACACAGTATTTTACAACATAAGTAACTACATATACATTGAACCTAATTTACAACATATTCATATCCATGTTTATATATTGTCCTATGATCATATACATATAAAAACTAAAAAAATATACAGAATATGCACTAGCTACCATATAATATTCAGATCCCTTGCCCAGCAACATGCTATTTCCCAGAAAATCAAATAATTTTCATTTCAAGCACATACTGACACCATTCTTCCTTTAATTCCATCATATCTTGCTCAGAATATGATGGTCTGGAATTGTCAAAGTACTGCAATATAAAAATTTAACATATTATATTAAGTTAGTATCAAATATATAGATAACTTATATATGAAAATCATATAATCAAAATACCGTACCGTTTCTAGAATAATAGTTTTATTCTTGTCAACAATCTCCTTCATGAATCTCAATACGTAGTACCCACAATCGATGTTGTTTCTAGAATAATGTTATTAGACTTTTGCTTCCGCACTGTAGCACCTCTTTGAGCTCGAAAAACTTTTAAGGCACTATCGAATGAATAAATGTGATTATTATAGCATGAACAAACACATTATATATATATATATATATATATATATATATATATATATATATATGTAAGAAATAAATGAATATTACTTACGTGTCGAGCATAGTCTTTATTTCGGAGTGATTGTTGTAATCGCCATGCACGGGATCCAAATAGTATATAACTTCAGAGACCGCATTGATTGCAAATAGCACCCATATGCCCAACAACAAAAAAAAATTGGTTAAGCATTTTTGTTTATACACAACTAATAAATTAAATTCTCATCAATTAAGAAAGATAAAATTACGTACCCTGAATTATATGGTGCGAAGAACAATTTATCCTTTTCTCTATTTGCTAATAACATATCTACAATGTATTTCTTTACATTGTATGGATCGAGTTTCCACATCGACATCTTATACGGAGACAAGAATGAATATTTATTTGACAATTTCCTCGTGCACACGACCTTCTCATACAAAAACCTTCAATGAAAATTTTAAACTAGATTAATTACCAATACATTTAATTAATTACCAATAAATGCAATTAAAATTATTTTTTACCTTATGTACAAGCTCATTACAGTAGCACTGAGCTCCTTATGTTCGAGAAGTTCGTATATGTGCTCATTTCCGAGATATTCAACATACTCATCTCTGAATATATCTTTATTCATGTCTACGATGCGCGAATCGTCGCTGCTGCCCATATTCCTTTTTATTTCGTTGTCAAGACACGCCCCGTATTTACCAAGGCATGGCTGACTTTTATTAGGAGCAGCAGCAGCGGCGACCGATTTTCCCCGATCCAGTTTTTTTCTTGCTGCAAGTTTGGCAGCTTTATTACCCGACAGCCTTTGTGATTTGGCAGCTCTATTAACCTCCAATTTTTGAGGTTTGCTGCCTTTTATTGGATGTACGGTTGGTTTATTTATTTGGACCTACAAAAATGAGGTAAAATGTTAGTTTATTGAATGTGAAAAAATGACAAACCTTATGCACTAAATGTGACAAACCTTTTCGGGAGATATAACTATTTCGTTTCTGGGAATCTTTTTTTCGAGGGCAACAAGGTTTGTCGGCCATGCCACATAACTACCAAAAGCTTCGCCCAATGTCTGCATATCTCCGTCGTTGTCCGGTATCGGCAACGGTGCAGTTGGTTCGAAAGCAGTTGGTTTGAAAGCAACAGTAATCCTATTATTATTATTATTATTATTATTATTATTATTATTATTATTATTATTATTATTATTATTATTATTATTATTATTATTATTATTATTATTATTATAAGTAAAGAAGTACGCCTAAGAGGGGGGGGGGGGTGAATTAGGTGTAGGTAGATTTTCCTGTTTTTTTGTTATATGATAGTTGGATTTTGTGAATTTAAGAACAAGGTTTAATAATAACAGCAATAAGTAAATGACACTTTAAGATTTATCCTGGTTCCCCTTATAACCAAGGGTACGTCTAGTCCTCTTGCACACCACAAGAGATTAATTCAATACTTGTTAGAAAAGTACAACTCCCACCCTGAGATTCTTGCTACAAAACTTCTAACAATACTTCTAAGATAGAACACCACTATCTTAGATTAAACTAATTTATACAAATGATACAATCAGGTTTGAATGAGTCTAATATGTGGTATATTGATAAACAACTCAATAGCAATTCAAGTACTTGAGAACCTTTTGAAATGATATGAAAATCTAATGCAAGTACTTAGAAAATTCAGAATTTTGTTCAAAGTTGTTCAATGAATTGATTCAGGGATCATTTTTATTTGATCTGAAGTTATGGGGTATTTATACTCCATAAAACATCCCTTCAGATTCGTGGCCATTGATCCAAGAGGTTTGATGAAAAATTACAATGTTCTAGAGACATCCCAGATCTGAAAAATTGTAATGTTTCCAGGTGTATTCGAATACAACATATGTGTATTCGAATACAAGTCTCTGTAATGTTTAAAAAATTCAAATTTTACATCTTGTATTCGAATACACATTGGTGTAGTCGAATACAGATTAGTGAATTTTAGCCTCTGACTTAGCTTGTATTCGACTACAGATATGTGTAGTCGAATACAACAATTATATTTTTGCCTCTGACTTAAGTTGTATTCGAATACAACATGGTGTATTCGAATACACTTATGTACTTAGTCAAAAATCTGATTTTCAACTGCTTTGTTAATGTGTTTTGGACTTTTGAAAACATTTTAAATGCATGCATAAATGTGACTTGTTCTCATGTACTTGAAGTATTGGTGAGTATCATATACCTTTACATTTTATCATCTATGGTTTTAATTTGAAGCTTATTATGAAGTTTATGGTTCTTCTTTTTGATCTTGTTGCATCGTCCATAGTCGGTGGTTTTGTTGTCATCAAAAACATGTAGTTTACAATTATTATTATTATTATTATTATTATTATTATTATTATTATTATTATTATTATTATTATTAATAATATTATTATTATTATTATTATTATTGTTATTATTTGTTCACCAAAAATAAGTAATTAATATTTTATTAATTTATTATTTTATTTTTTACATAAGCATCTAAAGGGATATTATAAAGAGGTCTATGGTGCAAGAATCAATTATAAAGTATTTTTTTTTTAAACTGATTCTTATTAAATAAGTATGAAATGTTTATAATATAAATAACAAAAAGATACCACTTTCCTAAAAATTATCCCGTGCATTCCACATATATGTACACTAGTATTGATAATAAATATGAAAATAAAGATCCAATTCTTAATTTTCAAAAACAAATTATTTTGTGAAGAGTGGATCTAATTCCATCCTGATAGTCTTAACATTTTGTTAAAAATAAATATTTAGAAAAAATTACATTTTTTTCACCAAATATCTATATTATCAAAAAATTAAATAATATCTCAATTTTTTTTATATCGAAAAACATCTACAAAACTTATAAATGAACATCCATACTTTTAAATTGATTTTACAATATGGTAACATTTCAAATACAAAGTAACAACACGGTTTTCGCATTCTTATTTATTTCGTAATAAATTTGTGTGATTAACTTTTATTTAATACATAATAGTAAACTCTATTATTATCAAAATTCAAGTTCTGTGAGGAGGTGGAGAACTAGGTCCAGATGGTGGAACAGGGCCTTTTGGTAGCGTACCAAAATGCAAGTTTGTGTGAGGATGTGGTGGTGGAGAATCTGAGGATCCAGTGCTAGGTCCAGATGGTGGAACATGACCTTTTGGTAGCATACCAAAATTCAAGTTTGTGTGAGGAGGTGGAGAACTAGGTCCAGATGGTGGAACAGGGCCTTTTGGTAGCATACCAAAATGCAAGTTTGTGTGAGGATGTGGTGGTGGAGAATCTGAGGATCCAGTGCTAGGTCCAGATGGTGGAACAGGGCCTTTTGGTAGCATACCAAAATTCAAGTTTGTGTGAGGAGGTGGAGAACTAGGTCCAGATGGTGGAACAGGGCCTTTTGGTAGCATACCAAAATGCAAGTTTGTGTGAGGATGTGGTGGTGGAGAATCTGAGGATCCAGTGCTAGGTCCAGATGGTGGAACATGACCTTTTGGTAGCGTACCAAAATACAAGTTTGCGTGAAGATGTGGTGGTGGAGAATCTGAGAATCTAGTGCTAGGTCCAGATGGTAGAACATGACATTTTGGTAGCATACCAAAATTCAAGTTTGTGTGAGGAGGTGGAGAACTAGGTCCAGATGGTGGAACAGGGCCTTTTGGTAGCATACCAAAATGCAAGTTTGTGTGAGGATGTGGTGGTGGAGAATCTGAGGATCCAGTGCTAGGTCCAGATGGTGGAACAGGGCCTTTTGGTAGCATACCAAAATTCAAGTTTGTGTGAGGAGGTGGAGAACTAGGTCCAGATGGTGGAACAGGGCCTTTTGGTAGCATACCAAAATGCAAGTTTGTGTGAGGATGTGGTGGTGGAGAATCTGAGGATCCAGTGCTAGGTCCAGATGGTGGAACAGGGCCTTTTGGTAGCATACCAAAATTCAAGTTTGTGTGAGGAGGTGGAGAACTAGGTCCAGATGGTGGAACAGGGCCTTTTGGTAGCATACCAAAATGCAAGTTTGTGTGAGGATGTGGTGGTGGAGAATCTGAGGATCCTGTGCTAGGTCCAGATGGTGGAACATGACCTTTTGGTAGCATACCAAAATTCAAGTTTGTGTGAGGAGGTGGAGAACTAGGTCCAGATGGTGGAACAGGGCCTTTTGGTAGCATACCAAAATGCAAGTTTGTGCGAGGATGTGGTGGTGGAGAATCTGAGGATCCAGTGCTAGGTCCAGATGGTGGAACATGACCTTTTGGTAGTATACCAAAATTCAATTTTATATGAGAAGGATGGTAATTTGTGATATGATCACTTAAAACAAACGAAAAGAACAAAAAAGACATAACACCAACCAAATAAATCTTTAAAATTTCCATGTCTCTAATTTGTTTGTATAATTATGCCTTGATGATGCTACTTATATAAACACAAGAAAAGGGAGGGGGAGGGGGTTTACTTATATTTTAATCTTTTCACTTATAAAATGTAAAAAAATCATTTATGTTATATTGTATACTTTTTTACTTTTTTAGTGACGTAGATAAAAAAATTCTTTTGATACTTTTGGTATTTTATTATATATAGCATAAAAGTATGTGATAGTCTTCTTTTTTAACTTTATTTTATTCATATTCATTTTTAAATAAATAAGATATAATTAGTAAATATAAATTGAATTGTTTTTCCATTCTCAGATACAATAATAAAATCATTAAAATACATAATCATGTTAATATTAACAAATAAATTTCCTTATCTATCGTAGCCAAGATTCAATTGAAGGATCTTGGACTGAATTTGGTTTTTAATGTATATCTATGCTAAACCAACCACCTCAATTGCTTCTAGACATCTAATATACACAAAATTTATAGTGTTACTAAATTATATCAATAATAAAAAAAATATAGTTAAATATATTTTGGATCTTTATAAAGTAGGTCTCATTTTGATTTTCTTCTCTGTAATTATTTATTTATTTATTTATATCTTATAAATTCTAACAAGTTTTAAAAAAGTTATTTATGAATTTTTTTTAATAAAAAAAAAAAGAAACATGACTACTTTTGGATAAAGTGACACGTGGTGACTGTGTAATTGTTGTTGACTAGACAATATTTAATATTTAAAATAAAAATTTATTTTATTAACTCATTTAATTATTTAGTTAAAAACTTAAAACTAATTAATTAATCAATAAACTAATTAAATAATAAAAACTCAATAATCTTTATTTTAACCCAAATTTTTTAATATAAATTTAACAATGTTCATCTTCAACTCTAATTTTTTCCTATTCAAATAATAAATTCTCAAATCTAAATCCAAACCCTAAAAATTATAATTTCTCATTTTCCATGCACTACACCTTTAATCTTTGTAGTGCATTCAGCTGAAGATCCTTTCAAATCTTCAAGTTTTGAAACATCAACCATATAAAATGCTCATATTAAATGCATTCTACTGTCGATATGTTTACTCCATGAATTTGTATCCTCGTCATAAACCCTAAGTTTGCAGCTATCCTTGCAATCTAAAGCATAAAGCTTCCCATTAAGAGTAGCACTAGAGTTCCTCCAGCCAAAAACCATGACATCATGAACAAGGTACCAACTATCATTCTCTAGCAGATAAACCTCACTCAAAACCTGTCGATAAGAACAAAGTCTCTACTGGAACCATTTCCCATCATAGACAACTCCAATGAAAGGAACTATTGTAGTGCTCATACCTGAAATAAACGATTTTTGTTGGGATCATACACTTCAGTTGGTCTCAAGGACCGATGCACACCTTCATTCTCCCCACCATCCACTTAGGTGTATTGCAAGAAAACTCAAGATTAGAATTTTTAGGGTTTGGATTTAGATTTGATACAATTTAAAGATGAAGAAATTAGGGTCGAAAATGAATATTATTGAATTTTTATTAAAAAATTTGATGTTGAAGATGAAGATTATTAAGTTCTTATTGTTTCATTGGTTTATTATTTAATTAATTAGTTTTAAGGTTTTATCTAAATGATTAAATGAGTTGATAAAATGAATTTTTATTTTAAATATTAAAATTGCCTAGTCAACAACAATTACACGGTCACAACATGTCACTTCATCCAAAATTAGCCATGTCACTATTTCTTTACTAAAAAAAGTCTCAAATTATTTTTTTTATATAACATTTTAGAATTTGCAAGGTTATTAATCAAACCAAAAAAAACCTTACAGGGACTAAAATTAAAACGAAACATATTTACAACGACCAAAAATATATTTAAACTTAAAAATAAATGGTAAAACTTGATAATCTAGTGCTAGGTCCAAATAATAGAACATGGCCTTTTGGTAGTATACCAATATGCAAGTTTGTGTGAGGAGGTAGAGGTGAAGAATATGATGATCACTTGCTAGGTCTAGATAGTGAAACACGGCCTTTGGCAACTTACGAAAATTCATGTTTCTGTGAGGTCTAGTGCTAGGTCCATATGGTGGAACATGGTCTTTTGGTATCATACCAAAATGTAAGTTTGTGTGAGGAGGTGGAGGTGGAGAATCTAATGATGGTAAAATGGTGGAACATGATATTTTAGTAAAACACCAAATTTAAGTTTGTATGAATATGGGGAGGTGGAGAATATGAAGATCCAATGCTAGGTTCAGATGTTGAAATTTGACCTTTTAGGTAGCATACCAAAGTTCAAGTTTGTGTGAGAGTGAAGGTAATTTGTTTGCCAAGCCAAATTAGGAACATGATAAGGCAAATTTGTGATATGACCAGTAACAACAAAAAGACATAACACCCACTATATAAATCTTTGAAACTTCCATCTATCTAGTTTGTGTATCAGGTGTGGTAAAACAAAATATAAATAGGCCTTGAAGATTTCACTTATATATAAGGAAAAACACATGAAAATGGGGTTTAAATTATGTTTCAAATTAAAAATAGATTTTAACAAGAATAAAACAAAATGATGAAAACAGGGCCAACTAAGTTCATATGTTGGATAGAGGGTATGAGAGGTTCAGGTTGTTCATTACTTCTTGTATTATCAAAAATAGCAAAATGAGTAGTTTGCTCAAAGTTGCAACCTAAATTTCGAGGGTTAGCTTGAATTTAATGAAGTCTCCACCAAAGTTTATTTTAATAGGAAAAACATAAGGAAACCTTTAAAACTAGAAATACGGTCTTTGAAAATAGATTTAAGGGTCAGGTAAGGGTGAACACGGGTTGGGTCATTTTTTGCCAAATTTAATATTTGACTCGATCAATTTTATTTGTGATGGGTTGAACTCTCAAACCACAATTTTTCATCAATCCCGAACCAAATCAACTCGATTATGAGCAAGTAGGGTTGGGTTCGTCAGTAATAAAGAAAAATATATTTTTATTTTATTTTAAAAAAATGTAATTAAATATAAATACCTGAACATCTAAAAAATAATAAATTTATATCACAACATATTATTCAATACTTAAAATATATCTACACAAACAACAAAATACTTAAATTAATTAAATTAGCAACAAATTCTCAAACATAGTCTAACAATTAAATTTTAACTATACATCAATGGTAAATAAATAAATAAAAATATATGTGCCACGTCAATGGGTTGGGATCGTGGGTTGAAAAAGTTTAATGTATTATCCAAATCTAACATAATTGGGTTTCAATGGATTGATTCGGGTTGGATCCAAACTTGAATAAGTTGAGTCAAAATACTTGTTGAATTGGTTTGGGTGACCTGGTTCGTGGATTTACCCGTACCCATGGACAACTTCAAGTTTAGGAGTCGGTTATGTGTTGTGAATATATTAGCATCCTACAACATACTACCTATAATTACTTGTGCAAAAATTTATGTTAAATTCATTTTTCGAGATTGGTTATATTCAAATATAAATTTTTATAAACATGATCATGAAATATTTATTTTAGTTTTTTTGACAAGAGCGCAATCTTGCTCCTACGCACGTATCTTTAGATGGGATAGAGAAATTAATGTTACGCAATTCTTAGGTAGAAAATGTGGATGTGTTGATTGTTTCTAAAGAAAGTGTGATTTGTTATTGATCAGAAAAATAGTTGTTTTGACGACATAAAATGGATTTATTTGATTTGAATAATTATTTTAAAATGTAAGTTTTTAAATTTTCAAGTTGTACAACTTGTGTCTTAAAAACTCAAAGAATATAAAATATCACATCTAGTTAACCAATTTAAGAATAGTTTTACTTTTTTTCTTCACTTGATCAGTTATTTTTCTTCTCTTTGGAAAATTTCATCCTTTGGGGCTATAATTTATTTGCTAATAATCTAATGTCCTTTATACATATAATGCATTCATGTTTTTAGCTTATTTACTTTTGTCTAGTTGTGTTTATGTGTTAATCTTCTACTTTTGTGTAAGGACTATAGCTGGTTAGCTCGAAGCTATAGAAATTTGTTTTTTCTCTTTTTGTTTCCTGTTTTGGATCAATACTTTAGCTGGACATAGACACAACTGTGTGACCAACCAATTTGTCTTTTGTTTTTGCTTCAAACAATTGCGGCATCTAATTACTTTTATTATTTAGTTGTATTATGTAATTTATTTATTTTTTGTAACCTGGATCGTGTCCTTTTATTTCTAATTTAAATTTTTACTTTTTTTTTATTTCAAGATTAATAATTAAATGAATATTTACAATTTAATTGGTTGTACAAAATTAAGGTACAACAGTTGTCCCTATTTAATTATATTTTACGAAACAATATAAATAACAAATTTTTTTATGTTACGACTATAAAAGATAAGTAAATATAAGGATCCAAATTTTCTGTGTCAAATTGTGAGTGCAAAATACGTAAAATGCGAAGAAAACGGGTATAATGTAATAAGAGATTTAAAAATATTGATAATAATGCAAAGAGGAGTGTGATGCAAAAATAGAAAATGTGTTAATGTGAAAGCTATAAAATGTGAGAATAAAGCAAAATTGAGTATGATGTGAAAATAAATGAATTGTCGATGCGAAAGCATGTCAATGCGAATGTTGATAAAATATGAGAATAATGGAAAAAAATGGAAAAAATGTAAAATGTGAAAGCTAAAAATGACTGTCTCCATATTGGTTATTGGTGCTTAAATCGACATGTATTAAAATGATCGTGTTCATATTGGTTATTGATGCATAGATTGACATGAATGTGGATGCTTGGCTATAGATTGATTACTAGTGCATAGATTGATAAGAATGAAAATGATTGTCTCTAGGTCGGTTAGTGGTGCATAGATCAACAATAATGATGGTCTTCAGATTAGTTACCAATGTCTCGATCAACATGAATGTAGATGATTGTTTATAGGTTTGTTACTGGTGCGTAGATCAATAAGAATGAATTCAATTATAATATACCGTAAGCAAGGCATAAGTCTAGTTCTTAATTTAAATAGAGAGAGAAATACATACCCTATAACTTCGTTGGGAGAGTCATTAAAACATAAATGATAGACACTGCATCAAATGACATAATTGAACTTAGATGAAATATGAGTGTAGGATGCGTGATTCATTCATGCCATGTATTGTAGACAAGTTTTTGTTCATTTCTTTATTTGTAGGATCTTAGACGTCCCAATGTTACATGAAGAACACACTACGCCAAAAATAGCATTTTACAGCGCTTTTTTTAAGCCTTTTACAGCGCTTTTTCAAAAAAAAAAAAACGCTATGGAATCGAGCGCTGTAAAAGATACAACAGCGCTTTTAAAAAAGCGCTATAAATCATGTAAATATAACGCGCGCGTATTATCCATATTTTACAGCGCTTATTTCAACAAGCGCTGTAAAATGTGCGTATAAATTTGTATACTAGGTGTGGATTTTACAGCGCTTTTTACAAAAAAGCGCTGTAAAATCCACACCTAGTATTTATATTTTGGTGTACCTTTTACAGCGCTTTTTTGAAAAAAGCACTGTAAAATCCAGATCTAGTATTCATATTTTGGTGTACCTTTTACAGCGCTTGTTGTAAAAAGCGCTGTAAAAGACAGACCCATAATTCATATTTTGGAGTACCTTTTACAGCGCTTTTTCAAAAAAACGCTGTAAAATGTGCATTTTCTTTTAAAGCCCTGTATATATTTGAAAAGCGCTTTTTAGCTTTTTATGGCATTTTTTTTATAAAGCGCTGTCTTTTATCTTTTTATCCAAAATTATTTTGAACGAGTTCACACAACACAACACACCCAGAATCAGTAATTTACAACATGATACAATAAGCAGTTCACACAATATGATACATATATATTACCCTGTAACACAGTATTTTACAACATAAGTAACTACATATACATTGAACCTAATTTACAACATATTCATATCCATGTTTATATATTGTCCTATGATCATATACATATAAAAACTAAAAAAATATACAGAATATGCACTAGCTACCATATAATATTCAGATCCCTTGCCCAGCAACATGCTATTTCCCAGAAAATCAAATAGTTTTCATTTCAAGCACATACTGACACCATTCTTCCTTTAATTCCATCATATCTTGCTCAGAATATGATGGTCTGGAATTGTCAAAGTACTGCAATATAAAAATTTAACATATTATATTAAGTTAGTATCAAATATATAGATAACTTATATATGAAAATCATATAATCAAAATACCGTACCGTTTCTAGAATAATAGTTTTATTCTTGTCAACAATCTCCTTCATGAATCTCAATACGTAGTACCCACAGTCGATGTTGTTTCTAGAATAATGTTATTAGAGTTTTGCTTCGGCGTATTATCGGCAACGGTGCAGTTGGTTCGAAAGCAGTTGGTTTGAAAGCAACAGTAATCCTATTATTATTATTATTATTATTATTATTATTATTATTATTATTATTATTATTATTATTATTATTATTATTATTATAAGTAAAGAAGTACGCCTAGGAGGGGGGGTGAATTAGGTGTAGGTAGATTTTCCTGTTTTTTTGTTATATGATAGTTGGATTTTGTGAATTTAAGAACAAGGTTTAATAATAACAGCAGTAAGTAAATGACACTTTAAGATTTATCCTGGTTCCCCTTATAACCAAGGGTACGTCCAGTCCTCTTGCACACCACAAGAGATTAATTCAATACTTGTTAGAAAAGTACAACTCCCACCCTGAGATTCTTGCTACAAAACTTCTAACAATACTTCTAAGATAGAACACCACTATCTTAGATTAAACTAATTTATACAAATGATACAATCAGGTTTGAATGAATCTAATATGTGGTATATTGATAAACAACTCAATAGCAATTCAAGTACTTGAGAACCTTTTGAAATGATATGAAAATCTAATGCAAGTACTTAGAAAATTCAGAATTTTGTTCAAAGTTGTTCAATGAATTGATTCAGGGATCATTTTTATTTGATCTGAAGTTATGGGGTATTTATTCTCCATAAAACATCCCTTCAGATTCGTGGCCATTGATCCAAGAGGTTTGATGAAAAATTACAATGTTCTAGAGACATCCCAGATCTGAAAAATTGTAATGTTTCCAGGTGTATTCGAATACAGCATATGTGTATTCGGATACAAGTCTCTGTAACGTTTAAAAAATTCAAATTTTACATCTTGTATTCGAATACACATTGTTGTAGTCGAATACAGATTAGTGAATTTTAGCCTCTGACTTAGCTTGTATTCGACTACAAATATGTGTAGTCGAATACAACAATTATATTTTTGCCTCTGACTTAAGTTGTATTCGAATACAACATGGTGTATTCGAATACACTTATGTACTTAGTCAAAAATTTGATTTTCAACTGCTTTGTTAATGTGTTTTGGACTTTTGAAAACATTTTAAATGCATGCATAAATGTGACTTGTTCTCATGTACTTGAAGTATTGGTGAGTATCATATACCTTTACATTTTATCATCTATGGTTTTAATTTGAAGCTTATTATGAAGTTTATGGTTCTTCTTTTTGATGTTGTTGCATCGTCCATAGTCGGTGGTTTTGTTGTCATCAAAAACATGTAGTTTACAGTTATTATTATTATTATTATTATTATTATTATTATTATTATTATTATTATTATTATTATTATTAATATTATTATTATTATTATTATTGTTATTGTTATTATTTGTTCACCAAAAATAACTAATTAATATTTTATTAATTTATTATTTTATTTTTTACATAAGCATCTAAAGGGATATTATAAAGAGGTCTATGGTGCAAGAATCAATTATAAAGTATTTTTTTTTTTAAACTGATTCTTATTAAATAAGTATGAAATGTTTATAATATAAATAACAAAAAGATACCACTTTCCTAAAAATTATCCCGTGCATTCCACATATATGTACACTAGTATTGATAATAAATATGAAAATAAAGATCCAATTCTTAATTTTCAAAAACAAATTATTTTGTGAAGAGTGGATCTAATTCCATCCTGATAGTCTTAACATTTTGTTAAAAATAAATATTTAGAAAAAATTACTTTTTTTTCACCAAATATCTATATTATCAAAAAATTAAATAATATCTCAATTTTTTTTATATCAAAAAACATCTACAAAACTTATAAATGAACATCCATACTTTTAAATTGATTTTACAATATGGTAACATTTCAAATACAAAGTAATAACACGGTTTTCACATTCTTATTTATTTCGTAATAAATTTGTGTGATTAACTTTTATTTAATACATAATAGTAAACTCTATTATTATCAAAATTCAAGTTCTGTGAGGAGGTGGAGAACTAGGTCCAGATGGTGGAACAGGGCCTTTTGGTAGCGTACCAAAATGCAAGTTTGTGTGAGGATGTGGTGGTGGAGAATCTGAGGATCCAGTGCTAGGTCCAGATGGTGGAACATGACCTTTTGGTAGCATACCAAAATTCAAGTTTGTGTGAGGAGGTGGAGAACTAGGTCCAGATGGTGGAACAGGGCCTTTTGGTAGCATACCAAAATGCAAGTTTGTGTGAGGATGTGGTGGTGGAGAATCTGAGGATCCAGTGCTAGGTCCAGATGGTGGAACATGGCCTTTTGGTAGCATACCAAAATTCAAGTTTGTGTGAGGAGGTGGAGAACTAGGTCCAGATGGTGGAACAGGGCCTTTTGGTAGCATACCAAAATGCAAGTTTGTGTGAGGATGTGGTGGTGGAGAATCTGAGGATCCAGTGCTAGGTCCAGATGGTGGAACATGACCTTTTGGTAGCGTACCAAAATGCAAGTTTGTGTGAAGATGTGGTGGTGGAGAATCTGAGAATCTAGTGCTAGGTCCGGATGGTAGAACATGACATTTTGGTAGCATACCAAAATTCAAGTTTGTGTGAGGAGGTGGAGAACTAGGTCCAGATGGTGGAACAGGGCCTTTTGGTAGCATACCAAAATGCAAGTTTGTGTGAGGATGTGGTGGTGGAGAATCTGAGGATCCAGTGCTAGGTCCAGATGGTGGAACATGACCTTTTGGTAGCATACCAAAATTCAAGTTTGTGTGAGGAGGTGGAGAACTAGGTCCAGATGGTGGAACAGGGCCTTTTGGTAGCATACCAAAATGCAAGTTTGTGTGAGGATGTGGTGGTGGAGAATCTGAGGATCCAGTGCTAGGTCCAGATGGTGGAACATGACCTTTTGGTAGTGTACCAAAATGCAAGTTAGTGTGAAGATGTGGTGGTGGAGAATCTGAGAATCTTGTGCTAGGTCCAGATGGTGGAACATGACCTTTTGGTAGCATACCAAAATTCAAGTTTGTGTGAGGAGGTGGAGAACTAGGTCCAGATGGTGGAACAGGGCCTTTTGGTAGCGTACCAAAATGCAAGTTTGTGTGAGGATGTGGTGGTGGAGAATCTGAGGATCCAGTGCTAGGTCCAGATGGTGGAACATGACCTTTTGGTAGCATACCAAAATTCAAGTTTGTGTGAGGAGGTGGAGAACTAGGTCCAGATGGTGGAACAGGGCCTTTTGGTAGCATACCAAAATGCAAGTTTGTGTGAGGATGTGGTGGTGGAGAATCTGAGGATCCAGTGCTAGGTCCAGATGGTGGAACAGGGCCTTTTGGTAGCATACCAAAATTCAAGTTTGTGTGAGGAGGTGGAGAACTAGGTCCAGATGGTGGAACAGGGCCTTTTGGTAGGATACCAAAATGCAAGTTTGTGTGAGGATGTGGTGGTGGAGAATCTGAGGATCCTGTGCTAGGTCCAGATGGTGGAACATGACCTTTTGGTAGCATACCAAAATTCAAGTTTGTGTGAGGAGGTGGAGAACTAGGTCCAGATGGTGGAACAGGGCCTTTTGGTAGCATACCAAAATGCAAGTTTGTGCGAGGATGTGGTGGTGGAGAATCTGAGGATCCAGTGCTAGGTCCAGATGGTGGAACATGACCTTTTGGTAGTATACCAAAATTCAATTTTATATGAGAAGGATGGTAATTTGTGATATGATCACTTAAAACAAACGAAAAGAACAAAAAAGACATAACACCAACCAAATAAATCTTTAAAATTTCCATGTCTCTAATTTGTTTGTATAATTATGCCTTGATGATGCTACTTATATAAACACAAGAAAAGGGAGGGGGAGGGGGTTTACTTATATTTTAATCTTTTCACTTATAAAATATAAAAAAATCATTTATGTTATATTGTATACTTTTTTATTTTTTTAGCGACGTAGATAAAAAAATTCTTTTGATACTTTTGGTATTTTATTATATATAGCATAAAAGTATGTAATAGTCTTCTTTTTTAACTTTATTTTATTCATATTCATTTTTAAATAAATAAGATATAATTAGTAAATACAAATTGAATTGTTTTTCCATTCTCAGATACAATAATAAAATCATTAAAATACATAATCATGTTAATATTAACAAATATATTTCCTTATCTATCGTAGCCAAGATTCAATTGAAGGATCTTGGACTGAATTTGGTTTTTAATGTATATCTATGCTAAACCAACCACCTCAATTGCTTCTAAACATCTAATATACACAAAATTTATAGTGTTACTAAATTATATCAATAATAAAAAAATATAGTTAAATATATTTTGGATCTTTATAAAGTAGGTCTCATTTTGATTTTCTTCTCTGTAATTATTTATTTATTTATTTATATCTTATAAATTCTAACAAGTTTTAAAAAAGTTATTTATGAATTTTTTTTAATAAAAAAAAAGAAACATGACTACTTTTGGATAAAGTGACACGTGGTGACTGTGTAATTGTTGTTGACTAGACAATATTTTAAAATACTTATTGAATTGGTTTGGGTGACCTGGTTCGTGGGTTTACCCGTACCCATGAACACCTTCAAGTTTAGGTGTCGGTTATGTGTTGTGAATATATTAGCACCCTACAACATACTACCTATAATAACTTGTGCAAAAACTTATGTTAACTTTAGAATATTTATTTTTTGAGATTGGTTATATTCAAATTAAAATTTTTATAAACATGATCATGAAATAAAAGAGTACTCAAAATAGAGAGAAGAAAAATAAGTTTTTTATTTTATTATTATTGTGCTTGACAAGAGCGCAATCTTGCTCCTACGCGTGTATCTTTAGATGGGATGGAGAAATTAATGTTACACAATTCTTAGGTAGAAAATGTGGATGTATTGATTGTTTTTAAAGAAAGTGTGATTTGTTATTGATCAGAAAAATAGTTGTTTTGACGACATAAAATGGATTTATTTGATTTGAATAATTATTTTAAAATGTAAGTTTTTAAATTTTTAAGTTGTACAACTTGTGTCTTAAAAAATCAAATAATATAAAATATCACATCTAGTTAACCAATTTAAGAATAGTTTTACTTTTTTTCTTCACTTGATCAGTTATTTTTCTTCTCTTTGGAAAATTTCATCCTTTGGGGCTATAATTTATTTGCTAATAATCTAATGTCCTTTATACATATAATGCATTCATGTTTTTAGCTTATTTATTTTTGTCTAGTTGTATTTATGTGTTAATCTTCTACTTTTGTGTAAGGACTATAGCTGGTTAGCTCGAAGCTATAGAAATTTGTTTTTTCTCTTTTTGTTTCCTGTTTTGGATCAATACTTTAGTTGGACATAGACACAAATGTGTGACCAACCAATTTGTCTTTTGTTTTTGCTTCAAACAATTGCGGCATCTAATTACTTTTATTATTTAGTTGTATTATGTTCTTTTTTTTTTATTTGATACTCTTATATCATGGACTCCATTGTATTGATTGTAATTTATTTATTTTTTGTAACCTGGATCGTGTCCCTTTTATTTCTAATTTAAATTTTTACTTTTTTTTTATTTCAAGATTAATAATTAAATGAATATTTACAATTTAATTGGTTGTACAAAATTAAGGTACAACAGTTGTCCCTATTTAATTATATTTAACGAAACAATATAAATAACAAATTTTTTTATGTTACGGCTATAAAAGATAAGTAAATATAAGGATCCAAATTTTCTGTGTCAAATTGTGAGTGCAAAATACGTAAAATGCGAAGGAAACGGGTATAATGTAATAGGAGATTTAAAAATATTGATAATAATGCAAAGAGGAGTGTGATGCAAAAATAGAAAATGTGTTAATGTGAAAGCTATAAAATGTGAGAATAATGCAAAACTGAGTATGATGTGAAAATAAATGAATTGTCGATGCGAAAGCATGTCAATGCGAATGTTGATAAAATGTGAGAATAATGGAAAAAATGGAAAAAAATGTAAAATGTGAAAGCTAAAAATGATTGTCTCCATATTGGTTATTGGTGCTTAAATCAACATGTATTAAAATGATCGTTTTCATATTGGTTAGTGATGCATAGATTGACATAAATGTGGATGCTTGGCTATAGATTGATTACTAGTGCATAGATTGATAAGAATGAAAATGATTGTCTCTAGGTCGGTTAGTGGTGCATAGATCAACAATAATGATGGTCTTCAAATTAGTTACCAATGTCTAGATCAACATGAATGTAGATTATTGTTTATAGGTTTGTTACTGGTGCGTAGATCAATAAGAATGAATTCAATTATAATATACCGTAAGCAAGGCATAAGTCTAGTTCTTAATTTAAATAGAGAGAGAAATATGTACCCTATAACTTCGTTGGGAGAGTCATTAAAACATAAATGATAGACACTGCATCAAATGACATAATTGAACTTAGATGAAATATGAGTGTAGGATGCGTGATTCATTCATGCCATGTATTGTAGACAAGTTTTTGTTCATTTCTTTATTTGTAGGATCTTAGACGTCCCAATGTTCCATGAAGAACACTACTATAACATGATGACGCCTTGTACATCCCTGAGATCTTCTTCGAAGGAAAAAAGTTGAAGCACAATCTAAAATTCAAAATTATTACTCTTGCTCCTTCTTAAACACCCATCGAAGGTGCGGATACGAGAAAAGGGGATGAATTAGGTTTGCCAAAGTTGACAACTTTTTGATAATATATAAATAAATAATTAATTAGTTTGGTTTTGGTGACTTACTTTGAGTAGAAGCAATCGAAAATAGAGTCAGCAAACAATGAAAGTATAAATAATTTGACACATAGATTTATACATCTAGTCTCCTCATTCAGAAGCCTTTAATCCACTAATTCAAATACCTTGAATTATAGAGCACCTAACCCTCCAAGCCAGTCTTCACAAACAGCCTGACAACCTCAAACATTTGAGGAACTAACCACCTTGACCCTACAAGTCAAGTCTTCTCCTAACATCCTAACAACTCTAGATTTAAGAAGGAACTAAACCATTATCGAGTTGGATTCAAAAGATTGGAACTTGAGTAGTTTCTTCTAAAAAGCTTATGATAATAATAACTCTCATAATCTAAGAAAAGAACACTCAAAAAATATTTCTAACTAGAACAAATGTTTCTCTCTTTGAACTCTAAGACTACTCCTTTTTGCTTTTCAATTATTTTTTCTTCAGCCTTTAGTGTCTATTTATAGTTAAAATTTGGGCTTCAAGTTATACTCATTGTTTAATTTTGTATTGTATTTTGTTCAGATTGTGATTGCAAATTCTTCAAATTGATTATATTCCTTTTTTGTTTAAATTGAGATTATAAATTCTTCATATTGAATCAATTCGTATTTTGTTCATATTGCGTTTGTAAATTCTTAAAATCGATTATGTTCATATTTTGTTGTAGATAAATCTTGATCAAATCTTATTTCATATTGTTTGAAGTCAAATATATTGTTCTCATAAAATACTATTGTTATCATAAAAACTCTAAGTAAAAAAAGATTTTAGTTCCAACAATCTTCCGCTAAATGAAAATATATTGTATTTCTTTGACTCCCCTAAGTCTAAGTATCATTTTCTCGCCACTTTATCAAATATATTTCTCCTTCTGTTGTCATCAAATAAAAAGACTCGAAAATGAGACTTTTTTTGTTTTTTCAATTGTTTTAATAACATGAATATGATATTGTACAAGAAAATATAAAAACTAATGTAAAACTAAACTACTTTTAAGTTATCACAACATCATTCAGGTATGAAGGTAAGGTTTAGGTTTTTCTTGATGACGTCAAACCTGTCTTTAGGTAGTGGTTTGGTGAATATATCAACCTATTGGTGTTCAATGTCTACAAACTGAATATTTAGCACTCATTTTTGAATAAAGTCCCTAATGAAGTGGTGTATGATCTCTATGTATTTAGCTTTAGAATGTAAGGTAATGTTTTTGGTTATAAATATGACAAAAGTGTTATTGCAATAGATGGGAATGTTGGTTTCTAGGATTTTGTAGTCTTCCAGTTGATGTTTCATCCAAAGTGATTGAGAACTGATGTCAGTTGCTGAAATGTATTCAACCTATATTGTTGACATTGCAATGGTGTTTTGTCTCTTACTTGACAAAGATATTAACTTGTCACCTAAAATTGTGCAATTGACACTAGTGTTCTTTCTCTTAAGTTTATCTCTAGCATAACCAGAATCACAATATCCACAAAGTTTGTACTAAGATTTCTTGTAGAACAAGGTAAGGTTGGTAGTGCCTTTTAGATATGTAAGGATTCTCTTAACAAAAGCTATATACATACACTAAACATGATGTCAGGTCTGGAAGCGGTAAGGTAAAGTAAGGATCATATCATTGTTGTATAGGTTTTTTGGTTAAACTTTTCCTCTAAATCATCTTTTTCAAGTGAACAAATAGGTGCATTGATGTAGCCATAGGTTTTCAATCAGTCATCTTAAACTTCCTAAGAAGCTCTTGTGTATATTAAGTTTGAAGAATGTATATACCTTTTTGACTTTGTTGAGTTTGTATCCCTAAAAAGAACTTAAGTTCTCCCATCATACTCATTTGAAATTCAAGCTGCATCAATTTAGAAAATTCTTGACAAAGAGTGATATTTGTAAATCCAAAAATAATGTCATCAACATAAATTGAATAATAAGAATGTTATCTCCTATTGATTTTCTAAAAAGTGTATTATCTACTTGTTCTCTTTCAAAGTTATTTTAAGCACGAAGTTACTAAGTCTATCATACCATGCCCTAGGTGCTTGTTTTAGATCATATAGAGATTTTTTATATTTAAAAACATGATTTGGAAATTCAGAATTTTCAAAACCTGAGGGTTGTTTAACATAGACTTTTTCACTTATATAACCATTTACAAAAATACTTTTGACATCCATTTGAAATAATGTAATGTTTTATATTTGCAACTAAAGAAAGTAGGATATGAATAGCTTCTTACCTGACCACTAGAGCAAATGTCTTAGTGTAATCAATGTCCTCTTGCTGACTATAGTCTTGTGCGACAAGTCTTGCCTTGTTTCAGACAACTTCACCTTTTTTATTTAGCTTGTTTATTGGTTCCAATAATGTTCTTATCTAGTTCCAATAATGTTCTTCTCTTGTCTAGGTACTAGATCCCAAACATTAGTCCTCTTAAATTCATTTTACTCTTCTTGTATTGCAAGAATCCATCCATCATTTGATAATGCTTCATCAATAGAGGTAGACTAAATTGACGAGAGTAAGTCAAACAAACTTGTATCTTTAAGTGATGATTTGGTCCTCAAAGGATTACTTGCACCTTCCAATTATTAGAGATTCAGGATGCGATGATTGATACTTCCAAACATATATATTTTTTTTTACTTATCTTGATTATTTCTAATTTGATCAGATTCATCCTTTTAATATTTGTCATATTATTATGATTTGCTTGTATCCTATGGCTTTTCATGTTATTCTAGTTTTTATGCATCTGCTTCATTTGGTTCCGATAAACATGCATTATCATCTTGCTTTGACTTTTCAAGGTCAAGTTGTTTTTCATCAAATTTAACAAGTATGAATTCTTCCACAATATGAGTTTTCCTATTAAACACTCTATAAGTCTTGGATCTTCCAGAATATCCAATGAAGGTACACTTTTGAGATCTAGAATCAAATTTACCAAGGTTATCCTTAAATTTTAACATATAACAAGTACAACCAAATTGTTTAAAATAAGAGATGTTAGGCTTTTTACCTTTCCATAATTCATATGGTGTTTTATTCAATATAGATCTAATATAGACTTTACTTTGAATATAACATGCAATATTAATTGCTTCAGCCCAAAAGTGTTTTGCAACATTCAAATCATTTAACATGATTCTAGCTATTTTTTGGAGTGATCTATTATTGCTTTCTACAATTCCATTTTGTTGGGGCATTCTAGGAGAGGAGAAGCTGTGAGAGATTCCATTCTCATCACACAAAAATTCAAAGAACTTGTTTTCAAATTCTCCTCCATGATCACTTCTAATTGTTATAATCTTAATATCTTTTTCATTCATTATTTGTTTGCAAAATGTGATAAATACTTTATGGGATTCATCCTTACTTCTTAAAAAATTTACCCATGTCCACCTAGTGTAACAATCTATTATAAAAAAGCCATGTTTCTTTCCATTTAGAAAGGTTGTTTTCACTAGACCAAAGAGATCTATATGTAAGAGCTGAAGAGGCTTTGAGGTAGAGATTGAGTTCTTAGGGTTAAAGGAGTTGTTTGTTTGTTTTCCGTTTTGACAAGCTTCACATATAATTTTAGTTTTTAACTAAGCTTAGATAGACCTCTAATTAGTTGAAGATAATTCAATTTTTAAATTAATCTAAGGTTTGCATGACCTAATCTTTTGTGCCAAATTAGTTTCTCTTCATTTAATAACATAAGACACTTAACCTCTTGTTTCTCTAGACTAAAAAGATTTATCTTATAAATTTTATTTTGTCTCTAACCTGTAAAGAGTACAAGTCCACCCTTATGACTAATTTCCTTGCATGTTTTTTCATTGAATATAATATCATAATTATCATCACTTAACTGGCTAATACTTAATAAATTATGCTTAAGACCTTTAACAAACAAGACATCTTTAATAGAAGAGGAAATACCATTACCTATTAGACCTAAACCAATTATCTGGCCTTTTTGCTTTCCTCCATAAGTCAATGTGCCACATTTGCTCAAAGTTAGTTCTTGGAACATATAATTTTCTCATGTCATATGTCGCGAGCATCCACTCTCCAGGTACCATGATTGGTGTTTTAACTTGATTTCTAAGGACATTTGCAGCAAAACTAATTTTGTTCTTAGGTACCCAAATTTGGTTGGGTCCTGATTTGTTAGTCTTGAAAGGTTTCTTGTCTTTCCTTGTATTTAACATGGGACAACATAATTTGGAGTGACCATTCTTAGAGCAAACGGTACACAAGATATCAAATGGAATAGGTTTAGGTTCAGTTATAGTTTCTTCAAATCCTATACCTCTTTTACCATTTCTACTAATTCCATAAATCATAGAAGCATATTTGCTTCTTTCCATTCTATTAGCATGAAAATCTTGAATTACTTGTTCATACTTATCAAAGTTACATGTGGTATTTTAAATTGAAGTTGAACTATGATTGCTTTTTAGAGTTAGATTATTAGCCTTAAGTTCACCAATACTAATTTTCAAATTTGTATTTTGTGTTTTAAGTTCAATAATATTAGTTTTCAGAGTTATATTTTCTATTTTAAATTCAACATTTTGATTCTTTAAAGCATTAACTTTTTAGTTAGATTTGTATTTTCTTTCCTAAGTGTCTTCAGTTTAAAAGACAATTTGTGATTATTATTTAAAAAATCATTTATCGTAGTAATTAAATTAAATCGAGTAAAGTCAGAAAATACCCTTCATCTGTTGATTCAATTCTAGAGTCAGAATCCATGTTGGATCCAGAGACAGAGTTGGTATGAACAACATAGCCAAATATGCTTATTCATCGCCAGAGGATTCCGCATAATCATCCCATGTAGTCATTAGACTCTTCTTATTGGGTCTAGAATCTTTCCTCTAGGGTTTCCTTTTCTCTATATTTGAACATTTTGACTTGACATGTCCAGGTTCATTGCATCCATAGCATATGATGTTTTTCTTGTCATATTTATCATTATTCCATCTGTTGGATTGCTTGGAATATGTTTGGGGAAATTTCTTCTTTCTATTGTGCCACATCTTTTGATTTTTTCTAGATATGAAAGCAATCTCCTTTTGCTCTAAGTTCAGATTTTGATCATCTAAATCATTATCATCTGATTCTGATGTTGTCTTTAGAAACTTCTTCTGCTAGAATTTCAAGGCCAAAGTCTTGTTCTTCTTTTTGGGCTCATCTTCTTCAAGCCCAATTTCATGTGATCTGAGAGATCTAACTAATTCTTCCAGCTTTAGAGTGTTCAGATCCTTTGATATCTGAATGGTAGTGATTTTAGGTCTCCACTTGGTTGTATGACTCCAAATAATTTTCTTCACATAATTAGCAGTAGTATAACTCTTTTGAAGTACCTTTAATCCTGAGACTAGTGTTTGGACTCTAGAAAAAATTGTTTCAATGTCTTCATCTTCTTCCATCTTGAACAACTCAAACTTTTTGACTAGGAGGTTGGCCTTTACTTCTTGAACTCGCTTGCTTCCTTCATAGGTCAGAATCAAGCTACCATAAATACTCTTTATTGTCTCTTTGTTGGTGCACTTGTCGAACTCCTTGAAGGTGATTGCATCTATCATGAATGTTCTGGACTTATTATGCATCTTGTACATCTTCTTCTGATTAGGATTCATCTTCTTTCTTGGAATTTCAATACCATCAGTATTCTTCGGAGCAATATAACCACCTTCCCCCAAGTCCCAAAGTTCAGGGTCTTGTGAAATATAGAAACTTTTCAGCTTGTCTTTCCAATACTCAAAAAGTTCTCTATCAAACAAAGGTGGTATGTTGATGTTTCCTCAAGCAGCTTTCCAATACTCAAAAAGTTCTCTATCAAACAAAGGTGGTATGTTGATGTTTCCTCAAGCAGCTTCTTCACTGAATCCAGACATATTGAAAACTTGGATCTTTTCTCAAACATTGTAAAGTGCTCAGTTTTGAGATCGAGCTCTAACGCCAATTGGAGGTGCAAATTGTAACACCCCTGCCCTCCAGCGTTACCGGCAATGTTACCTCACGACCTTCTCGCCCCCCTTTCCTCAAATTGGAAATCCTGGCGAGTTTTTGTCTTCCGTGGGATTCGAGCCCTCAAAAAGTTCTCTATCAAACAAAGGTGGTATGTTGATGTTTCCTCAAGCAGCTTTCCAATACTCAAAAAGTTCTCTATCAAACAAAGGTGGTATGTTGATGTTTCCTCAAGCAGCTTCTTCACTGAATCCAGACATATTGAACCCTTGGATCTTTTCTCAAACATTGTAAAGTGCTCAGTTTTGAGATCGAGCTCTAACGCCAATTGGAGGTGCAAATTGTAACACCCCTGCCCTCCAGCGTTACCGGCAATGTTACCTCACGACCTTCTCGCCCCCCTTTCCTCAAATTGGAAATCCTGACGAGTTTTTGTCTTCTGTGGGATTCGAGCCCGGTACCTAGGGGATAAGTACCGCCTCATCACAATCCCACTACCAGCTGGTAGTGGGATTGTGATGAGGCGGTACTTATCCCCTAGGTACCGGGATCGAATCCCACGGAAGGAAAAAAAACTCGCCAGGATTTCCAATTTGAGGAAAGGGGGCGAGAAGGTCGTGAGGTAACATTGTCGGTAACGCTGGAGGGTCGGGGTGTTACAGAAAAAGGATGCGGTGGTACTTATCCCCTAGGTATCGGGCTCGAATCCCACGGAAGGCAAAAACTCGCCAGGATTTCCAATTTGAGGAAAGGGGGGACGAGAAGCTCGTGAGGTAACACAAATATGAGAAGGAGGGTTGAATTGTGTTTCCAAAGTTGACAACTTTTTTTATAATTTATAAATAAATAAATAAATAAATAAATAAATAAAAAATAAATAAAAAATAAAAAAACTAGTTTGGTTTTGGTGACTTACTTGGAATAAAACCAATCGGATTTAGAGGCAGCTAGCAATGAAAGCGTAAATAATTTGACACGTAGATTTATCCTGGTTCACCACTAACTTGGTTTTGGTGACTTACTTGGAATAAAACCAATCGGATTTAGAGGCAGCTAGCAATGAAAGCGTAAATAATTTGACACGTAGATTTATCCTGGTTCACCACTAACTTGACTACATCAAGTCCCCTCATTCAGAAGGCTTTAATCCGCTAATTCAAATGTCTTGAATTACATAGCACTTGATCCTCCAAGCCAGTCTTCCAAAACAACCTGACAACTTCATACTTTTGAGGAACTAACCACCTTGATCCTACAAGCCAAGTCTTCTCCTAACAACCTGACAACCTCAGATTGAAGAAGAAACTAAACCGCTATCAGGTAGGATACAAAATATTGGAACTTGAATAGTTGGTTCTAAAAAGTTGATGATAACAATAACTCTCACACTCTAAAAAAAGAACACTCCAAAAATATTTCTAACTTGAAGAAGTGTTTCTCTCTTTGAACTCTAAGACTACTATTTTCTACTTTCCGATGATTTTCTTCGTCAGCCTTGGGTGTTTATTTATAGCTAAAATTTGGACTTCAATTTAGTCCTTGTTTAATTCTGAATTCTATTTTGTCTAGATTGCATTTGTAAATTATTTCAATTGCAATTGTGTTCCTTTCTTGTTTAGATTGAGATTGTAAATTATTCATATTGATTATGTTCGTATTTTGTTCATATTGTGTTTGTAAATTCTTCATATTGATTTGTGTTCATATTTTGTTGTAGATAAATCTTGATCAAATCTTCTTTCATACTCTTTGACATCAAATATATTGTTCTCGTAAAATACTTTTGTTATCATAAAAACTCTAAGTAAAAAATGATTTTTGGTTCCAACACCCATTCAAAGATATTCAAATAGTCCAATAACATCCATCTCTGAATGTTTTTCTTTTACCGAAATCATGTTATATATATATATATATCAATCAAATTTATGAAATATGTTATAAAACAAATTTCATCCAAAAAAATTCGAAAATGAAATTTCCAATATGAAAACAACATTAAGAAGAAAAAAATTACATATTAAAAATTTCAAAAACAAAATTTTTCGTGTGTAAAACAAATTAAGAAAAAAATAATCATATTAGAAATATCGAAAAACGAAATTTCCGATATATAAAAAAATTAAGAAAAATTTTGAAGAAATTTTAACTTCTCTTTTGCATAAGATGATTATTCATATTGTCCCAACAAGTGATAAACTTCAATGGATACACTCAAACTCAGGTGATCTCTCTTTCAGAATCTTGCTGGACAAAACCTACAGTGGCCCAAGCTTATATGGAATCAAGCAATTACCCCTTCCAAGTCACTATTATTGTGGAGGCCTATGCTTGGTAAAATCCCTACAAATGAAAATCTTATGAATAGAGGAAAACGTTAGGGGTTGATTACCTCAATGCAAGCTTGTGTTTATTGCTGCAGTAGTCGATGTGAGTAATTAATAGAATATGGTATAGTAGAGAGCGGTGGAACTTAACTAAAAAGTTTTGGGTGATCAATATAAAATTATAATACATAAATAATATTGTATAGTAAAATTGCAGCAATACTTAACTGAAATAGTCTTGATAAGGCAGAGTAGTGTATCAATTAAGTAGTAATATTGTGTCTTTTCAATTGCAACCAAACATAAGCACAATACTTGGATAGTTGATAAATTCTTCAAATTTAAATCTTGATGGACATCAACCAAGAAATGTCAGAGTTGGAATTTCAAATTAATCTTCTCTTGCATGTTGAAATCATAATATTTTTCTACTCGAGTACAAATTTTAATAATGTTAAAAGCTTTATAATTATATATCCTTAGGAGTCAAAGCACACCTTAGAGTTAACAAATCCATTGCTTGCTCGCTAACTCTACTATTCAACTCTTGTAATTGTTGATCAATGACAGTAAAAAACATTTCAACTTTAAAATAATGTTTTGTTGTGACCTAACCTTATTGAAGACGAGAGTGTCTAAATCTTTTTGTTAAATGAACATCGTCAAGATCGGAAATCTCAATATCATATTTTTCACAAAAATTCATCACTTTATTAAATAATGTATCCCAATCATCTTCTTAAAGGCTTGAATAAGAGACTTTGTTGTTCCAATCAAATACATGGCATTAACTACATCTTGAGATTGTGGTAGTAAAGTTTGACAAAGCATATCAGTTATTCCCATTATGTCTTTCATGAAATGCAAGATAAATATAAAATCAAACGCTTTCAAATAATTATAAGCATTGTCAGCATCCTCACGTGTATAATAACTTTCTATTTCTTTTGTATTTTTATTTTAAAACAGTACATGTTGCCTCGTACATAGGGGTGGGAATAAGTCAGGCCAGGCTTTGAAAGGCCTGAGCCTGGCCTACGATTTATTTTTTTGCCTAGGCCTGGCCTACGGCCTATCATAGGCTTTTTTTTCGGCCTAAGCCTGGCTTTTTAATAGTTTGGTCTGGCCTGGAAGCCTTTTTAAAAGCATTTTTAAACGAATCCATTATTACTTCTTAAACAAATAAGGAACAACTACTAAGTGATTGACTAATTGAACGGTTACCGAATATAAAACGACTACCAAATATAGAACTGCTACCGAATATGGAACGACTACTGAATATGGAATGATTAGTAAGTGATTGCCTAATTGATAGAATTTAAAATAGAAAATAATATTATTAATATAATAATAAAAAAAATAATATTAATAAATAATAAGTATATATAGGCCGGCCTGTTAGGCTTAACAGGTTTTTTTATAAGCCTGAGTCTGACCTATTTAAATGAATAGGCATTAAAAACAGCCTGAGCCTAGCCTTTTTATTAAATAGGCCAGGCCAGGCCATAAGTAGGCCAGGCCATAGGCCCCTACGGACGGCCTAGCCTATTCTCATCTCGTACATATTTATCAAGTTACAAATAGAAGAAAAATGTGATCCCCAACGAGTATCCCTAGCTCGTTTCAAAGTACCAATTTAATTTATACTTTTATCAGTTACAATCTCATCAATTTTTAGCAAATGTGCAATTCCCTCTAATTGAGCAGCTTGTAACTCATTATAGTGCTTAGTAGAAGAACAAACAACGTTGACAACAAAAGTCAGCTTCTCAGAATTTATGAATTGTAACAATTAATGGACATAATATGCATAAAGACAGTCCTTCATAAATAGTGTTTATAAATCGTTTCATTCTTCTCTCATATTATTAGCATCCTCATTCCCTTAACCACGGATGTTAGAAACATAAAGATTATGTCAATAAAGTATATCACATATTTCTTCTTTTAGAGTTAAAGTTGTAGTGTCTTTAACATGTGCCACATCAAAAAATTGCTTTTGTATTAAACCAACTTTATCAACAAATCTTAGAGCCATTTGTTCCTTTTTTGATTCATCACGAGCTTCATCTACAACAATGTAAAATTTTGGAGTCACCAATTTCTTCACATATATGTTTTCTCACCCTACTAGAAGCTCTTTTAAATTTGATGTGAAATATATTTGGAACTATATGAAGTATTTTCCAACACAATTTTTGCAACTTTATCATTGTAAGACGTCAAGGGTTTTATCCATTGAAGAAAATTGTTTTGATTTCTGGATCTGCTAATTTCATCATGCCCCCTAAAAGCACAAGCTTGAAGTGTTAACCACCGAGCAGTGGCATTTGATGTCTTGTGACGTAGTCGATTCTTCAAAATTTGTTCCAAACTTTGCACTAGAATAACATTCTTAATATGTCCATCTTGATTCGAAAGGTCTAGACAAGCTTTCATTGCATTATTGTTTAGTGAGCAAGGATATTTCCCTATGTGTTTGAGAAAGGTGCAATCTTTTCCATTTCTAACTTTCTTCCGACCTCTAAAACTCGTATCAATGAAGACATCTAATATGGAACGTCCACTTGGTCTTTTACTAAATAAATAGCAAGATAAGCAATATGCAACATCTTTAGAAGATGAATATTCTAGTCATGAGAAAATATTCTAGTCGCAAGAGAGTGAGACAGATTTGAGAAGATACAAATTCTAGAATTTTGGGAGTGAGAGAGATTTGAGAAGATACAAATCGTAGGATTTTGGGTATTGTTTGTTATTTTCTAATTTCAATAAGGATATTTTGGTCATTTTTTAATTTCAATAAAGAGTAATTTGTTGTGTTGTTTAGGTTCTTTGTTGCAATAATCTTCATTAGCTTGAATTGGATTTTATGTTTTAGTTATTTTGCATACTTATGTAGGTATCTCTTGGTTGTAGATTCTCAAATTTTCTTTGTTTGTTTAGTCTAGAAATGCATTAACAATAAGTTCCAACAAAAACTATAAGTCATGAGACTTCTTTCCAATAACAAATATAAATCATGAGATTTCTTGGCTCTAAGTGCTAACCACGTGTTCCTTATATCTTTGACATTTTCTTTGGTTTTTAATCATGTCTATATATCTCAAATTCCTCATTTGTGTCTTCATTTACAACGAAATATTGTTTAAGAGATTAAAGAAGCTAATTCAAGTGTAACAACTAATATGATCAACAACAATGAGTTTCATAGTAAGGTACTCAACTTGTGGTTCCTTAAAGTTAAACTACCATAAATTTTTTTTTTTGCTTGTTGGTGTTAACATTCTACCAAGGCAACTTGGTATGTGTTCATAACTTAGTATTTTCACCAAATTTGCAACTTAGTATCTCTTGACTATGTTCATATTTTGGTACTCTATTCTTTCTTGGGTTTCCTATCTTTGATTTCTTGTATTTGTTTACTATACTTCAAAATCTAATATGCCTCAATGATTGACCTTATGAAATAGTTTGCTTTTTCATTTGATTTTTATTAATGTGATGCTTGATTACATTCTGAACTGATACTTTTTTATTAGTATTTCTATCATTCTTTGAATTGGCAGCAAAGTGTTAAAATATTAATTTGATATTAAAATTTATTTAGTACAACATAGCAGTGAATAAAAGATACTAGCATCTGAAGTCAAGAATCAATTCATTATTTATATACACCCCACATGAATAATCACTTATTCTCCTTGTAGAGAGAGGCACAAGTGTTATTAAAAAATTTCAATTTAAATGTGTTTGTCATATATATATATATAAAGTTATAAAGTAATATTATGTCTTATGATATTTTAGTTTTTTAGTTTGTTGTTGTTGTAAGTTGGATGATAATAGTGTCTATTTGATCTTTTAAATTTTTTTCTATTTTGACATTATTCATGGAAATGTCATGTGTTCCGTTTATTTATGACATACTTGTGGGTAATATTTTTTGTTTTCTAGTATAACATTATCCATGGAGAAGACATTAGTTAGTTTATCTATAGAAATGTAATGAGTAAACGTAACTCAAGAGATTTTCGTGAATAATATTTTATCTACGAGCTAATTATCTACAAACTTGTGTTTGTGGTTAATTTGTGGATAATTCTTAATTTCTCGTAGAGTTTTCGGGGATAAAATCAAAATATGTCGTAAATAATGATATATTTTCTTGTAGTGGAGAGAACGACGAGAGTTGTGTGAATGGATTGCGTATGCTCTACTAGTTGTCAAGCGCAATTCAACGGTGAAAGGAAAACGAAAACGGTCGCATCGCACGGACAAAAGATCGTGAACTACGAAACAAATTGACAGTGGCGTGGCTTTCAATGGTAGAGTGCGGCGGCAATTCTTGAAAGGGAGAAAGAGGGAAGAGATGTTGGGTATTCAATTATAAGTGGTTAGTCCCACATTGACCAGGAATAGAGGCTGTATTGGATATATAAGGAGAATGACTCATAATCCTAATGCCTTAAGGTTTTGGGTTGAGATGTGGTGTCTAAATCTTTTATAAATCTTTGTTTAGCCCATTCTAAATGTTGTGCTCCTTCGGACTCCCCAACAAGAGATGATAAGTAGCAAGAGAGTTGAAAAGATACAAATTTCAAGATTTTGGATATTTTATTTTCTAATTTCAATAAAGATATTTTAATATTTTTACCTATAATTTTTTTATAATTTCTTGGGGGTGGTTATGACCCGTACCGGAAAAGCTATGTCCCTCGTAGTAAAAGAGATTTACTAATAAGCAGCTTTATTAAAGAGATTGTGAGATTCTTCACGACTTGTACGACAGTGTGAATGGTCGTGGTTGACTTCTACAATATCTTTTTTTGAAAGTTTGTAAGGTAAGAGTCATATGCATAACGAGCTTTGATACAATATCTAATGAGCTTTGTATATATGGCCTGTATGGAGACACTATATACCAAAGGATTGTAAAACCATAATTTCTTCATGCAAGACTTTCCATGTGTCTTGTACAGATTTTTTTTTATACGAACAAATTCACAACACTTATGTTAATAGTATAGTATTGTAAAATACCAACAAATGTGAAGAAAAAACTACAAATATAATAAAGTTGAAATGTTTAGAATATTCGTACATTTGAAATTACAATGTTGACGACATCAAAATCATTGATTGAGTTTACACTATATCAAAATTGATATGTCAATATGAATCAAACGAATATTACAACAAGATGGAAAATCAAAATAATGTCACTCTAAAACGACGAACAAAAATAAAGTCACACTAAAACGACAAAATCATAAAATAAAAATTAAATATGTTGAAATTATTTATTTAAATAAAAGAGATGGAAAATAATTTACACTCTTAAATAAGAAAAATGACTAAAACAAACCATGGCTTCTAGATTATTTGCCCTCTATAAAGTTGTAGACATCAAAACTTGGCCTTTTTATCCAAAACTCATGAAATTGTACTAATTTTGTCGAAGCTAACTATGCGGTAATGAAGAACAATGGGTGGTAATATCAATCGAAACCATTAAATTTTAGAGAACAAATACCCTTGGTAAAACACACATACTATGAGTTTATTAGAGTACAAGACATAAATCATAAGGCCTATATTACCTTCAATGTGTGTGTCGTGATCTCATAGGTTGCCATGGACCATTTAAGTCTCGATAATTATAAGGTATTTCTTCATCGTCTTTGAAATAAGTCTATAGATCATGTTATGTGTGTCACATGTCACGTGTCGCATCAGCATTAACTAACGGTTAAAAAAAATGGTAAGTTATCAAAAGGACTTAATTGAAAGAATTATACTAGTTCATGGAAAGGACTTAATTGAAAGAATTATTCTAATTCATGGGTTTGATTACAATTAAAAACCTATTTAAAAATCTCTAAATATATAGTTTAGAGACATGCAGAGTAATTAAATTTTTTAATAAGACAAATTCAAGTCTATTATTTCTTAGTTTTTTTTCTTCTTCATCTATTAGAGATGAGTATTTTATAGCTTTTTTTTTTTCCTGAAATCTCTCTACTAATTTGTTTTTTCTTCTTCTTATTTTATTTAAATAAGTAGTTTTTACATATATATAATCAGTAATTTTTTATCTCGTTTTGTTTGTGTTTTCGTCATTTGAGTGTGACGTGTTTTGTTTGTCGTCTAAGTGTAATTTTTAGGCTTTCCGTCTTTAGAGATTTACAGAGACTATCACCAAATTATGCATTTTTTCAGTTTTACCTTTGACTTGTTAACACATAGTTGAATTGGTCCTATCAAAGATCACATGTAGTCGATATGAGAGAATATCATAAAATATTTTTTTTGTAGATGTATGAGTTTAAAGATCGTGAATCTTGCATTATTCTTAACCATTAGTCATATGTGGAAGAAATTAAGTTGGTTGTTAAAACTAAGCTTTTTGTTTGATAATTTCTCATTTACTTCGGAAATTTAAATGACCGTGTTTTTTATTTTCTTGTTGATCTCAAGATATGGATAGAGAATGTTGTTGAGGTAAAAAAAAAAAAGTTGATGTAGGTTTTAATGACAACAAATCTTATCAAATAAATAATTAAGTTTTATGAATAATAATCTACTATGATTGCACTTGAATTTTATTTAATAAACATGAATTGCATAAATAAACAAGTAAAAGTCATTTAAGTATATACTCAATAATAAAAGAATGTAAAAAAAAAAATATCATGTATCAATTATGTTAGAGAATGGTTATTAAATAAATTTAGTAGGAGCCATAAGAATTCCAATCAATTAAAATATGTATTGTTAATGTAATTCATTAAGAGTAATAACAAAAAAAACACATAATTGAATACCTAACTCCTTATTTATATTGCAAATTCAAAATTAATAATTAGCATAATTGTTTAAGGAAAATAATATCCTTTCTATTAACACAAAAAATAACATCAACAAAT
>JBBPBR010000005.1:43470038-43495396 GCA_037974775.1 Cicer pinnatifidum
AAAAAAAAATCTACTAGTAATAATCCAGAAAATTCCGTTACCTTTTTATTTTATTTAATTATTTTTCTTCAGTTGACCAAAAAAAAAAACTCTTTTTCTTCATTAAGTTGTTTCTTATTTCATGCCAAGAAATAACATAAAAAAAACTTTTGAAAAATAATATTTTGTTATTTTGATAGAAGAAGAAATTTCAATTTCCAAGAAGTATTTATTTCGAAAGAATTTTCCAAATATTTAAAGTTTGTTCAAAACTTCAAAAGCTATAGAGATTGACAGTTACATGTTATTCAAAATAGCCTCCAAACGGAAAATTAAAGTCAATTAATTTATTCAATTTAGCAGCTACTTTCACACCTTACTCAACACCTCTCTTGAATGTATCATACCCTCAAGTCAATTGAATCAAAAGGGCTATCTATTTTGTTCTATACATTTTTTATTTTCTAGTTATCTTGTGCAACTGTAAAATTTTCACTGAGGATTTCATCCAATCATTTTAGCATAAAATATGGGAATTAGAGATTTTCATATCAAAGTCAAGGTAAGTCAATGTTCTTACTCCATTGTTTCATGGAAGCTCTATACAATCCATAATATATATCCTTATAGAATATATATTCAAGGAGAAAAATATGATCTTGACTCTTTTGAAATGATGTGTATTTCCAAATAAAAGCACGGATTTTTTCCATTTCGATGTGTATTTAATGAATCTTATGTGGTTTTTTAGAAACATGGTTGTGTTGTCTATATGTTTATTCCTCTACGAAATTTTTTTATTTAGATGTGTATTTCATGAATCCTATGTGATTTTTTAGAAACTCGTGGTGGGAAAAGTTGAACCCTATTGTTAAATACTTATTGATAATAGTAATTAGGTTGTTAAACGTGTGCCAGCATGTTAATTGGTGGCTTAGTCATTTACATCAATAGTTTAATTTTCACGTGACTTGGACAGGCACTCAGGCTCTCATGTTTAGGAAATAGAGGCAGAAGAAGTTTTCATGGGGTTGCAAACAAACCTTCATGGATGGTGCCAATAACACATGGCCATCATGTGGTGGAGCATGATGTGATTAAAGGTGGTTCTGATGACTCTGAGTTTGATTCAGTTGTTATACAGAGAGAGCAAATTGGTGACACTGAAGTGTGGTATTTTGGTATTTTTGATGCTTTGATTGGAGATGGTGTTACCAAATATTTGCAATCCAATTTTTTTTACAAGAATCTCAAAGAGGTAATCAATCAGTATTATTTTAATTTTTCTGTTGTGTACAATCTGTATTTCTGAACAAAATCACTGATGCTTTTGATAGCTGATTATATTCTGGTTTAATTTTTCCATAAAGTGTTTGTGAGTTGTGACATACACAAAGCCTAGCTATTGTGAACACTAACATATATTTTTTCTGGTATATGATAAACTTAGTTCCTCTAGAATGCCTTTAATGGTTTAAATAATTTGGCCGGGTTGTCAAGTAGTAGCTATATTAGTGCTATAGCATAGTAGAATTGAAATAAATCATTATTGTTCTAGAATATGCTACTTAGTACAAAGTTATATCAAATAGCGGTTATAGGAGTACTATGGCGTAGTAAAATTTGAATAAATTACTATTTTCTGCAATTGATAACATTGAGCTGAGTTAATCCAAAACTTGGAAGAGTTCTGAAAGAAGAACAAAATAGGACTTTAAAATTTAGAAATATACTTGCTTGTTTACTTCTTGGAATACATTGGTAAAATGTAAAAGGGACAACAAAAATGCATTGTGATTTATGGATTCTTAAACTCTATCCATATAATTTCTTATTTTCACCTATATTTCTGATCTCTTTTGTGCTTCTGATGTTTCAATTATGTTAGTCCCATTTGAGGAGAAAAACCAAAGAAACACTCAAGAGAGCTTACCTAGGTGCAAGAACAAAGGCCAGAGAAGCACAGAATTCAGAGGAGAAATGCATAATAGGTTCAACATCTGTGATGGTGATAAATGGAGAAAAACTTGTGATGGCCAACATGGGAAATTACAGAACTGTTTTGTGTAGAGATGGTGTAGCTTATCAGACAACTGGAAGATACAATCAATCATCAAAGAGACATTGGTTTCGCAGACTCCTTTCAGGTATGAAATACTCATAATGCACCTATTTGGATAAACTGTTTAATTAAGCCCATATATCACAAAGCTTATTATATAAGTTCTTATGTATAAGCTATTTTTATAACAAAAGATAAAATAAAGTCACACTGTTTTCTTTAAAGTAATAAGTTGTTTTCATAAGCTATCCTACAGAATTTATAGAAATAAACTGAAAATAGTTTACGAACATGTCATAAGTTGTTTTGTTTTCCATAAGCTCTTTCAAATAGTCTCACAAGTGCTAATGTCAGTAGATAAGTTCAAATAAGCCAACTGAAACTTAAAGTAGCCCCTTCTTTTTCATACAATTGGGATTTCATCTATACAAGACATAGTTCAACTTCATCCTCTCTCAATATAATAATATAAGACAATTAGAATCTTGTTTCATTTGTTCATCTACTAGTGAGTACACGATTTAGTTCTCATATCTAATAATGGATGATATGCATGTGCACAAACTAATAGCATGTGAATCGGATAATGCAACAGGTACAAAGCGTTCTAAAGCTTCAGAACTTGTGGTCGGAGGTGACTGGATTGACTCTTATACTGAATTTGTGATCTTAGCAAGCAGTGGCATATGGGAGGTAAGCCCTAAGATGATAGGTTATAACTTAGCATACTTATCCATTAGAAAAATTTCTTGAGTGAATCATTTAGTCACTAAAAAGGTAGTCATTTAACAATTTGGTCGTTGAAATTAACAAAATTCTAAAAAGAATTTGGAAATAAAAAATCTTTTATTCTTTTAGGTTGTCAGTTTAGTCCTTAAAAGTCTCAAAAATATCATGTGATTGAACATTTCCAATTTCATATTTTATTTTGAAATTTCGTAATTTCAAACACCAAATTATGCCTATAATTTTACAATTTCAGGTTACATAGGTGATTCGCTCATTTCTTTTTTAAAATAAATAGGAAAAGGAAAATAGAAGCTCATTAGTCTCCTATGTTTTGCAGGTGATGAAAAACCAAGAGGCAGTGAATCTTATCAGGCACATAGAGGATCCACAAGAAGCAGCTGAGTGTTTGGCTAAGGAAGCATTGGTTAGGACGAGCAGAAGCAACATTTCATGTTTAGTCATTCGGTTCGATTGATTCCTCACCATATTAGTATATCCTAAAGCTTAGTTGAATAGATTAATGCCAAAACAGGTAGCAAAAACTTTGTATACCAAAGCTTCTTATAGCAATTGTAGTAAAAAAAACTTACTGATACAGCCTTGAAGATTGGGATGTGGTGTGTGAAGAGTTCAATTTGACCACTATATCTAGGTGATTGCACCTTCATTATGTCAAAAACCCAAAAAAGAATTTTGCTTCTAAGTCAAGTAGATTCATAGGAATATATTGATGACATGTTTAGAATGTTTAGAATGATTTTTGTACTCTCTTCTTAGGAATTCTTAGGAATATATTGATGACATGTTTAGAATATATTGATCTAGGTTTCTTAGGAATTCTTGGATGTAATTTGCATTTATGTTTAGAATGATTTTTGTACTCTCCTCTGACAGTTCATGGTAGCTGCTTCTATGTTTAAGGAAAAATCTGATTATCTTTGACTTTCGGTGAAGTATGCTAGCAACTTGAACTAGGAGGAAAGTAATAACCCCACCGATGCCATAGCTTGATCTAGCTTGACTTTCTATACAAAATATAGTTCATAATCAATCAGCAAAGTCACTAGGTTTCCTGAAACCAACCGAGTTAATCTGATTCAAGTTGATTCATACGTATATTTGATATGATATTTCACTCAAACTAACCTCATCGGATCACTAGGTCACTGGTTGAACCAATTAGTCTGGTCTAAGTTTTTCAACACTACATTTCCTAGTCCAATACTAGTCGAACTTTTAAAACATTGATCTTAACACATTTTCAATAATTTTAAGAAAACTTTTGTAGATTTAGACCTCATCACTTAACTCTATCTTATAAATTATTATATCAAAACTAGCCCATGGAATTCAAAGTGTTGACTATATAACCTCATCAACCTAGCTTTACTTTCTATACAAAGTATAGGACTTGTCTCAATCCATTAAGTCACTAGTTTTACCGAAGACCAACCGAATAAAACCAATTCATGTTGATTCATAAATGTATAACTGATATGATATTTCACTCAAACTTACCTCATCGGATCATTAGTTCACCGATTGAACCAACAGTCTGGTCTAAGTTTTGCAACATCACCTTTGCTAGTAGTCCAATACCAATCCAGCTTTTAAAACATTGATAGTAACACATTCAATAATTTTAAGGAAACTTTCTTACATTTAACTTCACCACTACACCCAAGGATCTTATACCAAAATTAGTCTATGGAATGGAAAGTGTTGAGACCAAATTATCTATCAGTGTCCTTTGATACAATTCCACCTTTTATTGAAATATCTTTAGCTTGAAAATCAGTAATTAGATATGGATTGGATGTTGGTAGTTGCAGTATATGATGAATTTCATTAGATTGAATTGAAGGCTTGAGGAATTTCATTAGATTGAATTGATCTAATCAACCAAATCATCTAACTAAAAAAATGAAATATCAAATCAGTTGGTTTTAATAACAAATAGCTTACTTCATTTCAAAACTCCACTCACATCAACTATAATTGGCTTAGTTCTCAAACTTCATCTTTTTCTGACCCAAATCAGATCATCTAAATGCCTTCTCTACTTTTTTTCTCTCATTCATTTAGATTTGTATATCTATGGTTACCTAGTGTATTTCGTCGTGTTCAACATCCAATATTATTATCATATTGTTAGATGAAGAGATCGATAAATATATGAAGTTCTAACTATTGACAGCTAATTTAAAAATAAAATTAATGTTTCTTATTGATTTAACTATTGTCTACAATCAATGAAAAATAAGAACTTGACTCTTCTAAAGTATAGGAATGAACTATAAAGAATAAAATTCAAGCATTATTATTGATTAAAAAAGCAACAGTTAAGGGTAGACAGAGAAGTGGATTTCAACAGTAATATATTTACTCTGATATTTCCAGCAAGACATTAATAATCCAGGACAATTGAAACTTTGGAAAAGAGGGGAAAAAATGAAAAGAATCGAGTAAATGGTCGCTGCATCAAACCTCAAATGACAGGATCAGTTCTATCAAGCCGTCATTATCTTTTTTTCTCTGCTGTTGCTCCGAAACGGTGATAACAAGGAGAAAGAGCGAGTAGCTGTAAAAGAAAAAGATGTTTATCATGTCCATATTCAGGTATCAGGATAAAGCGAGAATAATTTATTCAATTCAAGTTTCTCTCAAATGAATTGTGTAAGTGCTTACACTTTTGAGGAGTTGCATTGGTTGAGAGAGTTTCATCTCGAGAGAGCAAATTCTTCAAAGTGGGAACTAAGATAACACAGGAAATCCAAATATAATGGTGTCAGTTGAGTATACTCAATCTTCATGTCATTTATGAAAAGGAACAAAGACCAATAATTAAAAAAATTCCTATAAATTAGAACCTTATAGTAAAACGGGAATGGAAAAGATGGACAATTTGGGATTTGTTTGAATTCAGTTCATTCATATATTTTAATTAGAAAAGTGCTCTAGAAATGTTATCTCTATATGCATCGTATCATGCCATTGCCATTAGAAAGAATCACTTTACCTTCATTGGAGGAACCATTTGCTCCAATCGCATTACCTGATTCAATGCTGCTCCCAGTAGTTGAGTTGTGATTCTTTCTTCCAAACTTTAACAGTCGTCTCAATCCTTTTGGTGACTCCTTCGCCTGAGGATTCTCATTTACCTCAAGAATCTTCTCAAGCGTCAAGTTTCTGGTGTCAGACACGTGTCCTCTGAAAGTCTCTGTACCAATTGATGCAGTCTCCAAGCTCATGGGAGGTGTTTTACCATACTCAGAATTTTGTGTACAATGATCTTCTAATGAAGAACCTCGAGAATACGAGGCACAATATGTTCCCTCGGCAATACGAGTGCTAGATGATTTTGCAGGTTCTTTCTCTGTATTATTCATTTTAACCTGATTTTGGAAGAAAAATTAGCTGAAGAACTAAGAATTTCTACCATGCACAAAGAGTCCACATAAACGACACAAGCATGTAATCAAAATTGAATCAATTTAAAGTTTTTTTGCCCATACTTAAAGGTCGAAAATAACATCTGAAATTAAAATCAAATATCAGCTAATTTCTTGTAATCAAAGAATTGAACATAGACATCATTTCCCCACATCCACTTAATATCCAAGAAAGTGGACCAATGTTTAATATCACGTGTTGTTAGCCGTTGGGCAAAGACAACATTCATAATCATACCGATGATCATATTACGAAGTCTTTTTACAGAAAAAAAATACACATTCTAAGAATATAAATAAACTAACAAGACAATTAACTAATCATAAATCTACTCTACGTTATGAAGACGCACCTTGGTGGATACAGGTTTCACTTGTGATTGGTTCTCCGAGGTTTCTATGTCTACCACATTTGTTCTTAAGGATGAAGCCGGTGCACAAACACCAACGTCACTTGATACTATCTCAGTTTTCTCCATTACTTTATCATTGTCATACTGTCTCTTTGCTATCACTACTTTTCCTCTTGATTTCTCATTGCTTACATCAGGGGCAGAAGGTTTTTTTCCACACTCAAGCATCACAACAGTCTTATCAATTATAGGATTGTCATCTCCAGCATCAACGGATGAAATTCCAATTTCACTTTTCTTCAACAAGGCACCTTCTGAACTCATAGAAGGCTTGTTGCCATTAAGCTTCTGTGTCTTCTCTTTAATTGATGATCTGTCTTGGATAGTGTTACTTGCTTTAGATATTCTGATTTTCAGTTCTGGAAGGGTTGCAATCTTGTCTTTATCATAATTCACAATAGCAGAAATCTTTCTTCTCTCTGTCTCATCAGTTGATTTTGTCCTTGAAATTGTCCTAGAGGTTCGTGGTTTAACTGATGAAGTGGGACGAATGGTACTCATTTTAGGTTCTGAGAATCTTCTAATGCGTGTCATTGATGCCTTAGTATTGGTTGCACCGTCGCCCTTCTCTTGCTTAGGTTCAGGAAGAGGAGGCACAGACTGCCTTAATTTGCTTGTAACAGAGTGGCTACCGGAATTCAATCTGCCGGTTTTCAAGGCTTTCGAAGAATCATTGGATCCGCCAGAAGCAGCTCTGATGGGGAATCTTTGGAAGGGTAAGGATGATCTTGGCTCAGAATCACTAAATTTTGATCCTTTATGCACGCTCGGCAAAAATTTCGTTTCAAACTGTTTCTTGGTTTTCTGTGATGACATTTGTGACTTGGTAGTTGCTAGGCTACTCCGAGCAGTGATTCTCTTTTGCCTTTCCTTCTTTAAAGCCTCGAGGCGTTTTATATCTTCCTCTTCCTGGTTGTTATAGATAATAGAAAAGAAATAAAATAGATCAACGAAACAGATGAACAGGCTCAAAAACATGAATCTCTAATTAATCTAAATGTGAGCATACTTGAAACAATGTTAAGTTACTTTAGCTTCAATTTATTTCAACATGAGTACCTTCTCTTTCTTCATTTTCTGGAGATCAGCTTTGTATTTTCGTAGTCTTTCAGCACGCGCACGTGCTTCATCCAATGGACTTGGTTTATTAGCCTTTCCTCTTCTTATTGGCCCAAATGTCTTTTTTCCATCAGAACTACTTGGAGTAGATTTCGATTTCTGCTCCTTATCCAACATTTTAGTTCCTGGTTTGGTGTGAGCCAATATCCCTTTGTTCTTATCTTGTGAAGAACCACTTACAACTTGGGCTTGCATTTCATAGTCTAGTGCACGGTCATAATCTATTGACCTTGTATCAGCTCCTCGGTCAGGCATCAAGCTCAATTCATCTGGTTGATAATTGGAAATTTTCCGTTTTTCTTCCTCCGTATGCACCTTTGGGAACTCCGAGTCAATGTCAATAGCATTTCTCTCGGTAAAATCTAAAGGATCATTGACCGCAACATGTTTTTTTCTTCTCACATGATCAGCCTTTTCCGCTTCATACTGGTTTTGGTCAATGGCATGTCGATCCTCATCTACACTTCTCAATAAATAATTTTGGAATGCTTGCCAATGTGCTCCATCTGCTTCCTTTGCATGGCCTATTTCTTCCTTATCAGTTGAATTCAACCTCTTCAAAGATGCCTTACCAGATCCTCTTCTTTTTGAGGTCTTCACAGGTTCTTGAATATCTTTATCTTCATCAGTTTCAATTGCAGAATCAGAATATGATCCACTTCCAGACGAACTTTTTATCTTTGTTATGTAATTGATGTTCTGGATGACCACTGTGTCAGACTTACGTCTATCTAATCGGCTAGCCTTCTTCCTTCGGTCTCCGGTCTGTAAACCTTCCTTCTTCATATCCACTTCACCCTGAACCCTCGTTTTCGAAGTTTCTGTCTCCCAATTTTCAGATTCAGTATTGTTGTGTCTACTATCCATGGAATGTCTTCTATGTTGCATACTTTGACCAGCATGTAATCTTGGATCATCCATAGGCGGACAACCTGGCTGCATAAACTGGCTGTTTCCTGGATAAGTCGGATAGTAGGGCACGCCTTCGACTGGATATGGATGATACAACGGCAAAGCATCTGGTGGATAATGAACAGGCCAAGGGGAGAACCCATGATTAGGAAATTGACCTTGAATATTATCTTGGTTGCCTGCAGTTAGTTATCAGTCCATGTAAATCATGTCTTGAAATGTGAAATCAATAATCTAAGTACATAAAAAATATAAACATCTGAAATTTTCTCAATTTGCTCAGATATATTAAGATGACAAATTTTTAAAACCAAAATTTGCAGACGGTTAAGATCAGCTAAGGGCACGTTTACTTCTGGTGTTTTCTGTTTCCATTTTCATTGACAAAATAAATATTAGAGATGGCATTACGAAAGTTTTTAGAAATACATTTTATAAATAGATTGAATATTTTTGAAGATTCTGAAATGCATCATTCTCTCTAGCTAACTTACATCTTCTCTCTATTACAATTAAAAAAGAAAATTCATAACCAAGTGCATTCTAGCCACCCACATCCCAAGAAAAAATCTAAAATGAAAATTGAAAATGTTATTATAAAGTAAAAGGGGCCCTAAACAACCACAACCTGACCCCTTGCAAACCATTATAGGATTGTATGGCTTCCAAACCACCCTCACTCTCATATATACATAATAGATCTCCCTCAAACAATTTTCTACACTTAATCCATTTAATAAACCCCTAATAATTCTTTCACACGCCTACAAATTATTTGAAGTAGAGGCTGGCTAAATTGAAAAGATAAATGGCTCTTCTAAATGTGAAAAAACAAGTTTGGTCCACATATGTGTATGTGTGAGTTGGTGCAAGTAAGAAAGAGTAACAACCAATGAGTAATGAATAATGAACTATTACTGCAAAGATATGCATTAGGTCATGAAGACTTCACGAATTTACAAGATCAGTATTTACTGGAGTTGCAGGGAGTACCTGAGTTTTTATTCCCACCATTACTTTCTAAGTTCATTTCAGTGTAGGATGTATTGACCATATTGTTCAGAAGTAAAACGCCTGATGAATTTGTTGCAGAGAAGTCTGCATGATTAGGCGTTGCTTCAGAAGTTTCAACACCAAGCCATAGTCCACTTTCATGCTTTCTTTTCCATAGTGACGTGAATTTTTTACATGCATCCCTGAAATGCGACAAATTAGAATCAGCAAGAATGATCAGAAATCATGTTTGTTAATGGCCAAATGGTGAAGAATCCAACATCTCACCAACCCATAAGATTATGCTTACATCAAACGCGATGCTTCAAAGCATTCAGCAAATGACATCAAAGCTGGTATGTAGTCAATGTCAAAACCAGCAGCAACAGCACGTGCGAATGCCATTCCCTGCTCTTTATGCAGCACTGACTTACGTGTCTCCAGGACTCTCAAAAGCTGAACTCTAAAACAGTAGGTAAAGAAGTGAATACGACACAGAAGTTAACAACCTGTTTTACATTGTGAAAAGAAGCTCAATGAATACAACACTAAAAAACGTACCACTTTTACATTTGTACAAAATAAGATCTTTAGCTTGTCTACATTTAAATACAGAAATCATGCCAATGTCACTTCACTCATCATATTTGTGTTATGTGAATGTTGTCAATCACAACATTTTGTAATAAATGGTTTGTCGCAGAACAATAGCAAATTGTCAATCACAACATTTTGTAATAAATGCTATAACACTATCACCGCTATAGCCGCTTTAAGTATTTATTTTCATAACAAGGAGTCCTTAGTTATAGAGAACCTTATTGAAAAATTGCGATGGAAGGTCAAGCCCAGAAAAAAAAAAAAGAGAAATTTATTCAATTATGTTATTAGAGAAAATGTTAGCAACCATAGTATTCATAAAGATAAAACGTGATTGGATGATTTATTACAAAGGGGCAATAAATATTATAATATGATTTATTAGAATAAGCTACTAGAAATTTGGTGATTTTTTATTGAAATAAGTCAAAGTACCGACTTACTCAAGTAGGAATCAATTGTATCCAAGTGTAGTTCATGTATTAGCAAATGATACAAAACCCCTGAGAAAATCATGAGAAATAAGAATAACTTCCAACCTAACCAAGATTTAATTCAAAATCTTTAACAGTGTAGAAATAGCTGTCCAAAAGTGTAAATTATCAAAGATTCTTTAAATAATCCCTCTCTCCATTCTCACACCTGCTAAATAAGCCTAAAATAAAAAACAAAGAATACATTGACTTAAAAGATAGTTAATTTCGGTGTTGGAATAAAAATATGTCCAAACAGAAAATAGTTTCTATCTGACTATTAATTGATTCCTAAAGTAACTCCAATAGCAATTGGGCATGTATGTTGGCAACATCTTAGCTTTAGTTTCTCTTTTTCAGGTTTAGCCCTCCGGTTATCGAGGAAAGGGGCTTTAATAATTCAGAGTTCAGTGGAGATAAGTAAAGTTTAGCTAAGATTGTTCTAGCCAATGTTCGAACTCAATAAAAATTTCATAAGTTATATCCATGCCAGCGGTGGGCACTTGATGAATGATGAATTTCATGTAAATTATACAAACCAACAACTAAATTTTCTACTCATTCTGTAATGAATGTTCATAGAAAATAAGGTTATAAGTTTTATAGACATAGAACTTACTTTGATTTTCCTTGTAACGACGTGCTTCCATTTGCTTCAGGTGGCTGTGCATCACACTGAGACATATCCATACGACTGATTAGAAAATGATAAAATCGACATAAGTTTCAGCATTCAAGACCTCTTACCTTGTAAGAAACAACTGCTTTCTCTACATTACTGTCCTGCTTAAACTTCCTGCCTGATAAAAGCAAGTTCTCTTAGTTGCAAACAACTATAAATTTCCATAAAGCTTTTGACAAAGCTATACTTGTTTAATAAAAGTTAGTTAATAGTTGCACACAATAATAACTTGCAAAAGACGCACTTGTCCTTTCAAACGTCCCTTCAGTGTTTTCCTCTTGTTTTATTTGGTTTTCTTCGATCTGCAGGCACCCAAGATAATTTAAACAGACAATTTAATGGTTGTCATTAAAATATAAAATTGTTTAGATCAAATGGTAGCTGCAGGGACATCTGATATGTTGGGGTGCGGGTTTCGAATCCAGAATACCCCACTATCTCCATATCAGTGTGTGAATTTTGCTGCTAGACTCTTTGGAACCCAAAAAATATATATATTTACTTACAAGGCTAATCCCTATGGAATGATTTCCTTGAATTGCAATTGCCTCTTCAATTTGTAAAATTTCGGATTCTAAAGTATATACACGTTCCAGTATCTCAGGTGTACTCACAAAGCGAACAAACCTATAGAAGCAAAGAAAATTAGTTCAGCATGCTCATTTGTGTGAAATTAAGTGCTGCCTAGAAACATTTGTAAGAGAACAAACTTTAAGTTTCCAACCTTAAGAGTTACAAGTGATTAATCTATGTTTAGCTTTCAAAGGCATGGCTTCACTGCCATTTCCCCAGTACATCCCCTCTGCTTTGGAAAGAGTAACAACAAAAGAGACATAAAAGGAATTTTTCGAAATGGCATTGGAGAACCATGTTGAGCACCATAAGAAAGAATACTAAACTATAATTTCTAACCTCTAATAACTTCTCAAAAAATGATCACCGTGAATTCAAATTCCAAGATATGCCAACAGGAATTAGGGCATGTTTGAATTGGTTTATTTGAGCTTATCAAGCATAAACACTTGTGAGACCGTTTGAGAGAGCTTATGAAAGCAGCTTATAACATATCCATAAGTTCTTTTCAGCTTATTTCTATAAGCTCTCCAGGATTGTTTATTAAAACAACTTTTAGTTTATATGAAAATTGTTTGACTTTATTATATTTTTTTTATAGAACTAACTTATACATAAACACTTATATGATAAACACTTTTGCTAAAAACACTTAATAAAGTTGGTTATCCAAACAGGACCTTATTAACAAAAAAAATTATGATAGCAAGCCACACCTTTCAATAGTTCTCTTGGTAAACCATGTGGCATCACTTGCATGCTCCGGCACAAGAACAATTGAATAACCACCTTTATCTATTTGGTCTTGAGCAGCCTTCAATTGGGATAGAAATGGACTGAGCAAACCTGAGGCAATTTTCTCGGTCTTTCCATTCACAGTTATGACCAAATCAAACCTAATTTACACGATAGCAAAATATCAAAGCAACAAGTCAGGTGGCAGATACTATATATCCATTATTTTGAGTGAGCTTTCACACAGATCAATCAGTGACGAAAAAATCATATGTATAAACAAAATAGAGTCCCTCAGTAACTTTTCGCATTTCTTAAACTCGACTTCTTGTACTGACTATTGAAAGATATGAGCAAATATGTATCTCGTATTCAATCGACACCAATCAGATATTGTCTTATCCATAAAGGCGAAGATAGTCGACCGTCATTAGACTTTTCAATTATTTTTAAAATTGGTCCACGGTGGCCAACTCATGAAGGTGGTCCACCGTGAAACTCACCATTGTTATATCCTTCAATTTGTAGCACATTACAAAAATTTTGTGCCAAATTTAAACGGATGAAAATGGTTATATCAACCACAAAACTTATAAATAAGCATAGACGGTATTAATAACACCCTAGTTGAAAAAACAAAAATCATGTTGGCACAATGACAGCAATGAAAATAATAAACTTCAGAGTAAAACTGAACTGATGCACTTGACAATTAAAGAAAAGAAACAAAGAGAGTAGCAACCTTAGAACAATTGCTACTAATACAGATATAGACATCAAACACAACAACACTACACAATGATACTGACATGTAAGCTGCTTGAAAAATTTGTTACTTTTCATATAAAGTATATAGAAATAAGTTCAATTGATGAAAAAGTGATTGAACAATCGCCCATAGATAATATCGAAGATACAATTAGTCATAATTCAAATCAAGAGCAAGAAGAAGACTAAATTTAAAACATAGATACTTTATTAGTAGGGAATGTTGAGCGTGATAATACATCTAATAGTGAAGTTTCTAAAAATATTTAAGATCCTAGGCAGTGGAAAAATATTGATGAAAAATTTAGAGATTATAAATGTTGGAATTGCTTGATTATAAAACTTTGATAAATGATTTGGCAGCTCAAAAAACTAGAAGATTAATAGAAAAGAATTAAAATTTTATGATTCTATTATATTAAATCTCTTTAAAAAAATTCACCATAAGCCCCAAAATTCTCGTACATGACCATGTGTAAGCACAAGCAATCATTTCAGAATATAAAATTGGTTTGAATACAGTGAGTGGCGGAGCCAGTAAATAATATTCAGGGGGACCTTGACTGAAACTCCAATATTTATACAAAAATAAAAAAAAGTCGTTTTGGTTTGTTAAACACGTCATCAAACCCCTATTTTGTTAGTAATTTGTAGATCAAAATGACAAATAAAAGACTTTTTTGAGAACTAAACTAACTAATGAAAGACACATTCGAAAACAAAAAAAATTTTAAAAAAAAATACATTTTTAACTATATTTTTATGTATAAGTTGCATAATAATTAACTTATCATTGGACCATATAATAATTGACTATATATAACTTCCATGAACCTATAAAACTCGGGGGACCTTGGCACCTGTCCCCCCGTCCCTGATTGAATATATAACTAAATGTATCAGTGCGGACACCACACACTGAGGTGTTGGTGTTACATATTACTCGCTCCCAAAACGGCAGCCAGTCCCATTTTAATTTGTTTCAAGACAATCAAAATAATATCCCCAATACTAAACAAAAATGGTAAACAACTAAGTGGATGTTTGGTTGCACTTTTATAGAAGTCAAAATCAATTTTGGTGTAAAATTAATTCTAACATGTTTGAATGCTATCAAATAGAATTAACTCTGCCTCTAGAATTGATTCTAAATTAAAGCTAGAATTTGTAACTTTTGAATCCAACCTTGATTCTTACATCGAAATTTATTGTTCAAGTCACTTTTATACATATGAATACATCCCTACATGTAACATTTTACATTCAAATCACTGTTAACTAAAATTTGTCATGGCTAAACAAACACAAACTTAGTTAATCACTAACTCTTGCATTTCACGTCTGGAGTGAGAAATAGCACAAATGGAAGAAACCCAATAAGATATTGAAATCCATTGATAAAATGAGTATATAAAAATGTTACCTTGTTCTAGTTGGTGTAAGCTGAAACACAACTGATTCCAACCTTACTGAAAACTTCATTGATGAGATAGAAACTAAACCACCAACTTGGTTTTCTCATGGATCACACATTGAGTATCTAAAATAAGCACAATCCCAAAATGGGTTTAGATTTCAGTGCCTTAAAAAAGCAAACTTTACTTAAAAAAAACAAACTTTAGAACTTTTAAAAAAATGGAAGTTGTTAAGAAAATAATGGGTGCAAAGACAAACCGGCAAATGGGGTGTGAGAAAAAGGATCAAAACATCAAAAGCTGTTCTTGGATAGAAGGGACCATATAGCTTTTGATTCTTGTTACACATAAATCAATGTGTTTTGTTTATATGGGAATATGAAAAAACAGTGAGGGTATAATGGGGATTTCGGTGGAATTTGACAAATGTGGACCGAGTGATGCAATCAGTGTCAGACAGACACATGTCTTGAGAGGTTGAGATGAAAGGGTGTCATCTTTATATTGAAAGTACGATATTGCCCTTGAATAAATTTTCTATGTTGATTGTGCCGTTGGGATGAACTATTGGGATTCTTGTTTTTTATAGCAAAACTATTGAGATTTTTAATTAGTAACTTTTTTGGACTTCATAATCAATCACCATCACTTCAAAGCACTTTTGGTATTTGCCATTATAACCTATACTTATGTAATCCCTCTTGGAAAAATAACTATTATTTTTATGGTTATTAAAAAATTAATTAATGTAATTTATTCAATGTAATTTATATTTTTATTTAAAATATAATTTAACTTTATTAAACTATCTATTTGAATCAATTATTGACATTAAATTATTTTTATTAAAATAAGAATATATTATAAATATAAAAATTAAATTAGTTTAATTTTTATTTATAATAATGATCAAAATTTGAGACATTTTTTTTATAATAGTAATAAGAGAAAATATGATTTTACAGTGCAATTATCAAAATTATGATCGAATATAAAAGCTACCTTAAGTATACAAATCACTCTACTCTCTTAACAAAATTACGGTACTTTTATCAATTTCATCTTAAAATTTCAAATATATATTTAATTTTGCAGTGATGGATATTAATTTTGAGAATTCATTGTAGTTAAAGGTAAATTAAATATAAATTAACTTATATTTTAATGCATTTATGTAAAAATAATTTTTCTAAATTCATATTATTTTTGATATTTTAGATCAAAATTGTTTGTAAGTGTATAATTTCAAAAAGAGATTCAACGTGTATATAAAAATTGAAAAATATTAGAATTGAGACAATATAACCAATGATGCAGCTTACAAATGATCTTGGAACCAAAAATGCTTCTCATGATAGAAAATTAAAAACTTGTCAAACCAAGTTTGACCATTGGAAACTCAAGTTTGGGAGTTCAAGGAACTAAACGTGAAAAATAGTTATGCAAAAAATTACGATATTTAAAAGAATTCATTCTTCTCCTATATCATCTCTAACTAAAAATACATAAGGATTAAAAACTTTGATATTTTTCCGCTATTTCATGAACAACAAAATTAAACTAAAAATGGTATTCAATATGTTAAACATATAACTAATGTTCTAAATTATCAAAACAATCCCATGATAAATTAGAAATCAAAATATAACGTTCTAAATTAACCCATATTCCAAATCTATCAAATAATAAAAGCAACCAACTATCCAAATCAATGTACCAATTATAATGACGATGGTCATAGCAAATATAGTACCGTCATTAAAAAGCCAACACAAGTAGATAGGCGATCAACATTTTGTAATAATCATAATTGAGTACAACAACACCAATACTGTTCTATTTCTTCTTGAAAATATAATTATTATTGAGAACTAACATCACTTGTCAACAACGTGATTAAGCTGGCATAAATTTTATGAAGGATCAAATAGAAGTAAAAAAATATTTTTAAAATTAACATTTCAAATTTAATTTATTAGTACAAAAATTCACAATAATTTGTACTTAATTATTTAAATTTTAAAAAAATATTCACAATATATATTATATGGGCAGCAAAAATATCCTGCCTTATTCACAAAATTTTGTTTTTTAGTAAAATACAAAATACGATAAATAATATCTTCTTGGTTCTTTTGTCAATGTTTGAGAATCTCTAGAATGAAAAGGTGAAGAAAAAAAAAATGGTAGAATAATTGGGAAATATATGCCTAACTCCAAGTATTAAAGCCTACTATCCCAAAATGTCCTACCCTTACCTAAGCCCCATTACAACCCGAAAGTCCTCTAAAAATGTATGTGTTTGCTGCATTGTGATGGCTAACTAGAATTTTTTCAAGCCTATGGTAGCGTGATGCATGTTCTAGGATTTGAGTGATAAATTCATTACCCTTCTAAACACTTGAGAGAAATTTTGGTGAGATTGTGTGAAGAGAGAGTTGAATTTGATAAATGAATGCCAAGGTGTACAAACCTCGTTATTTTTGTAAGCAACCATAGAGTATGATGGATGTTTTGTAGTAGCTGAAACTTTGAGAATTGAGTTTGATTTGAATTGAGAAATTGAGTTTAAGTTTGCTTTTAACTGCACCAAATGTGAAATTAATTGTTGCTTGGGGACAAGCAATAGATTAAGTTTGGGGTTGTGATGACTCTTCATCATATGCATAATTTTTATTGATTTTACTCTTATTTATCTTTAATCATTAGTTAATTTAATGAGTTATTTAATATATTTTGTTGATTTTAGTTATTTGATTTAATGAAATGTTTTTGTTCTTATTTGCTTAATTAGGTAGAAATTTTTCGTAGTTTTGCGTTGTTACTTTGTTTTAGTGCAGTGCTGAATTTTGGTGAGAAATCAACATGACATATGTGGAGTATTTCAGCCATATCTGGAGTTCTAGATGTCCAATTAGTGTCACTCCAAGTGCTAATGAAAGCTAAGATCCATATCTACAACTTTCAGGAAGACACCAGGACCAAATTCAGACTCGAAAAATGAGAAAAATGCAAAATACGTCAGACATCATATGTTGTGCGCCTGGAGCGCGCCTGGAGCGCGCCTGGAGCGCGCCCTGCGCGCCTGGAGCGCGCCCTGCGCGCCTGAAGCGCATTTCCAGCCATTCTTCACTACCAATACGCGCCCGGAGCGCAAATCCTGCGCCTGAGGCGCGCGACGCGCATCAGCATTCATAAAAATGCAAATTTTTACTGTTTAGGCATCTTTTTGACTCTTGGGAAGTTGGGAGACTTGTGCCCTAGATAGAAACTCAAAGACGGCCGTTTCTAACGCCATTGAAGCAGTTTTATCAAGAATCATCCATGAATCATTCTTGTAATTCTTCTTTAATCCTTATCTTTTGTATCCCTGTCATGAGTAACTAAACCCTATTTGTTAGGGATGAGTGTAACCAGATGAAACCCTTATTTTTCTGATTTGATTTCTAGTTATATGAATGACTTTATTGAATTGTTTTTCTCATCTCTATGCTTAATGCTTTTTATTGCTTGATCAACATTAAAATGTTCTACGATTTTTATTTTGAAACGAAAGTGGACTTTACAAATGCTTGAGATGAGAAATTCATGAATTTGTAGTCTAGGGATAGATGCAGGTCATGAAACCAATTAAATTAGTTGCAAAGCAATAATTTAAAAGAGAATTTCTATACGGTAATGCTTAATTCTAATATTAAATCTACTAAGGAATTAGGGGTTACTTTGGAATTAAAGGTTCTGTCACTAAGACATTAGGGCAAGAATAATAAAGAGAATTCGGTAATAATTCAATAAAGGAATTCAGTAACTAGGATCAAATTAGACACCAAGGTTGGATTCGAAGTGAAACTCATCCCTTACATTTTTCTCATTATAAAAGATCAATTCTATTACAATTTTATTACTGTTGTTAATTTCAGATATTATTTCAATCAAACTGGAAACTTTTTGTTCAATTTTAGTAATTCAATATAATTCAATAGTAAAACGCAATCCTTGAGTTCGACACTCGGTACTACCGTTTTATTATTACTTGCAACGATTCAGTACACTTGCTGAAACGCTATCAAACACCATCCTCCTTTAAGCAATGATCCAACTATGTTTTAACAAATCAAGTTATAGCTCCTTTTTCCATGATATATTCATCATAAATTCATAATCGATCAACATGACAAAAACAGTCAAATTACAAGACAATTTAGTTTAACAAAATAGAATAAGGTTTCATCTAATGTGAGCCACAAGATTAGGTGGCCCACAACAGACCATTATAGCAAAAAATGTCCCTTCCCTAATATTTTACTTCATCTCCAACAACCATAAAACTCTAATGACGACAATAAAAACTACTCCATTTTTTCTTTACACCAACATTTTTTACTTTTCTTATTTGTAATTGTTGTTGTCTCAATCTCATTTTCCATTTACAGTCGAACCTATAACATATTTTGGGTGGAGATTGTGAAGTGTGAAAGAGTCATGGCCTTAAACCCTCTCTCTTTTTCTTTTCTCGATTTTGTTCTCATGACCACTCCCTACAACTAAACTAGTGGTAGCACAGAAGATTCTCAATGATAAGTTATAGCTATTGAAGGTGGCGATGAAGGTTCCCTTGATGGTTAAAGGTGAACAATGACAAGGGTGATGGCAAGAGCTCTATTTGTGTGAGAGAAAACACTAACGTTACAAGATTTTCACATTATCTAAACATGAAATAATATTAGAACAATGGTAACACATTTCAATCACCACATAAGAATTCAAAACAATTAAATATTTATTTCATGTATAATAATCGTTTAAGTCCTTATGTTGGGTCTAGTGGGGGTTGGAGCCCCCACTTTGTTTTTCATATTTATTTTGAAATAATATATACACATATTGTTGGAAATGATGGAAGCATTGATGATGGCTTTTAATATGGTTGTGAATTGAAAAATGAGAAGTCTCACATAGGAGGGAACACACTCATTTAAAGCCTTTATAAGGTGTTAGTTTCACACTTGGGTTGGGCCCCAAGGGGTACCCCAATTTTGTGAAGGAGGGAGAACGCAAGCAAATGGACCACCACACACGCGCGCGCGCAGCCGCCCGCCCGTCCGGCCGGCCCGGCAAGGCAAGGCAAGGCTTGGTATTAATTATTTATTTTAATTAATTAATTATATGCTTGCGTTAATTACGAAACAGTCATCCGTAAAGTCAAAGTTAATGTTCTGATCCAGTCAAATCCTAAACAGACTAATTTTCTGTTATTTACCCGGTCAAAACCCTAATTGCTTGGTCTTCCCCACGTGTAACCTGTGGCCCGGTCAAGAAGCCTAGTCAAATCACGTTTCCTATTTCTGAGGCACGTTTCTGGAAGCCAGTTGATTGACTTTGTGCTTCTTGGATCCCCCCTTTTTCTCAGATCCAGTTGCTGAACTCCTCTATAAATAGAGAGCTCACTTCATTTGGAAAATACACCAAAAGCTCTCCGTATCTGAGACTTTTCTCACTTCTCCCCCGTTATTCTTCTTCTTCTTCTTCTATTTTCTTGAGTAGCCTTCGTGCTATATTAGAGTGTCAGTCATTCGACTGCCATACAGAGGGTGTAATTCTACATCGGTTTTCTACAGTGCAGTAGAAATCCGGTACAGTGTAACTGGGCTGTTTTATCCTGGGGACTTCGTGGTTGATAGTCTGCCTTGCACAATTTGGGCAGTGCCTCGAAACGTCTTAAAGAGAGCGACCTAGTCCGCGACTCATCCCAGTAATTTTATCGGTGGCATTGTTATTTTTCGAAAGTAAATTTCTGAAACAACACATATATAATAGATAGTTTGATTTGAGTAATGTCACTCACACATATAAAATCAGAACTCACACAACAAAATACAATAATTATTATTTTATATTATTTTGAAGTTTAATTATTCTATCAAGTGATTAGTCGATAATTTTAAGAGTTGAGTTATCGTCGTATATAAGTGTCAGTTGTTTGTTTGTATAGTTTGTTTAAGTTTAAGAGATTTAATTTATACATTTGATAAAGAGATGTTGAATAGTTAAATATTTGTTAAATGAATATTATCAAGAATTAGATGTGAAATTATATGAGAAGTAAATAGTTATATAATTATTTAGTTATTTATATAGATATATTTTTTATTGACGTTGAAAATAAGAAAATCATTCAATGTTTCGAAATATGAAGAAAAAGAAATCATTATGATGTATAGTTATAAAATTTCAACATATATAATACTCAAAATTTCTAAATATGTACATGTTTTTAAGTCAATGAGATAAATGCTAACACATAGAGTTTTAAAAATATAAACGGCATACCTTTGTGACCAATACCTGAAGCAATGACTTATAGACTCTATGCAATTTGAAATATTACCTTTATAAAAAGTTACTTAGGTGAGCAAACCTTAGATAGAAACTTGATGTAAAGTTAATCTCACATTTTAATTGTTTGGAGCATTTATTTGTTCTCTTATGCTTGCTTGCAAGAATACCAACAACCAACGTTATTTGATAGTTATAGGTACCTAATTTTTATTGGATTCATGATTGTTTGAAATGAAAATTTATTCTTTAGAAATCCACATTATCCTTTTCATTTAATATAGCCACCTTTCTTATGAAATATTTAGAAGACGTGTGTTCCTTTTTGTCGCAATAAAATTAATAAAATTAAGTAATATGTGATATATTTTATTTTTTAGACTTATGATAATATCTTTTGAAAGAATATTTATTTTTAGTAAAATGTTTCCTATAATTTTAAGTTAAGTTTTTACTTCAAACGTTTTGAATCTTGCTCTTTCAAAATGATATTTTTATTTTTAAATGAAACACAATTTTCCCAACAAGATAAGTCATTAGAACATTGCACTATTTGACTAATTTCACGAGGTTGCTTCAAAAGCTTTAGATAAACTACTTTTAATCTTTGTTATTTGATTTTCTAAATTTTGTCAGGGCTTTCACTTGAACATTCTTGTCCTTTTTATATATTTTCTCATTTTTATCCACCTTCTTAATATATTTCAAATATTATGGTTTAATTTGTTAGGATTTTTCACACTCATAACATTTAATGGATGAGTTGCCATTTTCCTCTTTAATTGTTTTCTTTGACCTGTTGTTTTTTAATCAATTTTTTCTCTCCTAAGGAATTTGCTATACCTTTTCACAACGAAACTCATTTCTTTGTCACTTGAGTCTAGTACAATTTGATCCACAATTGTTAGAAACTTCCCTTTCTTTGACCTTGCGGATGAGTCAACCAAGGCTATACTCTTTTGTTCCTTCTTATGCTATTTTTCTTTATGTGCAAGTAATAGATTGAGTTCTTGGTCATGTCAATGTAACTTGCTAATAAGATATCTCATTTTAATGATTCATCGGTTTAATTTTTACTAATTAGATTAAATATACTTTTGAAATTATAATTTCAATGATTCAACAAATTAATATTATTTTATTTAAAAGAAAAAATTCTTTATTAAATTAATATAATAGATTATGTATAGTATTTATTTTTAGTTGATAATTAAGTCGATTAATTTAATATTTATTGAGATGATTTTAATTTTATATAAGATTTATTAATTTTAAATTTGAAAATATTAGAACATGAGATTTTTTACTAGGTACAAATTATTTTTTCAAATCTTTTATTAAGTAAAATTTAATTATTTTGAAGATTTGAAGTGATTGTTTTTTGTCACTTTACCATTAGAACGACCTTGATGTATTTCTTTTATGCCTAAATATAAACATCTATTGTATATTTCACAAAAAAAATGATTATATAATTAACGTGTTTATTTTGTAAAGAAGTGTGACTAAATTATCTTTTGTATATAAATATATTTAATCTTGATTTTTTATATTTCAAGACAAATAAATAATACTAATTACAATTAATTTTAAAAATAATAATAAATATATCTAATAATTTAAAGAGAAATTTATATTCAGCGATCACTTTTTTCTAACGGTGCTTATAAATAAAATAGAATAAAATATTCTACTCCATAAATCATAATAATTAATTGTTTTACTAAATATGTTTAAACAACAGATTTGTCCAATCACCTAAATACATAATTATTTTATTTTAATTATTTCGTTTTCTTTTGAGTCTCATTATGCTTGGCCCATCTGTCTTGTTATGCTTGGCCCATCTTGGGTCTTGTCTGGTATGTATTTCAATAAATCTCTTTAGATTTTTTGCATTAGTAATTATTTTTTTTAATAAATTCAATTTATTTATCCTTTTTACTAACATGTAATGTATGACAAAGGACAAACTGCTGGCTGATTTTGCATTGCCAACTCAACACACAAAAAAGGCACTGAAACATGATCAGTAAACAAGGAAAAAACACTCGCTTATAGCCATTCAATATTATAAATTACATAAACAAATATTACAATATATGGTTTATCTTTTTTCAATCCATCCTATATATGTACAACACATATTATTCACATTCATAAGAGTAAAATAAAATATTCAACCAAATAAAAATGTAATAAATCACAATAACTTTATTTAAATAAATAAAATCGATATAACATAAGAGTCAATTCAAAAAAAATTTACTTTATAAAAAATAAATAAAAATTTTACCAAAAAATAAAATTGAAACCTTAATTTATCCAAAGACAAAAACAACCCATTTAGTATCTAGAGCTTAATTGATAAATCCAATGTTTGAACATTTGAGTTATGGTTGTTGTTGATGCTCCTGTTGTCATCATCATTATGAACCAAATCAACGAAATCAATCTTCTTGATAGGTTTCTTAAGCTACATGATATATGTTTTAGTACCATCATTTGAAGATTCTTCCTCTGGCTGCTTCCATTGGTAAACATGTGGATTTGGTAATTGTGCTAAAAATCCATTTCCAATATTGTTGTTATTATTATTATTATTGATTGAAGATGAAAAAACATGTGGTGGAAGTTGCATTTTCCTAGAACCAACTAAAAAAGGATTTCTTATTGGTTGAGGAATCCCCAAAGGTTGTTGTTTGAAAATCCTACCATCATCGATGTTTTGAAGAGTGTCAATTGAAAGAGGAAAACCTGGTGGAAAACAATGAGAAGAAAATTATCTTTGAGGGTTGATATGTTCCGGTAAATAGAGTCTTCTTATTGCAGCCTGCTCATGCTCTATGTGAGATTTAATATGAGTTATGAGTGTTTGAGTGTTTCCAAAAACTCTATTGAACAATCTACATGCAATTTGATTGTTTTGTGGTGCATAGTTTAACACATCATGCCTTATGTTACTAAAGCCATTGAGTATTGTGGTGATGCATAAAAATAAAAATGGGAAAAATTAGAGAAAATGGGTTTTGAGGAAGAACCTAGGTAAAACTAGTTAGTGAGGACTATAGAAATGTTGTATGTGGGGCTTTTATAGATGACAAATGTATATTTCACATTTACTTTGTTTGTGATTTATATGCACGATCAATGGTTGCACGAACAGTTTAGAAGTCGTCCTTAATTCATTTTCATTAATTTTGAGATAGTAATGTATCTGCACACAATCGTTAATTGTGATTTTCTATATAGATTTAATTTTAGTGTTTTTTTTCACTCCAATTTTTTTTACTTCTCTTTCAATTTTTTTTTTCAAGTTCACCTTTTTTCCTTTAATTTATTTTGTTTTTCTATTTTTAAAAATAGATAGATAAAAAAGGGAAACTTTTAAAAATAGATGAATAAAAAGGAAGAAGAATAATAAATATAGGTTTATTTAGGAAATTCAAAATATTAAATGCAAATTACCTTGTTTGGATAATAAATTTGCATAATTTTTAAAATGAAGGGGTTTTATGACATATTTTGTCATAATTAAATTTAAAGAATTTCAAAATATCACCTAATATCTAAGAATTTCAAAATTATCTTTTTACTTTATAATATATAAATCATGAAATGATCACTATAAATTTATCAAATTTACGATTTTGACTCAATATATTTTAAAATTTGCATATTAGTCTCTATATATTTTTTTGTAAATTGGTCCCTAATTTTTTTCAAATTTTGAAAATTGGTCCCTACAAATTTGCAAAATAGACCATCACCTTTTTGTAAAATTTCAGCTTTGGCATAAATTGAAATTTCATTTTCATCCCAAAACTTTTGAAATTTATAAAAATAGCACAATTTTAAAAGAACAATTCATTTATCCCAACAACAAAAAGAAATGAAATAAATTCAATTGAAATATTTGAATTGCCTAGAATTTTAATTTCTTTATAATTTCCAACTAGCTCTTCCAAACACACTCTAAGACTGCCTATATTTAGAAATAGAATCTTAAAATAAATATATTGGATTTGAGAAATGATATTGGAACACAAATACAAACACAAATCCTTGTGGCCCCACATATTCTCTCTCTTCATTAAATTTTCCACATTTTTTTACT
>JBBPBR010000005.1:43495545-43532468 GCA_037974775.1 Cicer pinnatifidum
TACTTTCCCCCCTTTTTTTACATTCTCTTTTTTGTCTCTCTCTTTTTTCAGATTTTTTTTTTTTGGTTTTCCTCTCCAAAAATAAACACATTCATCTTCCCTTTCTTCCATTTCCTCCTTTTTCCATTTATTTACAGATTTTAATAAAAAATTTTATGAAGTAACTTGAGCAACTTTATCTCCTCACTTGCAAGGTAACTTGGTACATTGTTTTTCTTATATATGATTTTTTTTTATTCATACACGTTTTCTGGGTTTATAGCTGGTTTTTCTGCTTCTGGTTAATAATATATACATTATTGGTTAATGAAGTATCATAGATGGTTAATGGCTTATTTTTGTCTAAAAATTAGGTTTGTGAACTATTAACCAATCATGTTAATTATTTTTGTCTAAATATTAAGTTTCATCACTTTTAATCAATGATGTTAATTAGATTTGAAATGTTAAGTTTCATATTATGTGATTAGTAGTGTTTAAATTATGAGTTTTTCTGATTTTTTGTTTCTGGTTAGTAGTGTAAATATTATTGGTTAGTGAAGTACAATAGGTGGTTAATGATCAGATTGAGTTATTTTTTGTGTGACATTTGCGCTATCAATTGAAACTTCATGGATTGTGGTACTATTGAAGATGAAGGTATCAGTGTTGACAACCTTGATGATGATGACAACGCATGTTGTTAGGAGCCTACAACAGGGATGTGTTTTTCTTGCTTAGAAGAAGTCAAATCATTTTATGAAGAGTATGCTTTGAGAAAGGGTTTTGGGTGGAAGATTAGATCTTTAAGAAAAGGGCAAGATGGGGAGTCCTGCTACTTAATTTTATCATGCTCAAGAGAGGGGTCTAAAGTGTCAAAAAATTTGTGTACGTTAAAAACACTTCCAACTAAGGTAAATAATTATCCTACCAAGATTGTTATTAAGTTGGATAAAGATAGATTGTGGTATATTACAAAATTTGAACCTGATCATACTCACAAGACAAGTCCTACAAAGGCAAGGTTGTTCAAAGCTAACAAGAAAATGAATTTGCATGTAAAGAGAACAATACAAATCAATGATGATGCATGAGTGAGGATCAACAAGACATTTCAATCTCTTGTTAAAGATGCAGGAGAACATGAAAACGTACCATTTTGTGAAAGAGACGTGAGGAGTTATGTTAACAAGGAATGATGCGCAATAGGAAAAGAAGGTGATGGAAAGGCCTTGATAAGCTATTTCTGCCAAATGAGGGAACAAAATTCAGATTTCTTCTATGACATAGATTTGGATGATGATTTTCACGTAAGGAATGTGTTTTGGGCCGATGCAAGAAGTAGAGCTGCTTATGAATACTTTGGAGATGTTGTGACTTTTGACACAACATATTTGACTAATAAGTATGACATGCCTTTTGCTGCGTTTGTTGGTGTGAATCACTATGGTCAATCAACATTACTTGGATGTGGACTGTTGTCAGGTGAAGATACAGATTCATTTGTATGGCTTTTCAAATCATGGTTTCGTTGTATGCTAGGAAAGGCCCCTCTAGGTATTGTGACTGACCAATGCAAGGCTATGAAAAATGCCATTGAGTTAGCCTTTCCTACAACTCGTCATAGGTGGTGTTTATGGCATATAATGAAAAAAATTCCTGAAAAGCTCGGTCAGTATAGTGAATATAAAAAGATTAAGTTTGCATTGAAAGAAGCAGTTTATGACATAGTCACAAAAGAGGCATTTGAAGAAAAATGGTGTTCTTTCATCAAAAAAATTGAGCTTCAACAAAATGATTAGTTGAATGGATTGTATAACAAACGTCATAGATGGGCACCAACCCTGCTAAGGAAATATTTTTGGGCAGGTATGTCTACTACACAGCGAAATAAGAGTATACATTCTTTCTTTGATGGTTATATCAATTCAACGAAAAGTTTAAATCAATTTGTAAAACAATATGATAATGATCTCATAAGTCGAGCATAAAAAGAATTTGAAGCAGATTTTAATTCGATGGATACTACAATTTCTTGTGGGTCAAACTCGTCAATTGAAAAGCAATTCCAAGGTGGATACACTCATGCCAAATTTAAGGAAGTTCAAACAGAATTTAGATCTAAAATGAATTGTGTTGCTTCGTTGTATAATGTCGAGGGTTCCTTTGCTACATACCATGTGTTGGAGGAAGTGTCAATTGGAGACAAACCAAAAGAACGTGTCTTAAAAGTTGTGTTTAATCGAGAAAATAATGATGTCAACTGTGAATGTTCGTTGTTTGAGTTTAGAGGTATTTTGTATTGCCATGTGTTGTTTGTGTGTACTAAAGAGAGAGTTAAAAATGTGTCAGAGAAGTATATCTTAACAAGGTGGAAGAAAAATATTAAAAAGAAACATTCATATATTAAGAGCAGTTATGGTGTGAAAGAATTGAAGCCACAAATGGACAGGTTTGACAAATTGTGCAAGCATTTCTATGAAGTTGCTGAAGTAGCTGCAGAGTCTGAAGATGCGACTAAGGCACTCCATGAAATATTACATCAATTTAATTCTGATGTGCCCACCATGGATACTACAATTAACAAGGTTAAAAGAAGTTATATTGATGTTTCAAGTCCAAACAATGATAATGAAAGACTACCTTTGTAGGTTTTTTTCGTCCAGAAATTATGTATCCATCATGTACATATTATATTAAAATATTTCTTTTTTGTTTATTGAAATTTATAGGAGAACAATACTGAAAGAGTGAGAAATCATAATGAAAATAACATCTGCATAGAATCATTTAATGAAGCTATCAAAAGTAACACATTGGTTCGTATTTGAATTTATGAATGAGTGTGTGGTTGAATGAGTGTGTGGTTGTGCAAGCATTTCTATGAAGTTGCTAAAGTAGCTGCAGAGTCTGAAGATGCGACTAAGGCACTCCATGAAATATTACATCAATTTAATTCTGATGTGTCCACCATGGATACTACAATTAACAAGGTTAAAAGAAGTTCTATTGATGCTTCAAGTCCAAACAATGATAATGAAATTCACAGACCTTTGCGGGTCAAGCGTAAAGGTCGTCCTCCATCAAAAAAAAATATTTGTAGTTGAAAAAATCGTAAAAAGGTCAAGGAATCAAACCAATTATCGAGATAGCAAAAAGACTACCTTTATATGTTTTTTTGTCCAGAAATTATGTATCCGTCATGTACATATTATATTAAAATATTTCTTTTTTGTTTATTGAAATTTGTAGGAGAACAATATTGAATGTTTGGTCATTCTTATCATAGACATGGTTAATGTTGTGAACCACTTGGTTAATGGATTTTAACATAATGTTTGGTCATTCTTATCAGACAAAATATAAATCGGGTTAATGGCGTAAATGAACTTGGTTAATATTGTGAATAACTTGGTTAATAAATTCGAACTTAAAACTTAGGCATTCTAATCAAACAAGATATAAATATGATTAATGACTTAAAACAATATGGTTAATTCCTTGCACAACTTGGTTAATGGATTTTAAGGTAATGTTTGGTCATTCTTATCAGACAAAATATAAATCGGGTTAATGGCGTAAATGAACATGGTTTAAGTTGTGAACAACTTGGTTAATGAATTCGAACTGAAAACTTGGGTATTCTAATCAAACAAGATATAAATCAAATTAATGACTTAAAACAATATGGTTAATTCCTTGCACAACTTGGTTAATGGATTTTAACATAATGTTTGGTCATTTTTATCAGACAAAATATAAATCGGGTTAATGGCGTAAATGAACATGGTTAATGTTGTGAATAACTTGGTTAATGAATTCGAACTGAAAACTTGGACATTCTAATCAAACAAGATATAAATCTGATTAATGACTTAATGATATAAATCTGATTAATAGATTTGAACTAAATAGAATGGTCATTCTTATCATACAGAATATAAATCTAGTTAATGGCTTTAAGTAACATGGTTAATATTGTATACAACTTGGTTAATAAATTTAAAATCAATTTGAATGTTTGAAGGTGGAAATGATTTGCCAATAATTAAACTTAACTTCAAATTTGAATTTTCAGACATAATTCATCTGAACTACATAACTTCGACAATTTTTACACAACTTAATCAACTAAATCTAAATATGCCCCATAGAGGAAAAATACAGGCAAAAAGTGCAGTTCAAACCCCTACCAACTACATCGCTATAGAGAACCCCATATACTCAAAATATGTCCATAACACACTTATTTTTTCTACTTCTTCTTCTTCTTTTCATCCGGATTCACAAACGGACTTTGATTGACTACACTTTTAACTCGATTCTTTGATTTATCTTTCATTCTCGTAATTATGTTTGACGTTGCTTTTGCTGAACTATTCACGTTAGGCTCACATGCGACTTCATCCTCAACATTCTCAAAAGGGGTGTTAATTCCAACCTCATATGTTGTTTATATTGTGTCTTATGAGTATCACTCTCTTTGTTCCTAACTCAATTGAATGGCTTTCTCTTTTATCATAAATACGTAAACATACAAACATAAATACGTATATATAAATACGTATACATAAATATGTATACGTATTTATGGATTTCTCTTTTATCATAAATACGTATACATAAATATTTATACGTATTTATATTTATATATATGTATTTATGTTTGTATTTATATGTATTTATATTTAAACACATATACAAACACATATACTATATACATATACAAACATAAATACGTATAAATATTTAGAGACGTATTTATGTATACGTATATAAATACCAATACTGTATATGTATACAAACATAAATACGTATACATGCAAATATAAATACATATACATAAATATATATACGTATTTATGTATGCGTATTTATGTTTGTATGTATACGTATTTATGTTTAAACACATATATAAACACATATATTGTATACGTATATAAACATAAATATATATACATACTTAAGGACGTATTTATGTTTGTATACGTATACAAATACATATATTATATACATATATAAATATAAATACGTATATATAAATATATATTAGTATTTATATATACGTATTTATATTTGTATTTACATATATTTATATTTATATGTATACGTATCTGTGTATACGTATTTATATTTATATCTATATGTAACTATGTATACTTATTTATATTTGTATGTATATGTATTTAGGATAAAAGAGAAAGCCATCTAATTGAGTTAAGAACAAAAATAGTGATACTCATAAGACACAATAATATAAAGAACAAATGAGGTGGGAATTAGTACCCTTTTTAAGAATTTATAAGATACAATAATATAAACAACAGATGAGAAGGTGATAATTAGTAACCCTTATATTTATATGTATACGTATCTGTGTATACGTATTTATATTTATATCTACACATAACTATGTATACGTATTTATATTTGTATGTATATGTATTTAGGATAAAAGAGAAAGCCATCTAATTAAGTTAAGAACAAAGACAGTGATACTCATAAGACACAATAATATGAAGAACAAATGAGGTGGGAATTAGTACCCCTTTTAAGAATTCATAAGATACAATAATATAAACAACAGATGAGAAGGTGATAATTAGTAACCCTTTTGAGAATGTTGAGGATGAATACGTATACATAATTACATATACATACAAACATAAATACATATACATACAAATATAAATACGTATAATAAGTATTTATGTATACGTATTTAGGCTTTCTCTTTTATTATAAATACGTACACATATATATAAATACATAAATATATATACATATTTATGTTTGTATGTTTATGTATTTATGTTTGTATGTATAAGTAACTATGTATACGTATGCATCCCCAACATTCTTAAAAAGAGTACTAATTCGCACCTCATCTGTTTTTTATATTATTATATCTTATTCATTCTCAAAAGAGGTATTAATTCCAACCTCATCTTTTGTTTATATTATTGTATCTCATGAGTATCACTCTCTTTGTTCCTAACTCAATTGGATAATTTTCTCTTTTATCCTAAATATGTATACATAAAAATATAAATACGTATACATAGTTACGTATATATACACACATAAATACGTATACATAGTTACGTATATATATACACATAAATACGTATATATACAAACATAAATATGTATACAAAAATATATGTACGTATTTATGTATAAGTATTTATGTTTATATGTATACGTATTAATGATTTTCTCTTTTATCATAAATACGTATACATACATACAAAGATAAATACGTATACATACAATATAAATATGTATACATTAATATATATACGTGTAGTACCTAATTTTTGTCCCAATAATTTAAAATTATTTTAATAATAATAATAATAATATATATTTTATATTTATTAACATAAATATACAAAAATTAGTATTTTACAATCCAAATTTAAATGTATACCAAATTTTAAATAATATAAAAAATAAAAGTTGAATTACAACAACCCAATTTAGTTTTTTTTCTATGTTTGGATTGGCAACACAAACACAAGCAAGTTTACAGCCTGTACTTTTCCTGTGCTTTCCTATCAGCAAACCAAAAAGCAAACACATTCTTCTTCATACACTTCCTCTCCTTCACACGCATACACAACCTCCTGGCAAAGAAAATCAACTTTTATTTTCTTTGTATTATCAACATCCTTTGAAAACATACTAGAAACCAGTAGAAGTTACTTTGAACATTTGTGTAATAAAAGGCAGAAAAATTTATTTTCCTAATAGTACTTTGCTTAAGATTTGTTACAAAAACAATTTAAAATCCAGCTAAAATTAGTGCGAAACAGTACAAGATCTAAAGCTCGATTTTGTCTAATGAACATAAGTTTTCACTGATTTAGGCTATAAATTGGGATCAAAAAATCAAAGAGAGGCAGAGATTTTGGAGAGATCAGAAAAGCAATCACAAGATAAAAATTGGGAAATTTTTATTTCTTACTTTTTTTTTTTCTGTTTTTAAAAAAACAATAGAAAGAGATAGTGTTACCACTAAGAATAACAAATAGAAAGAAGATCTACAATGAGATTACTTCTCATCAACCATAACCTTTAAGCCAAGCTTCTCATCAACCATAGCCTTCAAGCCAAGCTTCCTATCAACCATAGCCTTCAAGCCAATTCCAACAAAAACCGACGAAAAGGGTATTTTCTCATTCTTTTACCTCTTTTGTTTAAAGTTATATAATATTGAAGGTTGAAATTTTGACTTGTTAGATATGAATGAATTTTGGCTGAGATTATGTGTGGTTAGCATTCTTTTTTTTGTGAATAATTTCTGATATATGGAGTTTGTTGCTACTGTGATTGTTTTGCTAAGCCCTTTTTTTGCTTGTTGCTTGAAATTTGATGTCTGATGCATCGGCTTTATGTATATTCACGCCCTTTTTGAAATTGGCCTGTTGCTTGAAATTTGCAATTTTGTCTGATGCATAGTACGTATTAGGCTTTATGTATTTTACGTCAGGCTGTATTACGTTTAATAATAATAATAATAATAATAATAATAATAATAATAATAATAATAATAATAATAATAATAATAATAATAATAATAATAATAATAATAATAATAATAATAATAATAATAATAATAATAATAATAATAGTCTTATTAAAAATAGATTTATTTAGTAATAGATGTGTGATCAATGGACTTTTTATTTTCCTTCCAAATCTTTATGATAGTTATTTCATTTAATTATAATAATTCTAATTAATGTAAGTAATTATGGATATAATTAAATGCCAGTAAATATAGTTTATCTCATAATTATAATAGATTTTTCTTTTTTTATGGGTGGTGTTATTTAATATTAAAATAATATTTATTTCTTCACGTATTAAATTTTTTTTTAACAAAAATAGTTTAAAAGAGAATTACATTTGTAATTAGTTTCAAAGTATTTTTAGATTAAGTTAAAGTCCATATATTTTTTTCATTTTGCTATTTTATTCTCGTGGTTATTACTAATTCTATTTCGAAAAAAATTATTTAAACTTGTTTAATATTTAATATATTTTTTTAAAAAAATAAAATAATAGCAAATATTTCATTAAAAATTAACTAGATGTGACATCTTTTTAATCTTTGAGTTATTAGAACACAAATTGTGACAATTTGATGGTTTTAAATCTCATATTCACAAAATAAACTAATAAACTAAAAATCATAAACAAGTTAATCATAAAAATTATTTAAAGTTATTTTTAAAATGATATTTTAATCCCAGAGTTACGTAATACAAATTAAACTATTTTGTTAGTTTTGAAACTTAATTTAAAAATAAAATAAAATATTCATAAGAGGATTAAATTAGATGGGACATCTTTTTACTCCTTGAGTTTTGAGACACGAGTTGTACAATTCGATCGTCTTAAAATTCATATTTTAAAATAATTATTCAAATCAAGCAAATTTTTGTTATGTTTATCAACATTAACTTTTTTTTTAAAATAACAAAATACAATTTATTTAAAAGCAATCAACACATCTACATTTTCTACCAAGAACTACGTAGCTTTGCTTTCTCCATCGCACCAGGAGATATATAGGAGCAAGATCACACTCTTGTCAAGCACAATAATAAAAACTTTTTTTTACTCTTTTTAACACGTTTTTATTTCAAGAAAATCATATTTATAAAAAATAATTTTATATCCATATTTATTAATAAATAGAAACAAATATAGTTAAGTTGATATAATTTTGCACAATTAATTATAGGTAACCGTTTTTTAGCAGATGTCGTAGGGTGCTAATACCTTCTCTACGCATAATCGACTCCCGAACTCAAAATCTGGTTTCAAAGGCCATTTTTTATTTTTTTCTACATTTTTAAGGGTTTCCCAATATTTTCTCTATTTTAAAATAAATTTTTGTGGCGACTCCATTGAATTCGAAAAAAAAACTCGAAATTTTAGGCCGCGACAACTGGCGACTCCACTGGGGACATTTAGAGAGTCAAGCCTAACAAATTCCATGTCTTGGAAGAGAGAATAAAAGCTATTGAGGGGTATAATGTTTATGGCCTCGAAGCTTTCGATATGTGTTTGGTTCCTGATGTGACTATCCCTCCCAAAATCAAGGTTCCTGACTTTGAAAAATACAAGGGTAACACATGTGCTAAAAATCATCTAACTATGTATTGTAGAAAAATGGCATCTCATGCTCATAACGATAAACTTCTCATTCACTTTTTCCAAGACAGTCTGAGTGGGGCATCGTTAAGTTGGTATATGCATCTTGAGCGAAATCAAATTCGTTCATGGAAAGATCTAGCTGATGCCTTTTTGAAGCAATACAGGTACAACATTGACATGGCCCCTAATAGGATGCAATTGCAAAATTCCTAGAAAAAGGACAATAAAGCTTTCAAAGAATACGCACAACGGTGGAGGGAAATGGCATCACAAGTAGAACCTCCATTATCTGAAAGAGAAATGGTGGGTATGTTTATAGATACTCTCCAGTCGCCTTTTTACGAAAAGATGATTGGGAGTATATCATCAAACTTTTCTGACCTTGTCATGATAGGAGAAAGGATAGAAAGTGGGATGAGGAGTGGCAAAATCGCCTGTGCAGCAACTAGCGTGAAACGACTCCAACCGACATTCACAAAAAAAAAGAGGGGGATGCCAATGCTGTAGTGATAAGCCCTAGAGTCTCCTATTTTCCATCCATCAATTCTTATCGACCCCCGAATTTCCAGCCCCCGATACCACAAACTCCTTACATCCCTTATCCATATGTGGCCGCAACTACACAAGTTCCATACCCTCAATATCACCCTTCAAGACCACCTTTTTATCAACCACCACCTACCACATTTTCCCCACAAAATCAATGGAACCAGAACCCAATCTCAAATCACTATAGACCACCTGTCAATCGAGAAAAAAGGATAACCCGTTTTGATCAAATTTTCGTCACGTATAGCCAATTGTTGCCCCATTTACTTCAAAATTCAATGGTAGTCATAAGACCATTGAAACTTCTTGAACCACCATTTCCAAAATGGTATAATACGAATTCCAAATGTGAATATCATGCAGGAGCCGTTGGGCATTCCATTGAAGATTGTCAAGCCCTAAAATCTAAAGTGCAAGAATTGATTAATGCAAAATGGCTTACCTTCAAGGAAAACGGTCCCAACATAGGGAGTAATCCTTTACCGGGCCACAGGGATGCCTCTGTCAATGTCATTGAAGATGGGATAGACCAATATGCAATAGATAGTCATGTGTTCACCATGGGATCGTGTATGGAAAGTAGTATATATTTCCCAAAACCATTGGAAATTCTTTACAAAAAGGAGAATCTTAAGCCAACTCCTAGCAAACCAAATGCAATAATTGTGCAACCACCGATCCCTTTTCCTTATGGAAATACCAAGGCAGTACCGTGGAAATACGAAGTCACATCCCACTTGGCCAATCATCAACCAAGTGATGGTTATGAACCTAAAGGAATTGATGTCACTAACATCTCAGGGATTGGTGGAATGACTCGGAGTGGTCGAGTATACACTCCTGAACAACTTAGGAAAAAGGAGGTTCATGTGGAAAAAAAGAAAGAAGATATGTATCATTCCATAAAAGGACAAGAGACCAGTAAAAAGACGGTGTCTGAAGAAGAAGCTAATGAATTTTTGAAGTTTATCAAGCAAAGTGAATATAAGGTGGTGGATCAGCTAAATCAAACCCCTTCCAATATATCAGTTCTCTCCTTGTTATTAAACTTTGAAGCACATAGAAGAGCACTGATGAAAGTTTTAAGTGAAGCCCATGTTACTCACGATATCACTGTCGATCAGTTTGATGGAGTTGTCGGTAACATCACTGCTAGTAGTTGTTTGAGTTTTAGCGATAATGAATTACCAGCTGAAGGGAGAGAGCATAATAAATCACTGCACATCTCTGTGAGGTGTCACGATCATATTCTTGCACGAGTGCTAGTAGATAATGGTTCATCATTAAATGTTATGCCTAAATCAACACTGTCAAAACTATTTGTTGAGGGAGCCTGTTTGAAGCCTAGTGCTTTGGTGGTGAAAGCGTTTGATGGATCTAGAAGACAAATTGTTGGTGAGATTGACATGCCAATTCAAATCAGACCCCATATCTTTGGGATAACCTTCCAAGTGATGGATATTAAACCGGCGTACAGTTGTCTTTTAGGGAGACCATGGATTCATGCTGTTGGAGCAGTGACATCCACCCTCCATCAAAAGCTAAAGTTTATAGTGAACAATAAGTTGGTAATAATATCTGGGGAAGAAGATATGATAGTAAGTCATTTATCTTCTACAGGCTACATTGAAAACACGGAGGAAGCCATAGGGACTTCCTTTCAAGTGTAAGACCCATAATTTTTAAGTGTACTCTTTATATTTTGGTGTATTTTCTGTAAGGAACTCGGAGGCTTTTTAGCCAAAGTTAATAATATTTTGGAGTTTATATGACCAAGAAGATATTTTGATGCCTGATTAGAATTACTCGTCGATAAATAAATTAAATTAACTGCGGTGAATCTTTTGCGAAGAATTTAATGCGTTATGGGTGAAATGGTATTTTAACAAATATCTAGATATTTTTAGATATTTGTTAATTATGATTAATATATATAATGAATATATGTTTGTTTAGAGGGAAAGATAAAGGAAAAAGAAAAAGAAAGGAAAGAAATAGAAAGAAAGGAAAATAGAAGGAAGGAAAAACAGAGAAAGGAAAAATATCTTCTTCTTCCTCTGCGCGCGAGAAACCCATTTCCTCCCTTCCTCCATTGTTGCTCGTTTTTGCTTTCTTTTCTTTCCTTTGAGTTCGAAATCGATATTGGATGTTAGGACAAGGATTACTCAACTTCACTCTTCCCCTTTGATTCGAAAACGAAGAAAAACGGTATTAGGGATTCAAACACAAACCTCTCCGTTTCATCTAGATCAAAGCGTCGTTTCAAGAAGTGATAGAAGGGAAGGTTGTTCACCTCCGTGCTACGGTTCTAGTGGACCAACTTTGGAAGCGGCGTTGCGAGCGGAAAATTTACCGGATTTACTCACGGTACCGTAATCGAACGAAAAAGCTAAAGTGAAGGTAAGGGCTCCTTCCAAACTTTTAGTTTGCATTTAGGGACTTACTTGTGATTGTGTGGAAAAGAATTTGGCTAGGGTTTAAGTTATGTTTTATGGAGAATGAATTTTAAACCCATTATGTATGATTTCGAGTATATGAAACTTGTTGTGTTTGAATGATGGATTGTGTTAATTTGTGTCGTCGTACTTGGCGTGTTCTTACTTGATGGGTGTTGATTGATGTGATTTGGTGTGAATCGTTCATTGATTTGGATAGTATGTTCGAGTTTGTTCGGTGTGAAATTTGAAAACCATTAGAGTTAAACGAGTATTACGAATGGGGAATCTCTTAACGTCTCGTTTACTTAATGTGTGTTTTGGAAAATCGTTCAAGTTAAATGAGAATTTAGAATGGGGAATCTCTTAATGTCTTATTTACTTGAAGTTTGTTTTGAAAATCGTTTAAGTTAACTGAGCGTTAAGAATGGGGAATCTCTTAATGTCTTGGTTACTTAATGTTGTTTTGAAAACCATTAAGTTAAATGAGTATTAAGAATGGGGAATCTCTTAATGTCTTGTTTATCTAATGTGTACTTGTGAAAATTGTTTAAGTTAACTGGGCGTTAAGAATGGGGAATCTGTTAATGTCTCGGTTACTTAACGTTTGTTTTGGAAAAATGGGGAATCTCTTAATGTCTTGTTTGCTTAATGTTTGTTTTTGAAAATCGTTTCAGTAAATGAGCATTAAGAATGGGGAATCTCTTAATATGTCTGTTTGCTTAACGTTTGGCGTGAAAATCGTTAAGTTGAATGAGTATTAAAAATGGGGAATCTTTTAATAGCTGCATTTACTTAACGATTGTTGTGAATGGAGTTAGTGTATGCTCATGCATTTCATTTGGTAAATTGTGTTGAACCCGTGATAGGTGGCACCTCGGTAAACTGTATTGACCCGTGATAGGTGGTACGTTTACGATTTACTTTTTTGTAAGTTGTGCTGACCCGTGATAGGTGGCACCTCGGTAAGTTATACTTTGGCCTGTGATAGGCGGTACCCTTACGACTTACGCTTTTTCTTTTAGTAAATCGTGCTGACCCGTGATAGGTGGCACCTCGGTAAACTGTACTGACCCGTGATAGGTGGTACGTTTATGATTTACGCTCTTTAGTAAATCGTGCTGACCCGTGATAGATGGCACCTCGGTAATTGGTACTTTGGCCTGCGATAGGCGGTACAATTATGATTTACGGCCCTTCGAGGAGGGTTTTGGTTTGGAATTCCGAGTCCATGCATTTTGGCATATACGCATTGCATTAGGGTGCTTGTCACACGAGTCGTGGTTGATTCAAATTATGATTGTGTTGATTTTGCTAAGTGTTATGTTTTGAACTTATGTGTAAGTGTGTTTGATTCAAATTGTGATTGTGTTGATTGTACTAAGAGTTATGTTTTGGATTTGTGTGATAGTATGTTAGATTGTAAAACGTTTTCAAAACTCGTAATGTCGTGGTGGTTATACGGGTATTGCTAAGTGTTAAGGTTTGGAGTGATGTTTGAATATGATTGAGTTGGTTTATGTATTTTTGAAAGAATATACAGGGAAATCGATTTACCCAATCGATTTGATGAGTTACAGGGGCTCTGTTTTGCACGAAATCGATTTACCCAATCGATTTTGTAAGTTATATTTCAAAATCATTTAAGAAATCGATTTGGTAAATCGATTGGATTCAATTGGATTCAAGTCAGGGGCTTTGTCTTCCAAAAATCGATTTGTCCAATCGATTGGATTCATTATAGGGGTTATGTCCTGTCTGTCAATCGATTTACCCAATCGATTGAGTCAATCGATTTACTCAATCGATTGAGTCAATCGATTTACCCAATCGATTGATTTAAGCCCAGAGTTCAATTTTCACTAAAAACTTTCAGGAAATTGATTTCCCCAATCGATTGGCTCAGTGGAAAATCTTATCCTGAGTTAGATAATTGATTGCTCAAGTGATTTATCAATGTTTTGGTCAATTATATATTACTTGATGGATTGAGAACTTTATTTTGATTTCATTTTTATTTGGCAAGTATGGCATGAACTTTTAGCATATGGAAAATCCTTCTAAGATGCATGATAAGTTGAGAAGGTTATTTGTGCATTTAAAAGCTTAAATGTTATGTGTTAACTGTTAATTTTCGGTTGGTGACCCTTTACAACTATTGTGGAAATCTGGGCTTTGCCCTCAGATGAGAGTCAGGATGATCCTACCGGATCGTACCCTCCGGATTGGAATATGGATGGGAGTGCTTGATTGGAGCTACGTTAGGAGAATCTCACGGGGCGCGTGGAGATTACTCAAGGCATATAGTTTTTGTTATGTATAGAATGATCAGACTAGGCTGTCACCCAGGACACTTATGTCTTTCTTTTGGGGCTACTTTTATGTGAAGTTGGAAGGATGTATATGTACTAGTGTTGATATCAGGACATGCTTTGGATTCATATTTTGAAAAACTTTTCCGCTGTTTGTAAATTATAATGACTAAAATATGTATCCAAAGGTTTTACCTTGATTAATTCTCTGTTGTATTTTAATTTCTTTAAAAAAAAAATACACCCTCGCTTTGAAAAACGGGGTGTTACATCAAGCATTAGAAATTGCCAATGTCGTCTTCGTGGGTGAAGAATATCTTTTAAAAGAACCAAAACTATCTACCACATCATTGAAGTTTACCAAATCTATGTTGGAAGGAGGAGTTTTTGTTAATTTGGGAAAGTTGATAGAAATACCAGAAAAGAACAATAGGTACGGGTTGGGATATGTACCTACTCAAGCTGATAAAGAGAAGGCTGCGAAGGGAAAAAGAGAAAATTGGACACCGAATTCACAAAAGATTCCTATTTGTGACATTCGCCAAACTTTTCAAAGCGCCGGAATAATATATGCTCATCAAGTGGTTGTTGCAGAAGAGGATCATTTTGATGATGACACCCTCAAGCTAGTGTACCCTTGTCCTCCAAACACCAGTCTCAACAATTGGAAGATCCTCGAGTTTTCCGTGTTTGTTAATTCATGTTCAAAGTAATTATGTATTTTTTAACTCCTTTTGCTATGCCCAAGGCTATAAGGATAATTAACTAGGGCATATGTATTTCAATTCCGTACTTATTATAAATAAATCCATTTTTGAATTCTCCAACTCGTTTTGTCTTTCTCTTTCCTTTTTTGGCAATCCTTATTCATATTTTTTCTTTTCTTTTTTTTCCTCTTAATTTTAACAATGCAGAGTCGAAAACGAATATGTTGAAAATGACAGCGCTAAAACCGTTTCTTGTAATTTTGAACGTCTAATTAATCACGCTGATGAGGATTGTGAAGATGACTGTGAGCCTCCCCCAGAACTAGAAAAGTTAATTGAACAGGAAGCTAAGATAATTCAACTCTATCAAGAACCTGTTGAGGTGATCAACTTAGGGAGTGAACATGATAAGAAAGAAGTTAAAATTGGTATGTCTTTGAAAGAAAGTGAACGAGAAAAGTTGGTTAAACTTTTATTTGATTATGAGGATGTCTTTGCATGGTCATATCAGGATATGCCTGGGCTAGATACTAACATAGTTGAACACAAGCTACCACTCAAGCCTGAATATGCTCCAATTAAACAAAAATTGAGGAGGATGAGACCTGATATGTCACTTAAAATTAGAGAAGAGGTCAAAAAGCAATTTGATGCTGGTTTCTTAGCAGTAGCAAAATATCCTCAATGGGTGGCTAATATTGTACCAGTTCCAAAAAAGGATGGAAAGGTTCGAATGTGTGTTGACTATCGGGATTTAAATAAAGCTAGTCCTAAAGACGATTTTCCTCTGCCTCATATTGATGTCATGGTGGATAGCACTGCTCAATACTCTCTTTTCTCCTTTATGGATGGTTTCTCATGGTATAATCAAATCAATATGGCTCCCGAAGATATGGAGAAAACTACATTCATTACACAATGGGGAACTTTCTTCTATAAAGTGATGTCATTTGGATTGAAGAATGTCGGGGCAACCTATCAAAGTGCAATGGTAACTTTGTTTCATGACATGATGCATAAGGAAATAGAGGTTTATGTGGATGATATGATTGCAAAATCTTGAACCGAAGAAGATCATGTTGTTAACCTTCGAAGGTTATTTGAGCGACTAAGGAAGTTCAGACTCCGTTTAAACCCTGCTAAATGCACCTTTGGTGTAAGATCAGGCAAATTACTTGGGTTTATCGTTAGTCTAAAAAGGGATAGAAGTGGACCCAGATAAAGTAAGAGCAATACAAGAAATGTCAGCTCCACGCACAGAAAAAGAAGTTTGTGGCTTTTTGGGTAGATTGAATTACATTGCAATGTTTATATCGCATCTCACCGCTACATGCGAGCCAATTTTTAAATTGTTGCGCAAAGACCAAAAAGTTGTGTGGAATGAGAATTGTCAAAAGGCTTTCGAAAAGATTAAGCCATACTTATCAAAACCTCTCGTCTTAGTACCTCCTGTTCCTGGGAAACCGCTTATTATGTACTTAACAGTACTTGATGAGTCAATGGGTTGTGTACTAGGACAACATGATGAATCTAGTAGGAAAGAACATGCTATTTATTATTTGAGCAAAAAGTTCACCAGTTGTGAAACAAGGTATTCATTGCTTTAACGAACATGTTGCGCATTAGCATGGGCTGCTCGTCGGTTGAGGCAATACATGTTATGTCATACAACTTGGTTGGTGTCTAAAATGGATCCAATTAAGTACATCTTTGAGAAACCTACTCTTACTGGAAGAATTGCTCATTGGCAAATGTTGTTTTCAGAATACGATTTGGTATATGTTACACAAAAATCTATCAAAGGAAGCGCACTAGCAGAGTATTTGGCCCAACAACCGATAGAAGATTATCCATCAATGCAGTGTGAATTCCCTGATGAAGGAATAATGACTTTAGGTGAAGAGACCAAATTATCTGATAAAAAAATTGGATGTTGGTGTTTGATGGTGCCTCTAATGCGTTAGGGCATGGAATTGGAGCCATTTTGATTTCCCCTGAGAACCAGTTCACTCCATTTACGGCTAGGTTGTGTTTTGATTGTACAAACAATATTGCAGAATATGAGGCATGTGTTATGGGCATTAAAGCAATTATTGAATCAAATGTAAAATTTCTTGAGGTATATGGAGACTCATTGTTGGTCATCCATCAGACGAAAAGAGAGAGGGAAACGTGAGATTCCAAATTGATCTCGTATCACATCCATATCAAAGAATTGACAGAACACTTTGAGAGGATTACTTTTCACCATATCCCTCGAGAAGAAAACGAGTTAGCTGACGCCTTGGCCACTTTGTCGTCAATGTTCAAAATAACCACTAATTAAGACGTGCCGATCATAAAGATTCAACAAAGAGATAAACCTGCATATTGCTTATCAATAGAAGAAGAGTTTGATGGAAATCCGTGGTTTTATGACATCAAATCATATGTTAAGAATAAAGAATATCCATTGGGTATTTCAGAGAACGACAAAAGAGTTTTAAGGAGATTGTCAATGAACTTCTTCTTAAATGGGGATATGCTTTATAAGAGAAATCATGATATGGCTCTCCTCAGATGTGTGGATAAAGCAGAAGCATAAAATCATCCAAGAGGTTCACAAAGGTTCTTTCGGAACTCATGCAAATGGGCACGCAATGGCAAGAAAAATCTTAAGGGCTGGCTACTATTGGTTGACCATGTAGTCCGATTGCTTTAGTCACGTAAAGAAATATCATAAATGTCAATTCTATGCTGATAAAGTACATGTACCACCCACCTCTTTTAATGTTTTAACATCAACATGGCCATTTTTAATGTGGAGAATGGATGTTATTGGACTCATTAAGCCTAAGGCTTCAAATGGAAACCGGTTTATCCTAGTAGCTATTGATTATTTCACAAAATGGGTTGAAGCTGCTTCTTATGCCAATGTGACGAGAAGTGTGGTTGTCAATTCATCAAAAAAGAATTGATTTGCCGATATGGCTTGCCAAATAAGATAATCACTGACAATGCGACTAATCTGAACAACAAAATGATGAAAGAGTCATGTGATAGTTTCAAAATTCAGCACCATAATTCTTCTCCATATCGTCCAAAAATGAATGGGGCTGTAGAAGCAGCAAACAAAAGTATCAAGAAGATCATACAAAAGATGGTGGAGACATATAAGGATTGGCATGAAATGCTTCCATTTGCATTACATGGCTATAGAACCTCTGTTCGTACTTCAACAGGGGCAACTCCTTTCTCGTTGGTGTATGGAATGGAAGTGGTACTTCTCATCGAAGTTGAAATTCCCTCTATCAGAGTCCTTATGGAAACAAAACTAGAGGAGGCAGAGTGGGTTCTATCACGATATGACCAATTGAATCTCATAGAAGAAAAAAGAATGATAGCTTTGTGTCATGGTCAGCTATATCAGAAAAGACTCAAAAAAGCATACGAGAAAAAAGTTTGTCCTCGAGAGTTTCGAGAAGGAGACTTAGTGTTAAAGAAAATATTGCCCATAAAAAAGGATTCTCGGGGAAAGTGGACTCCGAACTACGAAGGACCATATGTTGTGAAAAAAGCGTTCTCTGGGGGAGCTCTGATACTCGCATAAATGGATGGAGATGAGCTTCCACTTCTAGTAAACTCAGATGCAGTCAAGAAATATTATGCATAAAAAAAATAATAGAAAATTGGGCTCGCTAGGTTGAAAACCTGAAAAGGTGACCTATGCAAAAATTAGAGCATCCCAATGGATTGAAAACTTGGAAGAGCAGTCAATGCAAAAGTTAGGGATAACAAAAAGATCAAGCATTTCAAACTGGGGCAGTTATTATTCTTAGAAGTTCTAAATTATAAGAATGACTAGCATTTGTTATCTCTCCAACTAAAGCTAAACACATTCACCACATTGTAATCCCTGTCTCATTAGTTTTGTTTTCAATATAACGAATATACATTTTCCAATATTATCATTCGATGTTGTGCCTTACACTGTTTCTAAATTAATTCAGTTTCATTGTTGATTTATTCTAGTATTTTAAAATGTTATTTTATGATAATAAATATTGGAATTGGAAATATATGAAAATATATAAATAAATAAATAAATAAAAAATCTTAAGTATTTTGACGCTTGAAAATATATACATGGGAGCTCGAGATATATGGGTGTATATAAAAAAAATGAAGGGTAAACATTTTAAATAATGTACATTTGATTGGCCTCAAGAAAAAAGTAATTACACAAGGTATACTAGAGTCATCATGTAAAAAACAATTGTTATTGTCGTTGATCCATTGAATCTTATAAGTGTATAAACTCGCATAAGGATCGGGGAACCAAAAAAAAAACAATAAAACAATATATAAAATTAATTAAAAAGAATTTATCTTCATTGCATGCATCTTGCATTTTTTCTCAAATACTCACACATGATTTATGCATCTTCACTCATATTTTCCTTATACTCAACAACTTCTTATATCATGCATAATGAATTAATCATGCATATCTTATGTGTATATTATTTATATTCAACAACTTTTGTGTCACATTATTCATTTTACGTTTACATTGCAATTACCATATACATGTTTCCTTTTAAAAATAAAAATAAAACAAACTTATCTCCTTTTATTTAGGTTTCTACACTTTAAACTCATGTTTGGTTGTAGTAATCATTTTATTTATATCGATCTACGCATCGGTAACCAACCCGAAGACGATCATGTTATCGATCACATTGTTTATGTCGATCTACGCATCGGTAACCAATCCGAAGACGATCATTTTATCTACGCATCGGTAAGCAATCCGAGATCATTTTATCTATGTCATTTTATCTATCTCGGTAAGCAATTTGAGATCATTTTATCTATGTTGAGGTAATCAATCCGAAACGATCATACTTTTTATTTACTTCCTTCAACCATTGGTCTTAGTCATTTTTTTTTATTTATTTTTTTTTTGCCAATCACTTTTTTCTTATGTCAAATTATTTTACTATTTCTCTTACATTTGAAATTAATTTACTTTCGAACAAAATTTAGGTCCTTATATTTAATTTTTTTTTATGTAAAATATAATTAAATAGAGGCAGTAGTACCTAATTTTTGTCCCAATAATTTAAAATTATTTTAATAATAATAATATATTTTATATTTATTAACAGAAATATACAAAAATTAGTATTTTACCATCCAAATTTAAATGTATACTAAATTTTAATATAAAATATAAAAGTTGAATTGCAACAACCCAATTTACTTTTTTTTTCTATGTTTGGATTGGCAACAAAAACACAAGCAAATTTACCGCTTGTCCTTTTCGTGTGATTTCGTATCAGCAAACCAAAAAGCAAACACATTCTTCTTCATACACTTCCTCTCCTTCTCCTGGCAAAGAAAACCAACTTTTATTTTCTTTGTATTATCAACATCTTTTGTAAACATACTAGAAACCAGTAGAGGTTACTTTGAACATTTGTGTAATAAAAGGCAGAAAAATTTATTTCCCTAATAGTACTTTGTTTAAGATTTGTTACAAAAACAATTTAAAATCCAGCTAAAATTAGTGCGAAATAGTACAAGATCTAGAGCTCGATTTTGTCTAATGAACATAAGTATTCACTGATTTAGGCTATAAATTGGGATCAAAAAATCAAAGAGATGCAGAGATTTTGGAGAGATCAGAAAAGCAATCACAAGATAAAAATTGGGAAATTTTTATTTCTTACTTTTTTTTCTGTTTTTAAAAAAACAATAGAAAGAGATATAGTTACCACTAAGAATAACAAATAGAAAGAAGATCTACAATCACATTACTTCTCATCAACCATAACATTTAAGCCAAGCTTCTCATCAACCATAGTCTTCAAGCCAAGCTTCCTATCCACCATAGCCTTCAAGCCAATTTCAACAAAAACCGACGAAAAGGGTATTTTCTCATTCTTTTACGTCTTTTGTTCAAAGCTCGCTGTATAATATTGAAGGTTGAAATTTTGGTTTTGTTAGATATGAATGAATTTTGGCTGAGATTATGTGTGGTTAGCATTCTTTTTTTTGTGAATAATTTCTGATATATGGAGTTTGTTGCTACTGTGATTGTTTTGCTAAGCCCCTTTTTTTTTTCCCTTTTTTTTGCCTGTTGCTTGAAATTTGCTGTCTAATGCATCGGCTTTATGTATATTCACGCCCTTTTTGAAATTGGCCTCTTGCTTGAAATTTGCAATTTTTTCTGATGCATAGTACGTATTAGGCTTTATGTATTTTACGCCAGACTGTATTACGTTTAATAATAATAATAATAATAATAATAATAATAATAATAATAATAATAATAATAATAATAATAATAATAATAATAATAATAATAATAATAATAGTCTTATTAAAAATAGATTTATTTAGTAATAGTTGTGTGATCAATGGACTTTTTATTTTCATTCCAAATCTTTATGATATTTATTTCATTTAATTATAATAATTCTAATTAATGTAAGTAATTATGGATATAATTAAATGGCAGTAAATATAGTTTATCTCATAATTATAATAGATTTTTCTTTTTTTTTTAGGTGGTGTTATTTAAAGTTAAAATTATTTTTATTTCTTCACTAATTAAATTTAAAAAAAAATAGTTTAAAAGAGAATTACATTTGTAATTAGTTTCAAAGTATTTTTAGATTAAGTTAAAGTCCAAATATTTTTTTCATTTTGCTATTTTATTCTCGTGGTTATTACTAATTCTATTTCGAAAAAAATTATTTAAACTTGTTTAATATTTAGTATCATTTTAAAAAAAAAATAATAATAACAAATATTTCATTAAAAATTAACTTGATGTGACATCTTTTTAATCTTTGAGTTATTAGAACACAAATTGTAACATTTTGATGGTTTTAAATCTCATATTCACAAAATAAACTAATAAACTAAAAATCATAAACAAGTTAATCATAAAAATTATTTAAAGTTAATTTAAAAATGATATTTTAATCCCAGAGTTACGTAATACAAATTAAACTATTTTGTTAGTTTTGAAACTTAATTTAAAAATAAAATAAAATATTCTTAAGATGATTAAATTAGATGAGACATCTTTTTACTCCTTGAATTTTGAGACACGAGTTGTACAATTCGATCGTCTTAAAATTCATATTTTAAAATAATTATTCAAATCAAGCAAGTTTTCGTTATGTTTATCAACATTAACTTTTTTTTTAAAATAACAAAATACAATTTATTTAAAAGCAATCAACACATCTACATTTTCTACCAAGAACTACGTAGCTTTGATTTCTCCATCGCACCGGATGATAAGTAGGAGCAAGATCACACTTTTGTCAAGCACAATAATAAAAACTTTTTTTTACTCTTTTTAACACGTTTTTATTTCAAGAAAATCATATTTATAAAAAATAATTTTATATCCATATTCAATAATAAAGAGAAACAAATATAGTTAAGTTGATATAATTTTGCACAATTAATTATAGGTAACCGTTTTTTAGCGGATGTCGTAGGGTGCTAAAACTCCCTACGCATAATCGACTCCCGAACTCAAAATCTGGTTTCAATGCCATTTTTTATTTTTTCTACATTTTTAAGGGTTTCTCAATATTTTCCCTATTTTAAAATAAATTTTGGTGGCGACTCCATTGAATTCGAAAAAAAAACTCGAAATTTTAGGCCGCGATAATACGTATTTATGTTTGTATGTATACGTATTTATTTTTATATGTATCCGTAACTATGTATACGTATTTATGTTTGTATATATACGTATTTAAGATAAAAGAGAAAACCATTCAATTGAGTTAAGAATAAAAAGAGTGATACTCATAAAACACAATAATATAAACAACATATTAGGTGAGAATTAGAACCCTTTTTGAAAACGTTGGGGATGAATATTTATACATAGTTACGTATATATAAAAACGTATATATAGTTACGTATAAATACAAACATAAATACGTATACATAAATATATATACTTATTTATGTATACGTAACTATGTATAAATATTCATCCCCAACGTTCTCAAAAGGGGTTCTAATTCTTATCTAATATGTTGTTTATATTATTGTGTCTTATAAATATCACTCTCTTTTTTCCTAACTCACTTGGATGACTTTCTCTTTTATCTTAAATACCTATACATGAAAATATAAATACGTATACATAGTTACATATACATACACACATAAATACGTATACATAAAAAATAAATACGTATACAAAAATATATATACGTATTTATGTTTGTATGTATACGTATTAATAGATTTTTCTTTTATCATAAATACGTATACATATATACAAACATAAATACGTATATATAAATATATATATATATATATATATATGTATTTTTGTTTGTATGTACACGTTACTATGTATACGTATTTATTTTAGTATGTATACGTATTTATGTTTATATATATACGTATTTAAGATAAAAGAGAAAGTCATTTAATTGAGTTAGGAACAAAGAGAGTGATACTGATAAGACACAATAATATAAATAACATATTAGATAAGAATTAGAACCCCTTTTGAGAACGTTAGGGATGAATATTTATTTATAGTTACGTATACATAAAAACGTATATATAGTTACGTATATATACAAACATAAAAACGTATACATAAATATATATACGTATTTATGTATACGTAATTATGTTTGTAAGTATATGTAACTATGTATACATATTTATGTTTGTATATATACGTATTTAGGATAAAAGAAAAAATAATCCAATTAATTTAAGAACAAAGAGAGTAATATTCATAAAACACAAAAATATAAACAACAGATAAAATGGAAATTAGTACCCTTTTGAGAATGCATAAGACACAATAATATAAGCAACATATGAGGTTGGGATTAGTACCTCTTCTGCGAATATATTATATACGTATTTATGTTTGTATACATATACAGTATATGTGTTTGTATACGTACACATAAATACGTCCCTAAGTATGTATACGTATTTATGTTTGTATACGTATACTGTATATATGTTTGTATATGTGTTTAAATATAAATACGTATACATAGAATCATAAATACGTATATATACAAACATAAATCCGTATACATACAAACATAAATATGTATAAATATGTATACATATTTATGTATACGCATTTATGATAAAAGAGAAAGCTATAAATACGTATACATAAATATGTATACGTATTTATGTTTATATGTATACGTAACTATGCATATGTATTTATGTTTGTATATATATGTATTTAGGAAAAAAGAGAAAATCATCCAATTGAGTTAGGAACAAAGAGAGTGATACTCATAAGACACTATAAACAACAGATGAGGTGAGAATTAACGCTCCTTTTGAGAATGTTGGGGATGAAGTCGCATGTGAGTGTAACGTGAATAGTTCAGCAAAAGCAACGTCAAACATAATTACGAGAATGAAAGATAAATCAAGGAATCGAGTTAAAAGTGTAGTCAATCAAAGTTCTTTTGTGAATCCGGATGAAAAGAAGAAGAAGAAGAAGAAGAAGAAGAAGAAGAAGAAGAAGAAGAAGAAAAATAAGTGTGTTATGGGCATATTTTGAGTATGTGGGGGGTTCTCTATAGCGATGTAGTTGGTGGGAATTTGAACTGCACTTTTTGCCTGTATTTTTCCTCTATGTGCATATTTAGATTTAGTTTATTAAGTTGTGTAAAAATTGCCTAAGTTATGTAGTTCAGATGAATTATATCTGAAAATTCAAATTTAAAGTTAAGTTTAATTATTGGCAAATCATTTCCACCTTCAAACATTCAAATTAATTTTAAATTCATTAACCAAGTTGTATGATATATTAACCATGTTACTTAAAGCTATTAACCAGATTTATATTTTGTATGATAAGAATGGTCATTCTATTTAGTTCAAATCTATTAATCAGATTTATATCATTAAGTCATTAATCAGATTTATATCTTGTTTGATTATAATGCCCAAGTTTTCAGTTCGAATTCATTAATCAAGGTGTTCACAACATTAACCATGTTCATTTACGTCATTAACTCGATTTATATTTTGTCTGATAAGAATGACCAAACATTATGTTATAATCCATTAACCAAGTTGTGCAAGGAATTAACCATATCGGTTTAAGTCATTAATCTGATTTATATCTTGTTTGATTAGAATACCCAAGTTTTCAGTTTGAATTCATTAACCAAGTTGTTCACAACATTAACCATGTTCATTTACGCCATTAACCCGATTTATATGTTGTCTGATAAGAATGACCAAACATTATGTTAAAATCCATTAACCAAGTTGTGCAAGGAATTAACCATATTGTTTTAAGTCATTAATCAGATTTATATCTTGTTTGATTATAATGTCTAAGTTTTCAGTTTGAATTCATTAACAAAGTTGTTCATAACATTAACCATGTTCATTTACGCCATTAACCATATTTATATTTTGTCTGATAAGAATGACCCAATATTATGTTAAAATCCATTAACCAAGTTGTGCAAGGAATTAACCATATTGTTTTAAGTCATTAATCAGATTTATATCTTGTTTGATTAGAATGCCTAAGTTTTCAGTTCGAATTCATTAACCAAGTTGTTCACAACATTAACCATGTTCATTTACGCCATTAACCCGATTTATATTTTGTCTGATAAGAATGACCAAACATTATGTTAAAATCCATTAACCAAGTGGTTCACAACATTAATCATGTCTATGATAAGAATGACCAAACATTCTGTTAAAATCCATTACTAACAAAAAAAGTGACAAATGTGATAAACCACATACATGATTATCATACAATCCATTTACTTGATTGTTTGTTGCAACAAAATGTCATATAAAAAATTGATAAAATATTTACATTTTATCACATAGTTGTGCTGAATTGTGACAAAAGATCCAAGAATGATGTATTACCTCCAACCTGAACAACAACATACAATAAGTTAGCACAATCTTACATATAATAATACAACCATCTTACATATAATAATACAAGCACACACTCATTCATAAATTCAAATACGAACCAATGTGTTACTTTCGATAGCTTCAATAGATGATTCTATGCATATGTTACTTTCATTATGATTTCCCACTCTTTCAGTATTGTTCTCCTACAAATTTCAATAAACAAAAAAGAAATATTTTAATATAATATGTACATGATGGATACATAATTTCTGGACGAAAAAAACATACAAAGGTAGTTTTTCTGCTATCGCGTTAATTGGTTTGATTCCTTGACCTTTTTACGATTTTTTCAACTACAAATATTTTTTTTTTGATGGAGGACGACCGTTACGCTTGACCCGCAAAGGTCTGTGAATTTCATTATCATTGTTTGGACTTGAAGCATCAATAGAACTTCTTTTAACCTTGTTAATTGTAGTATCCATGGTGGACACATCAGAATTAAATTGATGTAATATTTCATGGAGTGCCTTAGCCGCATCTTCAGACTCTGCAGCTACTTTAGCAACTTCATAGAAATGCTTGCACAATTTGTCAAACCTGTCCATTTGTGACTTCAATTCTTTCACACCATAACTGCTCTTAATATATGAATGTTTCCTTTTAATATTTTTCTTCCACCTTGTTAAGATATAGTTCTCTGACACATTTTTAACTCTCTCTTGAGTACACACAGATAACACATGACAACACAAAATACCTCTAAACTCAAACAACGAACATTCACAGTTGACATCATTATTTTTTCGATTAAACACAACTTTTAAGACACGTTCTTTTGGTTTGTCTCCAATTGACACTTCCTCCAACACATGGTATGTAGCAAAGGAACCCTCAACATTATACAACGAAGCAACACAATTCATTTTAGATCTAAATTCTGTTTGAACTTCCTTAAATTTGGCATGAGTGTATCCACCTTGGAATTGCTTTTCAATTGATGAGTTTGACCCATAAGAAATTGTAGTATCCATCGAATTAAAATCTGCTTCAAATTCTTTTTATGCTCGACTTGTGAGAGCATTATCATATTGTTTTACAAATTGATTTAAACTTGTCGTTGAATTGATATAACCATCAAAGAAAGAATGTATACTATCACTTCGTTGTGTAGTAGACATACCTGCCCAAAAATATTTCCTTAGCAAGGTTGGTGCCCATCTATGACGTTCGTTATACAATCCATTCAACCAATCATTTTGTTGAAGTTCAAATTTTTCGATGAAAGAACACCATTTTTCTTCAAATGCCTCTTTTGTGACTGTGTCATAAACTACTTCTTTCAATGCAAACTTAATCTTTTTATATTCACTATATTGACCGAGCTTTTTAGGAAATTTTTTCATTATATGCCATAAACACCACCTATGACGAGTTGTAGGAAAGACTAGACTAACTCAATGGCATTTTTCATAGCCTTGCATTGGTCAGTCACAATACCTAGAGGGGCCTTTCCTAGCATACGACGAAGCCATGATTTGAAAAGCCATACAAATGAATATGTATCTTCACCTGACAACAGTCCACATCCAAGTAATGTTGATTGACCATGGTGATTCACACCAACAAACGCAACAAAAGGCATGTCATACTTATTAGTCAAATATGTTGTGTCAAAAGTCACTACATCTCCAAAGTATGCATAAGCAGCTCTACTTCTTGCGTCGGCCCAAAACACATTCCTTACATGAAAATCATCATCCAAATCTATGTCATAGAAGAAATCTGAATTTTGTTCCCTCATTTGGCAGAAATAGCTTATCAAGGCCTTTCAATCACCTTCTTTTCCTATTGTGTGTCATTCCTTGTTAACATAATTCCTCACGTCTCTTTCACAAAATGGTACGTTTTCATGTCCTCCTGCATCTTTAACAAGAGATTGAAATGTCTTGTTGATCCTCACTCCTACATCATCATTGATTTGTATTGTTCTCTTTACATGCAAATTCATTTTCTTGTTAGCTTTGAACAACCTTGTCTTTGTAGGACTTGTCTCGTGAGTATGATCAGGTTCAAATTTTGTAATGTACCACAATCCATCTTTATCCAACTTAATAACAATCTTGGCAGGACAATTATTTACCTTAGTTGGAAGTGTTTTTAACGTACACGAAATTTTTGACACTTAAGACCCTCTCTTGAGCATGATAAAATTAAGTAGCAGGGCTCCCCCATCTTGCCCTTTTCTTGAAGATCTAATCTTCCACCCAAAACCCTTTCTCGAAGCATACTCTTCATAAAATGATTTGACTTCTTCTAAGCAAGAAAAACACATTCCTGTTGCAAGCTCCCAACAACATGTGTTGTCATCATCATCAAGGTTGTCAACCCTGATACCTTCATCTTCAATAGTACCACAATCCATGAAGTTTCAATTGATAGCGCAAATGTCACAAAAAAATAATTCAATCTGATCATTAACCACCTATTGTACTTCACTAACCAATAATATTTACACTATTAACCAGAAACAAAAAATCAGAAAAACCCATAATTTAAACACTACTAATCACATAATATGAAACTTAACATCTCAAATCTGATTAACATCATTGATTAAAAGTGATGAAACTTAATATTTAGACAAAAATAATTAGCATGATTGATTAATAGTTCACAACCCTAATTTTTAGATAAAAATAAGTCATTAACCACCTATGATACTTCATTAACCAATAATGTATATATTATTAACCAGAAGCAGAAAAACCAGCTATAAACCCAGAAAACGTGTATGAATAAGAAAAAATCGTATATAAGCAAAACAATGTACCAAATTACCTTGCAAGTGAGGAGATAAAGTTGCTCAAGTTACTTCATAAAAATTTTGATTAAAATCTGTAAATGAATGGAAAAAGGAGGAAATGGAAGAAAAGGAAGATGAATGTGTTTAATTTTGGAGAGGAAAACCAAAAAAAAATCTGAAAAAAGAGAGAGACAAAAAAGAGAAAGTAAAAAAAGGGGGGAAAGTAAAAAAAAAAGAGGGAAAGTAAAAAAAGGTGGGAAATTTAATGAAGAGAGAGAATATGTGGGGCCACAAGGATTTGTGTTCCAATATCATTTCTCATCAAATTAATACAACATCCCACAATCGTGCGAATGCAAACATATTTTTTTTTTGTTTTTTTATGGTACAAAGATATATTTTACTAAACATGAATTTTCTTTTATTAGATAGATAAAAACAAAAGATTTGTGAATTGACGCATTAAATCACAAAACCTTCTTATAATATTTAGTTCAGGATCAATCCAAGATATAGGGAAGACCTAAAATAAATTTTAGTATGAGACTATTTAGAGGCTAAAATAGTATTTTAGTAAAAGTACTCAAAAATTTATGAAAAATTATTTTGTTTAAAATAAAAAATTATTTATTAAATTAATATAATAGATTATGTATAGTATTTATTTTTAATTGATAATTAAGTCGATTAATTTAATATTTGTTGGGACGATTTTAATTTTATATAAGATTAATTAATTTTAAATTTGAAAATATTAGAACATGAGTTTTTTACAAGGTACAAATTATTTTTTTGAGATCTTTTGTTAAGTAAAATTTAATTATTTTGAAGACTTGAAGTGATTGTTTTTTGTCACATTACCATTAGAACGACCTTGATCTATTTCTTTTATGCCCAAATATAAACATCTATTGTACACTTCACAAAAAAAATGATAATATAATTAACGTGTCTATTTTGTAAAGAAGTGTGACTAAATTATCTTTTGTATATAAATATATTTAATCTTGATTTTTTATATTTCAAGACAAATAAATAATACTAATTAAAATTAATTTTTAAAATAATAATAAATATATCTAATAATTTAAAGAGAAAATTATATTCAGCGATCACTTTTTTCTAACGGTGTTTATAAATAAAATAGAATAAAATATTCTACCCCACAAATCATAATAATTAATTGTTTTACTAAATATATTTAAACAACAGATTTGTCCAATCACCTAAATAGATAATTATTTTATTTTAATTATTTCGTTTTCTTTTGAGTCTCATGATGCTTGGCCCATCTGTCTCGTTATGCTTGGCCCATCATGGGTCTTGTCTGGTATGTATTTCAATAAATCTCTTTAGATTTTTTGCATTAGTAATTATTTTTTTTAATAAATTCAATTTATTTATCCTTTTTACTAATGTATGACAAAGGACAAATTGCTGGCTGTTTTTGCATTGCCAACTCAACACACACAAAAGGCACTGAAACATGATCAGTAAACAAGGAAAAGACACTCGATTATAGCCATTCAATATTATAAATTACATAAACAAATATTACAATATATGTTTTATCTTTTTTCAGTTCATCCTATATATGTACAACACATATTATTCACATTCATGAGAGTAAAATAAAATATTCAACCAAATAAAAATGTAATAAATTACAATAACTTTATTTAAATAAATAAAATCGATATAACATAAGAGTCAATTCAAAAAAAATTTACTTTATAAAAAATAAATAACAATTTTACCAAAAAATAAAATTGAAACCTTAATTTACCCAAAGACAAAAACAACCTATTTAGTATCTAGAGCTTAAGTGATAAATCCAATGTTTGAACATTTGAGTTGTGGTTGTTGTTGTTGCTACTATTGTCATCTTCATTATGAACCAAATCAACTAAATCAATCTTCTTGATAGGTTTCTCAAGCTGCATGATATATGCTTTAGTACCGTCATTTGAAGATTCTTCCTCTGGCTGCTTCCATTGGTAAAAATGTGGATTTGGTAATTGTGCTAAAAATCCATTTCCAATATTGTTGTTATTATTATTATTGATTGAAGATGAAAAAACATGTGGTGGAAGTTGCATTTGCCTAGAACCAACTAAAAAAGGATTTCTTATTGGTTGAGGAATCCCCAAAGGTTGTTGTACGAAAATCCTACCATCATCGATGTTTTGAGAAGTGTCTATTGAATGAGGAAAATCTGGTGGAAAACAATGAGAAGAAAATTGTCTTTGAGGGTTGATATGTTTCGGTGAATAGAGTCTTCTTATTGCAGCCTCTTCATGCTCCATGTGAGATTCAATATGAGTTATGAGTGTTTGAGTGTTTCCAAAAACTCTATTGAACAATCTACATGCAATTTGATTGTTTTGTGGTGCATAGTTTAACACATCATGTCTTATGTTACTAAAGCCATTGGGCATTGTGGTGATGCATAAAAATAAAAATGGGGAAAATTAGAGAAAATGGGTTTTGAGGAAGAACCTAGGTAAAACTAATTAGTGAGGACTATAGAAATGTAGTTTGTGGGGCTTTTATAGATGACAAATGTATATTTCACATTTACTTTGTTTATGATTTATATGCACGATCAATGGTTGCACGCACAGTTAAGAAAGTAATATAATGTGATAAAATAAAAGTCGTCCTTAATTCACTTTCATTAATTTTGAGATAGTAATGTATTTGCACACAATCGTTAATTGTGATTTTCTATATAGATTTGATTTTATTGTTTTCTTTTACTCCAATTTTTTTTACTTCTCTTTCATTTTTTTTTTTTTAAGTTCACCTTTTTTCCTTTAATTTATTTTGTTTTTATATTTTTAAAAATAGATAGATAAAAAAGGGAAACTTTTAAAAATAGATGAATAAAAAGGAAGAAGAATAATAAATATAGGTTTATTTAGGAAATTCAAAATATTAAATGCAAATTACCTTGTTTGAATAATAAATTTGCATAATTTTTAAAATGAAGGGGTTTTATGAGATATTTTGTCATAATTAAATTTAAAGAATTTCAAAATATCACCTAATATCTAAGAATTTCAAATTCTTTTTTGCTTTATAATATATAAATCATGAAATGATCACTATAAATTTATCAAATTTACAATTTTGACTCAATATATTTTAAAATTTGCATATTAGTCTCTATATATTTTTTTTGTAAATTGGTCCCTAATTTTTTTCAAATTTCGAAAATTAGTCCCTACAAATTTGCAAAATAGACCCTCACCTCTAAGACTGCCTATATTTAGAAATAGAATCTCAAAAGAAATGTATTGGATTTTAACAAAGAAATGCTATCGAACAATCAAATTAATACAACATCCCACAATCGCTCGAATGCACACATATTTTTTTATTATTTTTTTATGGTACAAAGATATATTTGACTAAACATGAATTTTCTTTTATTAGATAGATAAAAACAAAAGATTTGTGAATTGACGCGTTAAATCAAAAAACCTTCTTATAATATTTAGTTCAGGATCAATCCAAGATATAGGGAAGACCTAAAATAAATTTTAGTATGAGACTATTTAGAGGCTAAAATAGTATTTTAGTAAAAGTACTAAAAAATTTATGAAAAATTATTTTGTTTAAAAGAAAAAATTCTTTATTAAATTAATATAATAGATTATGTACAGTATTTATTTTTAATTGATAATTAAGTCGATTAATTTAATATTTGTAGAGATGATTTTAATTTTATATAAGATTAATTAATTTTAAATTTGAAAATATTAGAACATGAGATTTTTTACTAGATACAAATTATTTTTTTGAGATCTATTATTAAGTAAAATTTAATTATTTTGAAAACTTGAAGTGTTTGTTTTTTGACAGCTTACCATTAGAACGACCTTGATCTATTTCTTGTATGCCTAAATATAAACATCTATTGTATATTTCACAAAAAAAATTGATAATATAATTAACGTGTCTATTTTGTAAAGAAGTGTGACTAAATTATCTTTTGTATATAAATATATTTAATCTTGATTTTTGATTTTTCAAGACAAATAAATAATATTAATTAAAATTAATTTTAAAAATAATAATAAATATATCTAATAATTTAAAGAGAAATTTATATTCAGCGATTACTTTTTTCTAACGGTGCTTATAAGTAAAATAGAATAAAATATTCTACCCCACAAATCATAATAATTAATTGTTTTACTAAATATGTTTAAACAACGGATTTGTCCAATCACCTAAATAGATAATTATTTTATTTTAATTATTTCGTTTTCTTTTGAGTCTAATCATGCTTGGCCCATCTGTCTCGTTATGGTTGGCCATCTTGGATCTTGTCAGGTATGTATTTCAATAAATCTCTTTAGATTTTTTTTTCATTAGTAACTTTTTTTTTAATAAATTCAATTTATTTATCCTTTTTACTAACATGTAATGTATGACAAAGGACAAATTGCTCGCTGTTTTTGCATTGCCAACTCAACACACAAAAAAGGCACTGAAACATGATCAGTAAACAAGAAAAAGACACTCGCGTATAGCCATTCAATATTATAAATTACATAATCAAATATTACAATATATGTTTTATCTTTTTTCAATTCATCCTATATATGTACAACACATATTATTCACATTCATAAGAGTAAAATAAAATATTCAACCAAATAAAAATGTAATAAATCACAATAACTTTATTTAAATAAATAAAATCGATATAACATAAGAGTCAATTCAAAAAAAAATTACTTTATAAAAAATAAATAAAAATTTTACCAAAAAATAAAATAGAAACCTTAATTTACCCAAAGACAAAAATAACTCATTTATCATCTAGAGCTTAAGTGATAAATCCAATGTTTGAACATTTGAGTTATGGTTGTTGTTGTTACTGTTGTTGTCATCATCATTATGAACCAAATCTACGAAATCAATCTTCTTAATAGGTTTCTCAAGCTGAATGATATATGCTTTAGTAGCATCATTTGAAGATTCTTCCTCTGACTGCTTCCATTGGTAAACATGTGGATTTGGTAATTGTGCTAAAAATCCATTTCCAATATTGTTGTTATTATTATTATTGATTGAAGATGAAAAAACATGTGGTGGAAGTTGCATTTGCCTAGAACCAACAAAAAAAGGGTTTCTTATTGGTTGAGGAATCCCCAAAGGTTGTTGTTGGAAAATCCTACCATCATCGATGTTTTGAGGAGTGTCAATTGAAACAGGAAAAACTGGTGGAAAACAATGAGACGAAAATTGTCTTTGAGGGTTGATATGTTCCGGTGAATAGAGTCTTCTTATTGCAGCCTCTTCATGCTCCATGTGAGATTCAATATGAGTTATGAGTGTTTGAGTGTTTCCAAAAACTCTATTGCACAATCTACATGCAATTTGATTGTTTTGTGATGCATAGTTTAACACATCATGCCTTATGTTACTAAAGCCATTGGACATTGTGGTGATGCATAAAAATAAAAATGGAGAAAATTAGAGAAAATGGGTTTTGAAGAAGAACCTAGGTAAAACTAATTAGTGAGGACTATAGAAATGTTGTATGTGGTGCTTTTATAGATGACAAATGTATATTTCACGTTTACTTTGTTTGTGATTTATATGGCATGTGTAGCATATATGGTTATTTGCCAGCTAATTTGAGTATTTTTGTAAAAACATTTATGAAATTCTGAAAATGAAAACAAGACTTGATTCATTTAATCATGCTATATATATTAATTATGATGATATATAAATTGTAGAGACTACTAAGGGAAAGTGAAATAAACAAAGAATTTATCATATTAAAAGTGTTATCAAATTTTGACCATGTAATAATCTACCAATATTGTATTGTTGGATTGTATAGAGAAGAACTATGGAAAATTCATCATCAAAGGTTATATCAGAAAGTTCTGAAAAAAGTAATAGGATAATCCCAAATTAGTATTCAAATAAATATTTTATAATTATCAGTTTGGATATTGAAATTACATAATTTTAATAAATTAAATCAAATTTAAAAGTAACTTTTCAATTTTTGTTTATTTTCATTTAATACTAATGTTTCATTTAAATACTTATACTAGAGTAGAGTTATATACAAGTTGATTTGTCTTTTTTAATGTGTTCGGCATAAATCCGTGTATTAAATTGATTGAATTTGTCCCTCAACAAATTATAATGGATTGTGATATGTTAGTTTGAGTGTGTTCCGCATTAAATCACGGCTAAACAGACTAATATGCAAACTATAAAAAAATTAAATTAAAAAAGTTACTTTTATATTAATAAACTAAAAAATGAATATCATAAAAATATTATTTTTTAAAAAAAACCTAAAATCCTACCATTGGTGATAATTTGATGTTATAACTTCAAAGTTGTATGAGATGAAAAAATTTTGTAAGCTTTAAATATCAAGTAAAAAATTACCACAAACGATACTTAAAAACAACTTCAATATTCCAAACCAATATTAAGAGTATAATAAAAATTATGAAATATATATATTATAAAATTATTAATTGGTCCAAATTATAGTTGACAAAGTGTAGTTATTGTATTTTAAAAATATTTCACGAATTACGGGTCAACCCATAAATTCACGTGCACTTTTATGATGACCATTGTTGAAAACTTGATGAGTTGACTTTTCTGTTTCTCCTAATGTCACTATGATTTTTCATGGGTGCCTTGTGTCGTGGGTGCTATTGAAGACACTTGTATGATAAGAAAAATGAATGGACAATACATAACTAAAACATGTATTGTTAGCTTATACATTAACAATAATCTTTGCCTACCTTAGAGATTTAGAGATGTCTTATAAGTCTATCTTAGAGCATTTACCTCAATTAATTATGAAACTAGTTTCTAACTTTGGAATACTTGTCTCCTTGGTCATGTGGAACATATATCTCTCTTGTAACAAATTCATCTTCGAATGTATCCAACCATTAAAGTATGCAATTGTCTCCTTTGTGTTCAATCAAGTGCATGTGGTTTGACAATGTGTAACACCTCAAGTTTTTATTAATTAGTTTTAAGCCCGTAAGAGTCATTTGTGTTAACTGTTAGATATTTAAATGCTTAAACATCAATATAAAATAGTTAGAAATTGTTAGTAACTATTTTAAAGAATGGATTAGGAAAATGATTGATCAATTAGGCTAAGTGGGTAATCGATTAATACATACACAAGTTCAATATCAAACAATTCTACTTTTACTCTACTAATCGACTAAGGTGTTTTGCTAATCGATTAATTATTAACCATATTTCAAAACTAACAGATTTTCTTAAGTTTTTCGGTCATATTTGTATCCTATCTTTTGGTAACTATTTAATAACTTAACCTAACTATATAACAGAGTCTTAGCTTCAGAAATTCGTTAGTTTGCATATAGATAATATAAAATAACTCAAAAATCATAAATATTCAAAGAACCTCAAAACATATTAGTTCCTCGATTAATAAACTAACACCAAACTTTCCGTTTCTATTTATTTTTTATTGAAATTTCATCTACTATTAACTATTATATTCAATTAAAATGTTCACATGATGAACAACAGTAAATAAGGATGTCCCATGACTCCTATCAACATAAGGAAAACACATGCAATAATAACACACGCAATTAAGGAATTTAAATTGTGTTTTAAAACTTTTTGCTCATAACCATCAATTTGAGAAATTCCTTTTCAAGCACAATATAAGTTTAAAGGCGGTTCAATAAAATTCTTCGTACATTGTTAGATATGTTTATAGTATTCAATAAAATTTATGTAACTCTTAATATTGTTACAAGTTATTGGGTTTTATATTAATTACTACATTTTATATAATTTAAAATAATATATTTTTAAATAAAAAATAATATATTTTATTTGACCATGATAGTTAAATTGAGCTTTTTCATGAAATAAATTCACAAATAATTATTTTAGAAAAAAGAAAATAATTATTGAGGCAAATATTTGTTATAAAATATTCAATTAGTTTCCAAGTTTTTCAATAAATTTAATTTTTGCTTATTAAAAAAT
>JBBPBR010000005.1:43533508-43548789 GCA_037974775.1 Cicer pinnatifidum
TGGCAAAAAAGAGAATATTTTATATATTAAAAGAATCCAAGAACTGAAGGAAGGTTTTTGAAGGACCCAAAAATTGGGTAAACCCTACATTTTCCAACAGAATCAATCACCAACACTTAATTCAAAAGCTTAAATAAGAACAGAAAAGAGAAAAAGAAACATCATCGATGGCAGAAACAAAAGAAGGATCAAATTCGGAGGTGTCTTTGAAGGATCAAGGCAACGAGTTTTTCAAGTCAGGAAAATATCTCAAAGCAGCTGCACTCTACACTCAAGCCATAAAAAAAGACCCTTCAAATCCCACACTTTATAGGTACCCCTTTGTTTTTTTCTTTTCGGTATCATATTCCCTTGATTCAATTCTTGGGTTTCAATTTTGTCTCTGCATTGTTGTTTTCTCGATCTGGGTTTTCTGTTTTGTTCTGCTTTATTTATTCTGTGGACTTGTTCTGAATACTAAGGCTGTGTTTGGAAACACAACTTAATTAAGCACTTATAGCATAAGCGATTATCATGTGGTAATTGTTTATGTATAAACTATATTTTGTTAACAAAATATAAAGACCCTGTTTGAGCAAGTAGTTTAATCAAGCACTTATAACATAATTATTATGTAAGTGCTTTTGTATAAGCTATAAGCTGTTTTCATAAGCTATAAGCTGTTTTCATAAGCTATAAGCTGTTTTCATAAGCTATCATGAAGAGCTTATGGAAATAAGCTGAAAATAGCTTATAGATGTTAGCTCTCCTGAATAGTCTCACAAGTACTTATGTGAGTTGATAAACTTTAATAAGGCAATCCAAACATGCCCTAAATCACAAGTGAGAATATTTTTTTTAGTGCATGCTTATTATCATTATTGTTAAGGTTTGTTGAACTTTTTAGGTGTTATATTATAGATTATGAAGTGTTAAGTTTTATTGCCAGTTTATGATTAGAGTTTCAGAATTGGAGATTTAAGGATATAGTTTAGGCAAGGCCATGTGCTTTTTTTGTTGGAGTTAGATCAGCGCGTCACTTAAGAAGGAAAAGAGGATCCCATTTTTATTAAATTTATTAACCATCAATTGTGAGGCCATGCAAATTAATAAACTTTGGCCATGATTGAATAAGCATCTTAATTAAGTGCTTATAGAAAGTAGAAAACTGTTTTCATATAAACTTTAAGCTGTTTTCATAAGTGATCCTGAAGAGCTTACAGTAATAAACTGAAAATAGCTTATGAACACGTTATAAGCTGTTTCCAAAAACTTTCTGGAACAGTCTCACAAGTGCTTATGCCATTAAATAAGCTTAAATAAGCCAATTCCAAACAAGTTCTTTGTGGTCTAGATTGAATTACATTCTAGCTCATGAGAGCTTTGCAATTAAATAAGTTATTCTTCATTTACAGAAAATTTGTTTTTAGTGTGTAGATATTTATAAAGTTAAATATGCGAGAGTTTTTGAAAATCTTAAGATGCAGAAACTAATTTCAACTTCATAGTAGAAGGTTTTTTTTAAGAAACTCATAGTTATTACAAGCTTCTTTTAATATTATTTATTTGTTGATAATTGGTTTTGTATACGTTAATTGTCACACACACTAATGGAGCTTCTAATCATATCTGATGCTGCATGAGCGGTTTTGATCTACGTATTTAAACCGTGGAATGCGTCACACTAACCCGATTCATGAATATCTTATGCTGATGTATTTTCTATGCATACATTATGTGTCAGTAACCGTGCTGCAGCGTTGCTGCAATTGGATAAGCTTAACAAAGCTCTCGACGATGCTGAAATGACAATTAAATTAAAACCTCAATGGGAAAAGGTAAGGTTTTCTTCAACTCTTCTTAACGCTAACAGTGTGAACCCTTAAATATACATTTTTTCATTGAATCTGTTGAACACAATTCCAGGGACATTTTCGGAAGGGGTGCATATTGGAGGCCATGAAACGATATGATGATGTATGTATTTTATATAAATGAGCTGCCTTTTTTTTTGACTGGAAGCTGGGGTAATCTGTGAAAATTTATGGTTTCCTGATAAGTCTGCTTGTGTAAATACTTGTAGGCTTTAGCTTCCTTTCAGATAGCTTCACAGTATAACCCACAAAGTCAAGAAGTATCGAAGAAGATAAAGAAGATAAACCAACTAGTGAAAGATAGCAAGCGAGCTCAAGAAGTCGAGAATTTGAGATCGAATATTGACATGGCCAAACATTTAGATACATTCAAACCTGAAATGGTTAGTGCAATTGTTCTGGTTATTTTCCTAATAGTGCTCAACTAGCATGTGCTCTGGTTATATATATATATATATATATATGTATGTATATTATGTAGCTATGTTGTCAGTCACCGCGGAGTGTCCAACCCCGAAAATGGGATAGCGGGATCGCGATAGCGTGATGACCGTTATTGTGAAGACCGAAAAACAGTATATAAGCTAAACATAAAATACAAGCAGTAGACAACACTGCTATAAAATAGCAACTATAAAATACACACAAATAAATGGGTAATCATACTTCATATTATGTAACCAAAATGTAACATCAAAATCAATATCTAATAGTAATAAAAAATAAGTTCTAAAAGTAATCAAATTCTACTAAAACAGTGGCAGAACAGTGGAAGACAGAGGAAAAACAGTGGAAGAAGAACTGAAGAAGAAAAGAAGAACAAGAAGAAGAAACGAGAAGAAGAAAAGTGACGCAAAGAACAAAAACAGAGGAAGAACAACGAGAAGAAGAAGGGTCGTGGTCGTTAACTGTTTTCACTGGAGGAGCCGATGTAGAAAGGTCAAGAAATAATATAATATTAGGGATTTGGGTTCGAAAAAATTCAAATACCCTTAATGAAATTAAGAAATTCTAAAAAACCTGTAAAAACAGAGTCGCGGTTCATGGATCCGGGTCGGACGCAATGCATCAGCGCGTTTAGGACGCTATTCGCGGCCACGTTCGCCGCAACTGATGACAGCGGTTTCACGGCTCGACGCGACGCGGGGGCAGACGACGTCTGGCGCACCGCATTTCCGCTATTGCGTGCTATCCCGACGCTATTGACAACAGAGTTATGTAGATAGAGTAAAGGTGAAAGAGAAGGGGGAGGAACAAATTTTATTCTTAAATCAGGTCCAAAGTATGAAATTCATACATAACTGCTATCTTGCTGGATAATGAACAATCTTAGATTACAAAATACTCCAAATAACCCAAATTACATTAAGACTATCTTAATGACATCCAAACTACTGATAGATAAAATACTAATACCACAATTACAACCAAACCTTATCGCACTAAGCTGTGGTCGGTTATATGGAACAAAGCAATCTCACATATGCTACACTAAGTTTACTCTCACGTTAACATTTTACACACACTCATTTTTCACACATTCAACAAAGCAATCTCATATATGCTACACTAAGTTTACTCTCACGTTAACATTTTACCACCCCACATTCCGACCAATACAACATCATTGGTCTTGCAGATGTATGGTAAAACTTTCCTTTATCTCTTGTGTTACCTTTTTAACACATGAAACCCCTTAGGCTCTATTCCATTTCATCCACCCTCCTTGAATCTTTTGACTTACATCTCTCTCTAACTCTCCGTTGTTTTGTACAATGGGTCAAAGATATTTAAATTGTGTAACTTGTGGTATGGTATGATTTCTGAATTTCACCTTTAAACTAGGTCTGCTTTGCCTTTTGAATCGATGTGCTTGCTCTTGAATGTTTTTGTAAGTACATCCAAGACTAAGGTAATAAGATTGAGGTTTAAAGTTGATCCTTGGTGTAGTCCTGTAGTTATTTGAAAATCTTCTGTGGCTGTATCCCGCATTCTCACACTAGTCGTGGCCTCCTCATACATATCCTTGGTAACCCGAGTGTAGGCAATCTAAACTCCTTTCTTTCATAGAAATTTTCAACAAAATCACTCTTGGCATCCTATCATATGTCTTTTCCAAGTAGAAATGGGGTTAAAATAGGGGGGTTGACTCAACAAAGTAACAACCATGATCTGAAGCACGCGTCAAACCATGATGCGACAACTCTTAGGGTCTGTTTGGTCCAACAGAGGGGAGAGGAAAGACTTTAATGCAAGGGAGGGGAATAGAGATATGTTCAAATGAGAGAAGGGGAGATGAGGGATTAATCATTTAAATTATTTTGGTTCAAGGGTAGGGGAGGGATTTTAAATGGTTTAAAAGTTATTTTGGTTACCTCTCCTCCTAAAAATTGAACCAAATGCATATAATTAAAAATATTCCCTCCTCTCCCCTTCCCCCAATCTACCCCCAACCAAGCAGACCCAGGAAATGCAAATTGAGATGGCATTGCGATTAACTTCCCTGCACCTTTTTAATATTAACCCCTCTCTCGACTAGTTTTACACGTTTTGTACTTGGTCTTTTTTTTGCCTCCCCAAAATTCGAACCCAGCACCTCTCTTTAAGAGTTCTCCAGTGAACAGCTTGATACTAACTCGACCAGGTTCATGGCTTAGGAACTCTTAAAGTAAGGTTCTTGGAGCAAAGAAAAGACAGTACGGAACCTGTAAAAAGAGCCGAGAAAGGAGTGTTACAGTAAGAAAGACACACATGGAAAAGCATACACAAAAGTTAGCATCTTCTGTCTCAAGTTACGACTTCACTTTTATGTTTCTATCACCCATAATCCAATCCGTGGTTGGACCTACCACTGAGTACCGACTACCTTCATACTGCCAGTCATTTATATGTTAAAAAGGCATAGTAGATCAACACATCCAGAACTGAATACAGTGCATTCATTCATCCAATTCAACAAGGAAGACTTAATTTAATTCTCAAAAACAGGAGAAAGACTTGAAAAACAAAATGTCAGAAATCATCTTATTCATTTTTCTGTATTTTGGTTTCTGTGGTGTTCTGTTTTATTGCTTCTTTTAACTTTGAATTTGTCGTGACTTATATTATAATTTAAGGTAATTAATGAATTAAAGATACCACTTATCTGTATGCTTATATATCATTTAAATTTTTTTCAAAGTGAGGATTGAAATTATCTCCCTTGCAGTCTGAAAAGTATGGATCGGAAGAAAGCTGGAAAGACATTTTCTCATTCCTTGTTGAGACCATGGAGACTGCTGTAAAATCATGGCATGGAACTTCTTCAGTGGATGCTAGAGTTTACTTTCTTCCTGATAAGGAAAAGACGCAAACTGATAAGTATCCCCCAATTGTGAATATTGATAAGGTATATATTTTCCTATTAAATTTTCAAATGGTTTTCTGTGGTTCACTACAATTATCTAGAGAAACTCAATAAAGTTACCTATATGATATTTTTGACTCTTAATCTTGCGTCTCATTTCATTTTCCAGGCCTTTGAATCACCACAAACACACAGCAGCTGCTTTTCATTTCTTCGGCAGTATGCCGAGGAGTCTTTCTCCAAAGCAGCATGCTTAGTGGCTGCGAAAAACATCATTGCTTATCCACAGGTAACTTTTGATTTCTTAATGCATTAAATGTGAAGATGAATCTTCTATATAAAGACAATATAGGTTGTTAAAATTCCATAATTAATTGGCAGATTCAATAGGATGTCATGTTTTTTCACTTAATTGTGCGGTTCAGATGGATTGTTTGCTCATTCAGTTAGATTTACAAGGTCTTGATTACTGCAAATTTCTTAAATAATGTTCGGTGTCTGCAGGTCTGGAAAGGACAAGGATCAAGGAAATGGAAACATGCACAGAACGATGGTTTTTTTGTTCAATTTGAGTCTCCTTCTGTGCGAAAATTGTGGTTTATTTCCAGTTCGAATGAAAAGGGACAGACACTGTGCAGGTTTCTCTCACAACCTTTTTTGCTTGCACTTACTTACTATATTGTTAGAATATTAGAAAATATCTTATAATATCTTTTATATTATATTAGAGTATCTTGAGTTATTTTCTGTGATCAATTTATAATCATAGAGAATCTTAGAATATCTCTTATTATTATTATGATTTATTCCTAATTTAGGATTTAGTCTATGTTTCTCTATAAATAGAGATTAGTATTGAGTCTATTGTAATCAATTAAGCATTAAGCTATTACCAATAATATTCAAACCCTTATTATTTTCTCTCCTCTTTTTCTCTAAAATCCCACAACTTCAACATGGTATCTAGAGCCTATTTCGATCCTCCATGAATGATCCCGCCTCTATTCTGCTGTTGAGTTCCCAACAGTTAGGGAATATAATCATAGTTTCTCTTTTCCAACATTCCGACACGTTTCACTCGATTTCCATTCAATTTGCTACTGCCGTCGCTGCCACTATTTATGGCAAATTTTCCTGCGAATAGCAGTCATCTCCAAATCAGGTCATGCTTGAAATCGCGTCGCTAAAAGCCGTCACACGCGCTCTCACGCACTACCAATTTCTCTCATGCGAGTAGATCTGCCGCCACCACTATCTGCTGCCTGTCTTCGCTGCTGCCTGTCTGCTACTGCCGCCATCTGCTGCTGCTGCCTGCCATCGCTGCTGGAAAAGTATTCTAGCAAATTTTCTGAAACAACCATTGTCTCTTCTGTTTTGGATGCATTTTCTCACTCTACTGATCGATCATGGCTTCGTTTCATTAGAGTCGTGCTGCTTCCTCTTTGGTGTTTGTCATGCAATTTAGTTCTTACTAATAGATTATAACAGTGACTTTTATTCCCACTGACAATCATTCTGGTGGTGTCCCTTTTCCCACTGATGAATCATATTAGTGATGACTACTTTTTTCATTGATGGTCATTCTGACAATGTCTTTTATTTCCATGACTCACACTTTAGCAAGACAATTTGTCCCAGATGCACTGGCCCTATCTTTGTCCCAGATGTACTGACCTTGCCTTTCTCTCCTCGAAGCATGCCTCTCTCTCCTTGAAACAAATTCAAGTTTAAATATTTTTAGTCTCTGATATTATTGGTTTGAAGCTTCCAAATGCAGTTTTTTAGAAGGACGGACCTTGCTTTGTTCAACTGCTTGCCATGAATTTCTCTCATGCTGATGATCATTCCGGCTATCTGGCTAGGTTGTATTTATAGCAATTCTCTCGGACTTCACCTGCATCCCTGAGTTGCCTTTCCATTTTTTTTTACTATTTTACGGAGCAAAACATTGTTTTCTTGTAACAAGCTAAAACATAGTAAGCTTTAGCTTGAGGGGGAGTGTTAGAATATTAGAAAATATCTTATAATATCTTTTATATTATATTAGAGTATCTTGAGTTATTTTCTATGATCAATTTATAATCATAGAGAATCTTAGAATATCTCTTATTATTATTATGATTTATTCCTAATTTAGGATTTAGTCTACGTTTCTCTATAAATAGAGATTAGTATTGAGTCTATTGTAATCAATTAAGCATTAAGCTATTACCAATAATATTCAAACCCTTATTATTTTCTCTCCTCTTTTTCTCTAAAATCCCACAACTTCAACATATATCATTTTTTGTAATTTATGGGTAATATTGCAATGATAGACTCTTATCAAAACTATTTTTTTTGCAAGGATTAATGCGAACGGTAGTGGTTTCTACAATCAGTTTTATTCTATATTTTCTTTATATTATTTCCTAAATCTTATTTCTTTTCCGAATGCAACTATATGGAAAATGCTCTGGTCATACCAACCTTCATTTACTAGATGCAACAAGAGTTAACATATGTAAGCTATGGAGCACATACCAATATGTCGAACACGACATTGACATGTAGACTCCAGTAATAAGATGAGAAAATGAGTGTGATTGAATGTAACCATATGTATCAGTCTCCATGTGTCGTAAATGTTGTGTGCCTAGAGGCTTATCATCAAATTTCTTGTTAACAAAGGATCCTAAAATGCACTTAATGGTGAAACTTACTTTGCCGGTGGTGTTCTTGGTTTTCTCCTTTGAATAATTTTGTATGCAAACTTTGCTGTTATATACTTATTTCATGTGCTTACCATTCCCTGTACTCAACTTTTTGGTTATGTAAACTTAGTCTGAAATTGTATAATTTGTTTTATATGTATAATTTGTTTTATATTCAGGGAGCCAGAAGTTTTGGACATTGGTGCTCATGAAGTTGTTCCTCGCCTGTTCAAAGAAAAGACGTCTCGTTCTTAATTAACATTTGGCGAATATCTATAAAAATGACAGGCTCACAGGAAGTTTCAGTTCCTATGTTTTGTTGTCTCTTTGGAGTGTAACATATTGATGTCAAGATATTCTTCATATTTTTGTTTTTCATTTTATTTTTTTATTTTTTAAATTATCCAAGCCTTCAAGGAGTTGCAATTTTGGCAATTAGTTCCATGGTTTTTTATTGCCAAGGCTTGTTTGGAAGCAGTAGGTATAGATCTTGTATCTGAATTCTGTGGTTGAGTGATTAATATTGAATATGCATTGTTGGAGAATAATGCTCTAGTTAGATCAATTTATTTGTGTCTGCTTTTTTAAGTTTATCTCATGATATGAATACCTATGTGTGATTAGTATATGGATATATTTATAAATATATTGTGACATGTCTATAAGTTATGATTAGCTCATTTTGTTAAGCTCTCTATAACAGTTTACAAACAAGTACTCATGTTTTCTAGAATAGTATTTGTTGAAAATATATTATGATTTTTGTATTTATTATATTGACATGTAAATATGAATAATATCTTTAATATTTATTTTGTACTTATTGTTGAGTGTATATAAAATCGACTACGCTGCATAATTGAAACACATTGTTTACCAATATTACGCCTTTATTTTCTCTCATTCAATAGTATTGAAACAGTTTTGTAATCATGTTGGATACTAAGTGTGTTAATATGTTATCCCTTGTACCTTTATTAAAACACCATTCCTCATGTCTCTATTTCCTACACAGAAGAGGATCAGGAAAAGAAACTCTTCCTTAGGCAAACAGTAAGCACTGTTGGAGAATAATGGCTGTTAGGGAATATACCCTACATGGAAAATTTATACACAGTTCAGAAACCTGTAAAGTGTTTTCTCACATTGTAATCCACAATTTGGCACTAGATAATTAATGGAAGAAGAAGTTCTTCAAAAACTGGACTAAAATTAAATCCCCTTGCAAGGAATCTAGAATTTAAAGACCAACTTGGTTATTTGTTTTACAGTGTACAAGGAGAAAGATTCTGATGAAGAATAGGTCTACCCTTTGTATCCATTGTCAGTACCTTGGTCCATGAGGCTGCAAACAAAACAAGCAGTGATAAAACCTCATCAGATATTATAATACTACCAAAGTAAGTGAAATCCTATGTAGTACCAACACTTCAGATTAAAGATGTGGTAGTGTTGTCATGAAATTGACACATGTATTCATATACAATTAGTTATTTTTCTCAAAATTACTATGGGTGTTGAAATGTTGATGTTGTGTTTGGTGTTTGTGTTACTGCTTCACAGGTGACATCCTTTTTTTTTCTTCATACTTATCAAACATGATTCCTTTGAGTTGTTGCATTTGTTTTATACAATCATTCATTTGGTAAAAACAAGAGTCTCTCTTTTAAAACATGTATCAATATAGTATTGGAATGTATCGAGATTTCAAAACCACGGGTCTCTCTTTTGTTAATAATTTCGAAGACTCAATTGACTAACAATAAACTTAATTGAAGACCAAACTAATCAATGAAAGACACATAAGGGGACCAAACTCACTAACAAAAGATAGATTCATGTATTTTTATTTTTTTTGTAATTTCGATACATTCAAGGATTTTAGTGATAACGACTCACAAATTCAAGGAAAAAAAAAGGATATTTACTAAATGTTAAGTGTTAAGTACTCACATCATATGAAACAAGAGATCTGCAGTAGTTATAATTTGTAAGTACCGTACTTGTAGAGCCACACTCACTGTCATTGAGTGAAACTGAGGACCTATCAAGCTTTATTGACCATGGAGGATACTGGTAGTTTTGTGCTGCGACACCAACTTGTGAAGACGACCTCTGCATCCTCACTGGCCTCGGAACATTACGTCCTTCCACTGAAGCTCTTCTCCGGCTCGGTTGCCTCTCATACGAGTCCGGCCTTTGCTTCGGTGCACTCTGTGATCTGACCTTAGCTCTTGATGATTCTGTATAAGCCATGTAATTTGGAAACAATGGATAATCATAAGACATGGACTCTTCATTTTCTTGTCTAGTGAAAGCAAAAGAAAGTTGCTTTGCATCATTATCTACTCTTGACACTGTTGTGTAGTAAGGACTGTTCTGTGCAGTACTGAAGGAACAGTCCTCAAAATGTCCACTGCTTTCTCTTGGACTCAGTTCTGTAAGTGCTGATGGTGAAGGTGATAATATTTCATAGTTTTGTTTCTTTGAGTATGAACTATTTGGTGAATAATATGTAGAAAATCTATGTTCATACAATTCATAATGTGCATGATTTAAAGTGCTGTTGTTTCTTCCTCTTGAGTTACCTTTGGATTCACAAACATCCATCTCTACTGTCTTTATATTCTCTTCCAAACCTCTGTCCATTTCCTAGATGATAAAAGACCACATTCTATGTTAATGACAGAAAAAACAACAATATATAGTTTTTCTATAGATTTAATTTATATATGCAGTCAGCATAATTTTTTTTTATATTGTCAGTAATCTGTAGATCATTAAAATCGTCTAACTTTAATCATAACTACTTTTAAAGTTACATATATAGTTGGTTGTGAACTTAAAATGTGTCGACAATGTCAATTTTTTTACCCTTATACAATATCAAAATTAAACTATTTTTTCATTTGTTTTGCCTTTTATTTTTTTTAATTTAGTTAAATTGCATAATTTTTAGTTTTCAAATTCACTATTTGTTCCTCTTGATTTTGAGAGAAATTAACCCAATAAAGCAAATTTCTTGAATGAATTGGATTGTACTAAGTCTAATTTCATTTATAACGTGATACCTTGTAGTATACTTCATCTATTAATTCAATCAGAAATATTTTTCAGATGCAAGTTGATATCAGAAACTGTATTTTGAGTATATATTATATGATTTTAGATTTTATATTAATTATTTTTCTTTCTTCGGAATCTGCACACACACTAAATATGAGGTGTACTTTATATGGCGTCAGATATATGGTGTCAGAATTTTGTATCTAAATATCAGTGCTGTAATTCAAATAGAAGATTTGTTCATTTTATTTCCTTACACTACAAAGCCTCTAAATTAGATTGTAAAGAACAAATCACAAAAAATAAAATTGAAATTTCAACAATCATTCTACAATTTGAAAGATAGTTATCATCAATATTAAACTTACATTGTACATATGTATGAACAAATTGTCCCCTTTGAATTTTCTATTGGTTGATTGCTTTTGATTAGTCTTTTCTTCTGATGATAACAATCTAGCCCTTTGAGCACAAGCTCTTGCTTGAGCTATAACCAAAGCCTGCATGCATCTTAGTGTCTCATTTGCTTGTTTTCTCACCAAGTGACCCCTTACTAGTGCTTGTAGCTTCACTATTCCTCTAAGAGCACACAATGCCTTTCTTGCCTGATATAAAAAACATTGAAAGAAACATTTCATATATTCACAAACATACTAATACTAGTTCCATCAGAATGAAACAGAAAACAATTATTTCATTTACTTAAACATAGTCTATTTTTCAGTTTTAAAAGTTTGTGTTAATTTTATCGGCTAACTATGAAATAAGAGACTTTCGAAGTAAACAACGGTCTGCATTTTTTATAACAATGAAAATGTTAAAAAAACTGTTTTCATTATTTCTAAAAATACATCATCTTTAGTTAGCATTTCATTTTCTTTCCATCATAATGGCTCACTTAAAAAATATCGTATCTTCTTATCGGCAAGATCAAAAAAACACATAAAAAAAAATAAGTTTTCGCATAGTAAACAGATTTTAACTTTTCATAATGCTACATACCAAGTAGGATCTAAAGACAGATTGAATTTTAATTGCAGCAGCCTTTTGAATACTCTTTCTAGTTCCACCATTGGAACAAGAATTCAGAAAGATTACACCATCAGCAGCAATGACATCCATGACATGCTTCCTATGCTCATTCTCACAAGAATCTATTCCAACTTTCACTGTCACAGAAGAAGTAACACTTGATTCAGCAGCATTCATTTCCTTTGAAGCTGATGATCTTCTGAAACTCCATCTTCTTTTCTCCTTTGGAGTTGTGCTAGAAGTTGGAGTTGTTGGATTTTCATTTCCACTTCCACATTTTTCTTTGTGATCTTTCTTCCCTGTCAATAGATTCCTAAGCCATTTTCCTTTCTTTCCCATCACTGTCAAAACATGCATAGTATCAAACATTCAACAACTCAGAAATAATCTACCAAATGAAGGGTAGATCTCTTTCATATCTGTTTTTGATATGTTGCTTTCATATTTCAATACTATATGGTCCCCATGTTAAATATAGCTAACTTTTATTAACATGGTTTGGCAGAAGTGGTAGATACTGCAATCTTAATCATTTGGTTAGTGGTTCGATCTCTCACATGTTTTAATGAAAAACATCTATTTGAATAAGTCACTTCTCTAAATCAACAAAATCACATCATTAAAATGTAATTTCACATCATTAATGAATATGAAACGTCATAAAAACTAAGTAATAATAGGAGATTAACATTTAGCATCCCAAATTTAAAAAATAATATAAACTTCGTTTGGTGATTGAGACGAGACAATTGAAAAGTGAAGTGATAAAAGATGTTACATATTCTATCATCGGCATTATTAATTACTTAAAACAATATTTCTGACAGGCTAAACTAACTGTCTCATATATTTTAATTACTAATAATAACCAACACATTGAGAGTATGTTTGGTGGGTCCCTTATGTGATGCAGTTAGGTAAAACACTTAAATCTGTTTGTATTAGAAGAAGCATAGAAGGAGCTCCTCATGATAAGGATATTGCCATATTAGGGAACATTACTGTAACAGATCCATTGCGGTTAAGGGTATTTTGGTCATTTTAATTGATGGTTAGCGTGAAATGTGTTGGATCAGAGAGCATGTGAGAAGAAATGCTTCAACAACTAGCAGAATCCTTCTAAAATACTCATGTTTAGGTGGGAGAGTTGGCTTCTTGTGGGTCCACTTTAGGGGGCTATTTATTTATTTATGTACCATATAAAATTAGTAGTAGAAAGACATTTTGTGATTGATTTGGGATTGGGGACCACTATTAACTATTAAGTGTTTTGTGTTCTTTGTAGGATGTATTAAATTTTGTGTTCTTTGTAGGGTGTTAGGGTACATCTCACTCCTCTAAAATAATTAATTGTGTGGAGAGTATAAAGTAAAAATAATGTAATTATTGACAAATAATTTGAGTTTTCTTGCTTCATTCTTTACACATCTAACAGGAGTTTATATTTGATTTATGCAGTTGATCGTAATCATTAAGTTAAGAAGTGATTAAAGTTGATAAATGATTTTTAATTTGTATTTGGGTCGGGGTATGAACAACCTATTTGATCATATCTACTGTTGGAAGTATTTGTTAGAGTTTAAATATATGAATAAACTTGTAGAAATAACTTACTACATATTTATATAGCCTTTGCATTAGGGGTTATATAGTACACAACTTATGTGTATGTGTATTGATACAAAAATTATTGAAAATTGAACTTATAGTAAGAGGACGAATATACAAAGTATTTTAAGTGGAGATGTAATTCAAGTTTGTATTTGCATTTCCAACAACCAAGAGCTGTGTGGTTTGAAGAGCTTTTATGCTATCTGTTGAGCAGAGCATGCTGCAAGTTACTTGCCACATTGTTTACCGACATCCAAGAACTACCGCGTTCTTTATGTTTTTTTTTCAATATTGGGGAAGAGCGAATTTGTTATTAATTAATGTGGTATTAATATCTAATTTATAATAATTATTTTTGAGAGAATTAGAAATTAATATTTTAAAATTATAAAATCAAATTTTTATAAATTCTTTATTATTTCTTCGTGTTAAAATAATTGTTACTGTTGACCATTTCACACATATTAAGAAAATAAAATAAATGAATGAAAAAGAATGATGATTTTATCAAACGATCTATATCTACTACTAATTTATTTTTATTATCTTAAATATAAAATAAATAATAAAAACTTAACAATCCTTTACACGATATTAATTGTCATACTCAATATCCAATTATTCAGTATTATATATATATATATATATTAAATTAAAATTTTGAATTAGTTTTATTTTTATGATACTAGTATCCAACAAAATTTCAAAATATCAAAGACAAGTTTTCATAATAATCGGTAATATTCATGAATTTTTTTTCTTGTACAAATGAAATTGTTTTTTATTTTTATTTTAATTTATAGCTAAAATTATATATTTGACATACTAAAAAGTAAAAATAGAATTATAATTTTGTAACTTTATTTATTATGTTACATTGAGACAAAGCTAGTTGCATAGCGAGGGCCACCACATCAAAGATCTTAAATAGCTAGAATGGTTAGATGAGGTAACGACAAAATGTACTAATATTATTATGTCACAATTCACAAGTGCTCTTTTCTCCCTTAAGCAACAAAAACTTAGTACACGCAAGACAAATCTTAATGAGTAATAAATCACATCTATGCTATAGTGGATGGTCCATTGGGATCTCCAATGAAAATTATTCTTATTTTACTTTTTAAAAACAGTTATCTGCATACACATATGAATACTAATATTTTTTTTTTTGAAATTATTAAAATTTATTTAAGGAGTTAACTTTCAATATGTACCTACCAAATATATATGCTAAATAGTTAAGAGACTTAACATCATGTACAATAGAACACTTTTATTTTGGTGTTTTAAATGAGTTCTTATGTACACAACATTAATTAAATAGTTTTTTTTAATGTTATATATAATAAGTATCTAAAAAATAGTATCATTGAGAACTTTTTATCATTATTACAAATCACTGTTACAAATCACTCATTTATAATTTTTTTAATATTAATATTTAAGAACCATCAAATTCTTCCAACCTAACGGCTCAAATGAAATTTATTAAATAAGTCCCACTAACAACACTTTATTATTATATTTCAACAACAATAATTTATTTTAATATAATTTATTAAGTGGAATACAAAAAAAAAGTGAGGAGAAAAATAGTACTTGTGTATCTACTATTCCTTAATAGTCACCTATATCTTTTCATCTCCAAATAAGATTGTGTTTAATAGATAGTGGTCC
>JBBPBR010000005.1:43549018-43569500 GCA_037974775.1 Cicer pinnatifidum
GAAACTTACGTATTTGTCTAGGTTAGTATCAATATTTTACTTATTTGAAAATTATTTTCTTTTTCTATATTTGAAAATTATTTTTCTTTTTCTATAATTAAAAATAGGCTAAATTACATCTGTGATCCCTTAACTTAATTTCAAGTAACATTTTAGTCTTTTACATATTTTTTTCTCGAATTGGTCATTTATTTTAATTTTAAGTGACAATTTGATATTTTATGTTTTAAAATGTCAACAATATTATCCTTTTTTTTTTTACAAAAATTCAAAAAAATCATCAAATTTTTCAAACAAGACCCATAAAATTCATTATCATCTTCAATAAAATACAGATTTAATCAAATTCATGACTTAAATATTGAAATAAACTCATATTTTCATTATTTATTTAAATATTGAAATAAACTCATATTTTCATAAAATATTCAACTGGAAAGTTAACTCTCTCTCTCTTGTAGGATTCATTGCATTGGCTCAATCTTTGTTGACTAGCATTCAATGATATATTATGCAAATTGTGGAGATTCCTACCTCTATTTGTGCTGAGGCCGAAAGGGTATGTGGTAATTTCATTTGGGGGAGCACTAACGAGCAACATAAATGTCATCTTTTCTCTCGAGAATTAGTTTGCAAACTGAAGACAAATGGCGGTCTCATTTTCCATAATCTTCATATTCTTAACAAAGCTTACATGCTCAAACTTGCTTGGCAACTCTTGGAGGACAAAAACAAACTTTGGGTTGATATTTTCCGAGCTAAATATGATTATGGGTCTATAAGTACATCTACATGAATATTAAAAGTTCCTATTTTCATACCTGGAGAGTCATTTGCAAAGTTTGACCTAATGTCTATAAATTGATGGATTATCGGAGACGATAATGATACTAAGTTCTGGAAAGATAACTGTTGAGACAAAATCTTAAATTAATGTTTTGATGATAATCAAACAAAAGTTAATTAAGATTTCTAATTATGATTCTAAGTGATTTTTTTGTTATTTAACATGTATTTTTGAGTGTGTTAATCAAAGATAAAGTACTAAGCATTTCAAGCAAGATTAAAAATAAGCAAGTTCATTCAAATAAACGAAAAACATTCTTGACAGAATTCTGTAAGACAGAGAACGTTCTTTATAGTTCCAAGATAATAAGAATGTTCATATTCTTAAAGAAAAGACTGGTTCTAGTATTTACAACTTGTTTCTAGAATTTCACCTGAAATATACAAGGGTCATATCAATAAAAAATCACTCCAAAGAACAAAGGCAAAAGCTATACTTCATAATCTATCAAGCAAGATCATTCTCCAAGTTTGAGCAATAATCAAGTACAAATTTGACAAATTTGATTGGATACTTCAGTTGTACCTCTGAGCAGCCTGCACACGTGATAAAAAGCAGGGAATCACTTCTAGAAAGCTGTCAAAGAAGCTTAAACCTCAACACCCCTCAAAGCAGAAACAAAGATCATTCTTGCTTTAAGGCATATCTTATCCACTAACTGACACATAACATATGAACCAACTTCAACGATCAAATGAGCTGCCATAAGCCTTCTAAAGCCTATAAAAGAAGTTATAAGATGAAGGATAAGACATAGCTTCAAAGTGCAAAACAATACACCACTTACACTCTTATACTCGAAAGCTTCTCAATCACAGGCCAAAGATTCAATCCTATTTTTATTCAATTATCATAATCATTCTACTTAATTCTTTTGTCAATAATCTAAACTCAAACAAGAGTTGAGTATACTCAAATTCTACCAACTTCTTCAAATCATCACTTGGTAACTCAAGACTATTGTGTTGAAAATAGTTTGAGTAAATTGTAAAAGGTAATATATGAAAATATTTTCTAGGTTGAAAGGTAATATATTGTAACATATCAAGATTGATCTGGAAAAGTTGTGCGAAAACCAAGAACGATCTTGCTTTGAACACTTAATGAAAAATCTCACAATTGTGAGAACTGGACGCAATCCGTTTTAGGTGAACCAAGATATATCTCAATATGATATTTCTTCCCTTATCTCGATTTATTTTTAATCTTATAATTGTATATTATATAGATAATTTAAAATTGTGTGCTTTCACTAACCAAGAACGCTCTGGTTTATAACCAAGATCAATCTTGAGTTAGATACTTTGAGATTTAACATGAATTTTTAAAAATGGGCAATTACAATTCAAATCCCTTCCTTGTAATTGACATTGTTACTTCAATAATTGGATCTCTAAATGTGAGATATTAGACACCTTTCTTGCTTCGACCATTCCTATTGGTGAATACAACTTCTCTGTTGTTAGCTAGTGTAACATCTTATTTTTTTGAGACATTAACTAACAAAATTTTAAGCATAAAGATGTAGATTCATTTTGTTTTTATAAGATTGTCTTAAATAATCATTTACTTTAAAACCAATTAATAACTTTTTCAATTGTATTATAAAAAATAATGAATCATAATAATTGCAATTACAAAAGTAACTTTAATACGTAGAACAAAAGAAACTTCTAAATGCAAAACTTTTGACGTTTTACTATCTATAAATAAATTCTAGTTGGTCATAATTTTATACGCTTGTGGAAAAATCTTCCAACAAGTCTCACACCAGTACAAAAGTATCTATGAGCCTCCAACTATATGTTAGTGTACTTCCTCACATTTTTCCTACTAGTTTGACGATAACATTATTCACTCAAGTAACATTATATGTGACGTTTTATCAAATGTAAGAGTCATCTCTAAATAACAAACACATAGCAAATAAACATGCATATATAGTTGTTACAACAAAAATATAAATAAATTATATACTTCATTTAATAGTTGAAATTACAAAGCACCAAAAATACAAATCAACCAAAATGCATAAATCCTATTTGTTAGACTATTTGTCAATGTCCCATCGTTGAACGAATGGTCTTCAGAGTTTCATGTTCAGTACCCCACTGTTGAGTATTTTTTTTAATCACGTTGTCTTTTCAACGAACCGTCGTCACATACCATCATAGTGCAATTATATCACATATAATTCAAGTAAGAAAGCAAATGGAATGATGCCCTTACCGTTATGAGTGTCGTTATTAAGGTTCCTACATAGCAGTGTTTGCTCAAAAACATTATATCTTCACAAATTAATTTACTACTCACTTAGTGTCAAAACTCATTTATCCATAATTCCTATTCAAGGTATGGTGTTGGCTTAAGGTTTTAAGACACACAATTTCTTTATATTTTTAAAAGATATAAATTATCTCAAATTAACAAGCACACAAACAAGTAACAATAAAAAGAGATTTTTAGTCTATATTTGGCACAAGTGCCTCATTGTAAATCCAATAAAATAAAGGAAATATGTAATTTTTCAAATATTTTTTTGGACCAAAATTCTAATATAAGAAACATCAAGGATTCATAAGACTTCCTTAGTTTACTTTCAAAAATTGAACAGTAAAATTTAACGATACTTCAACACAAAATCCATTTTAATTATTACAAAATAAATTAACAACTCTATCATAAAATTATTTTTATTTTATAAATCAACGCAACATCCAAAATATTGTCTCATAAAAATCACAATTTTAACATTCTAAAAGAAATAACTATAACAACAACTTTATACCTATTATTTATGGAAAAATTATTATTTTTAACATCAATAAGGTTTCTAAAAATTTCTTCGACAGTCAAACTATCACGACATAAAATTTTAACCAAATAAAAATTAAGTTTGTAGCGATTTCTATTGACTAAAACACGATCTTGTCTTTATAACGACTTCTACTGAATGAAAATTAATTTTTGACATAGAAAAATATTTTCTCTAATAAAATAGGTTTCTATATCAATATCATAAGAAAATCAAGAACACTTCTAAAAAAAATGAATTGCATATCACAATTTTTCTTTTAAAACTAAAAAAGATTTCTTACAAATAATAATGATAATAATAATAATAACAATAATAATAATAATAATAATAATAATAATAATAATAATATCAAACACCATATTCAAAATTATTAATCATCATAAAACCATTTACTAAAAATCAGTTTTTGATCAATAACAATAGTAAAAAATTTACCATAAAAATCAATATTTTAATTTACAAACATAAATTTTGTATAAAAAATCATTATTTCAAAATCAAAGATTTTATCACATTGAATAGAGTCGGCGCAAGTTCCTTGCACAACCGTTAACCACTGTAACATATATATATATATATATATATATATATATTTTCTATCAAACTGTCTTTGATTTCTTTCTTTTTCTTCACCTAGGTCTTTTTCTTCTTCTTTACCTAACCTAATAATCAACTAGAGATTTACATGATCTTTTTTACTGACTAACATTTGGGTGTTCGGCTAATCTAAAATATCTTTATTATTTTTGTTTTTTAAAAATAATTAAATCGTGTCATTATTATAAGTATTTTTTTTTTCAAATACTTCATCACGAAATATCACTACGCCAAAAAAGCGCTTTTACAGCGCTTTTTTTAAGCCTTCTACAGCGCTTTTTAAAAAAAAAAAGCGCTGTAGATTCGAGCGCTGTAAAAGCTACAACAGCGCTTTCGAAAAAGCGCTCTTAAAGGCACCCTTTATAACGCGCGCTTATTATGCACCTTTTACAGCGCTTGTTACAACAAGCACTGTAAAAGGCATACCATATTTCATATATTTGGGCACCTTTTACAGCGCTTTTTTGTAAAAAGCGCTGTAAAAGGCATACCCACATTTCATATATTTGGGGTACCTTTTACAGCGCTTTTTGTAACAAGCGCTGTAAAAGGCATACCCATAATACATATTTGGGGTGCCTTTTACAGCGCTTTTTGTAACAAGCGCTGTAAAAGGCATACCCACATTTCATATATTTGGGGTACCTTTTACAGCGCTTTTTGTAACAAGCGCTGTAAAAGGCATACCCATAATACATATTTGGGGTACCTTTTACAGCGCTTTTTGTAAAAAGCGCTGTTAAAGGTGTTATTTTTTTTTTTTTTTTTTAACCCTGTATATATTTTAAAAGCGTTTTTTAGCTTTTTATGACACTTTTTTTATAAAGCGCTGTCTTTTATCTTTTTATCCAAAATTAGTTTGAACCAGTTCACACAACACAACACATCCAGAATCACTAATTTTAGAACATATTCATGTGCATGTTAAAACAGAAACAGAATCAGTAACACAACCAGAACCAGAACCAGAACAATGATACACAGTAATTTACAACATATTTGGTATGAATATACATTGAATCTAATTTACAACATATTTGGTATAAATATACATTGAATCTAATTTACAACATATTCATATGCAAGTTTATATACTGTCCTATGATCATATACATATAATAACTATGCACCATATAATATTCAGTCCCTTGCAGCATGCTATTTCTCAGAAAATCAAATAATTTTCATTTCAAGCACATACTCACACCATTCCTCCTTTAATTCCATCAGATCTTGCTCATAATATGAAGGACTGGAATGTTCAAAGTACTGCAATATAAAAATTGAACATATTATATTAAGTTAGTATCAAATATATAGATAATTTATATATGAAAATCATATAATCAAAATACCGTACCGTTTCTGGGATAATAGTTTTATTCTTGTCAACAATCTCCTTCATGAATCTCAATACGTAGTACCCACAATCGATATTGTTTGTTTGACGAGGGCACTTTATTGGGATCCATGTAATATTATTAGACTTTTGCTTCGACACTACCGCACCTCTTTGAGCTCGAAAAACTTTTAATGCACTATAAAATGAATAAATGTGATTATTTTAGCATGAACAAACACTTATTTATATATATGTGTAACAAAAATAAATGAATATTACTTACGTGTCGAACAAAGTCTTGATTTCGGAGTGATTGTTGTAATCGCCATGCAAGGGATCCAAATAGTATACAACTTCAGAGACGGCATTGATTGCAAATAGCACCCAATGTGCCCTACAACAACAAAAAATTGGTTACACAATTTGGTCTATACACAACTAATAAATTAAATTCTCATCAATTAAAAAAGATAAAATTACGTACCCTGAATTATATGGTGTTAAGAACAATTTATCCTTTGAAATATTTCCTAAAAACATATTTACAATGTATTTCTTTACATTGTCTTCATCCAGTTTCCACATGGACGTTTTATGCGGAGAGAATAATGAGTATTTATTCGATAATTTCCTAGGGCACACGACCTTCTCATGCAAAAACCTTCAATGAAAATATTAAACTAGATTAATTACCAATACATTTAATTAATTACAAATAAATGCAATTAAAAGTATTTTTTACCTTATATACAAGCTCATTACAGTTGCACTGAGCTCCTTATGTTCGAGAAGCTCGTATACATGCTCCTTGTCGAATAATTCCTCATACTCCTCTCCGAATATTTCTTTATTCATATGTATCATGCGACAATCGTCGCTGCTGTATAGGTTCTTTTTTACTTGAATGTCAAGACACGCCCCGTATTTACCAAGGCGTGGCTGACTTATTTTAGGAGGAGCAGCAGCAGCGACTGATTTGCCACGATCCAATTTTTTTATTGCTGCAAATTTGGCAGCTTTATTGGCAGCTCTATTAACCTCCAATTTTTGAGGTTTGCTGCTTTTTTTTGGATGTACGGGTGGTTTATTTATTTGGACCTACAAAAATGAGGTTAAATGTTAGTTTATTGAATCTGAAAAAATTGACAAAGCTTATGCAATAAATGTGACAAACCTTATCGGGAGACGTCACTGATTTGTTTCTGGGAGGGCTCTTAATGAGGGCAACAAGGTTAGTGGGCCATGCCACGTAACTACCGATAGCTTCGCCCAATGACTGCATATCTCCGTCGTTGTCCGGTATCGGCAACGGTGCAGTTGGTTCGAAAGCAACAGTAGGCGATACCTTGACATGGCCCTTTGGGATCGGAGTATTGTGCAATACTTCTCCCAAAGTATTGTACAATTTTGCTTTTCCCACCTTCCGATGAGTGGGCGAGGACAAGTATAGAAAACACGAAGTGACACCCTAAATCAATAGTTAAAACATAAGTACAGTTAATATATAATATTGTTTAATGCATAAGTAATTACATAAGCAAGTAAGTAATTAATTACCTCGGGAATATTTTTCAAACCGACGTTGCAACTCCCGCTTTCACTCTCCATTTGTAGTTCACCTTGGAGCTGAACCGGAAGTTGCTTGTCTTTGTTTGTATTCACCAATTGTGCCACTTGCTCAGATAGGATTCTGAGCTTCTCTAATACTTCCTCGTTGGAAGGTTTTTGGCGCTTCTCTTGAGAAAAAAAGCTTCTGGGAGTTACGCCAAATCCCTTCCCCCTAACTCGGCCGGAATATTCAGGAACATTAAAAACTTTGCCCAAAATATCCCGGCAACTATCCTTGTTGCCCTCTTCACATTCAGAACTTTGAGAGATGGTCTCCTAAAATACATGTAACATTAAAATAGTTAAGTTCATTATCATTTTTAAAATACAATATTAAAAAGTATTCAAGTGATAAATACAATATTGAAAAATATTAAAGTCATAATATACTTACACAAAGTTCTATTACTTTTTGAACATTTTGGTTATCAACCACTCCATCTTTATTTACCCTAGCTTCCTTCCACAAGATGTGACGACCCAACGGTTGATTAGTTTGGGTCTCTTGTCGCTATTCGATAAAACAAAATATTAGTAAGAAACTATAGTTTATAATACAAATTCATTCATTATATAAAAGTGATGTTTAATTACTTACAAGCCCTTGATCAAGGCGTGCATATCCCATACGTGATTTTCTGTATGGGTGCGTCGGGTTTCTTGCCCTTTCGCGATTTGCCTTACTAATGTTCTATATAAAAAAATAGCAATTATGTAAAAATTTAAAATACGATGCGAATATAAATAATAAAACACACAAATGCTAATAAATTAATCACTTACGACAAACGCGGGGTCAGTACGTTTGGAAACAAACGCTTTCCATTCCTCATTTGATATATAATGTCGATATATCTTTGGAGGTTCAGCTGTTGTATTTCCTTCTTTATCTTTAAGATAGAAGTTTGAGAGATGCGATCTAAATCCACGATAGATTTTGCCAGCAACTCTCAATACATAATTCTTTCGTCCCTCATCAAGGACAAAAGATGCCTGCAATGAAAAAAATTATAAGTAAAGTATTTCAATGAAAATATTTATAAATGACAAAAGATTGGATCAAAAAATTTACTTGAATATCATTCCAGATGATATCTTTGGCATCCTTCAATGCCTTATCTCTCCAGTCGTCAATTGTTATTGGAATATTTTGACGAACAACAACCCCAATGTAGCTCACAAACATTGCGCTGTGGGGGTCAACTGGCTGACCACTTTCATTCCATCCAACCTAATAAACTCATATAGTAAGTACATGCTATTAAAAAAAACCTAAAAAAATACACAGCAAACAGAGTATAGTATAGTATTACCTCAAACTTGGTCCCATTGCTCCTAGCTTTAATGACTTTTTGCATGATAGTTGCACCACGTTTGACTTCATTTTCATAAGTCCTACTGGTGCCAACTTCTTCATTTTGACATTCTAAATCTCTGTTTGTATCCATTTAACTACAACAAGTTCAACATGCAGTTTAGTATAACATCAACAAGCTCAACATGCATCATGCATTATTTTAAACAAGCTCAACATGTATCAGTATATATATTTTAAACAAGCTCAACATGCATTTTAATGATTACAAAAAATAAATAACATCAATACCTGAATAATGGTTCGAAGAAGGATGAAATGCAAAGAAAAGAGCGAACAGAGAAATTTCACAGCAATAAATGTCACAGAAAAACGGTTTTGAAGAAATACGTAATGAGGGTTACGTATTTCAATGAAAATATAAGGTTCGAAATGATCTTGGATGGAAATAAGGTTCGAAATGAAGGAGATGATCGTGGAAATACAGTTCGTAATGAACGAGATTATAGGGTTTGCAAAAGAAGAGAAGAACGATGAAGGTTGAGATGATAGTGTAGATTACGTAATGAAGAGGAAACTGAAGAGGTTACTGTTATATATATAACCCTTTTACAGCGCTTTTTTATAACCCTTTTAGAGCGCTTTTACAAAGAGCGCTATAAAAGGCTAAGCCTTTTACAGCGCTTGTTATAAAAGCGCTGTAAAAGGCGTATTTATTTAAATTATTAAAAAGACTCTTTTACAGCGCTTTTACAAACAAGCGCTGTAAAAGGCCTCATTGTTTTAGTATGTTATATAATGTTTTTTTAATAGCCTTTTACAGCGCTTGTTCAAAGAAGCGCTGTAAAAGGCCTTATTTAAATTTTTAAAAGACTCTTTTACAGCGCTTATCCCAACAAGCGCTGTAAAAGGCCTTATTATGTTATTTTTGTGTTTTGTTATGTTATTTTTTAAACAAGCTCTACAAAACCCACATAGTCCCACCAAAATATCTTCCTCTTCACCAAACATCAAAGTCCTTTTATGCATCTTCTTCGCAAACATCAAAGCTAACTCTTTCAATCTTCACCAAACATCAAAGTCCTTTTTATCTCTTTACATTCCCTTTCATTCTTAAATCGTAACTTGATCTTCAGGTTCATTGCCATGTTGCGAAAAATGGGTTTGTTAACAATGTGTCTGATGTTTTTGTTAATAATGGATCTGATGTTTTTGTTAACAATGTGTTTTTGGGGATTCCCATGATGCGTAAAAGGTGTTTGAAGAAAATCCTGTTAGAGAAAGTCATGTTAGTTATCTTTTCATTATTATTTTTAAAGTCTTTTACAGCGCTTTTTAAAAAAAGCGCTGTAAAATGTCTCATTGTTTAATTTTTAAAAGGGCCTTTTACAGCGCTTTTTTTAAAAAGCGCTGTAAAAGACATGCACTTTTTTTACATGCATAGTTCTTAAGAATTGTAATTGTCCAAATTTACATAAACATGCAATAATCACTGGTTATGCTTGCCTTCTTAGACAACAATAAAACAAGAATAGAACCAGAATAATTCAGATTATATAATACCACAATAATTCAATAAAACCAGAATAGAACCAAAATAGAACAATAATTCAGATTACAATAATTCAGATTACAACAATAAAACCAGAATAGAACAATAATTCAGATTACAAATAAAACCAGAATAGAACAATAATTCAGATTACAACAATAATTCAGATTACATGCATGGCTTATATAAAACAATTAAACATGTACATTAAGATGCCCTTCTTCTTTTCCTGGTGGGATTCACATTTGTTTGTCCATTTACAATACGAAACGATGGATTAATCCAAATTCCCTCATCATGATCATCTCTAAGATATAAACCATCATCAGTTGAATCAATTTCATGTGGTTGTTGTGATGTTGCAAATAAAAGATCATTACCAACATCTTCATCATTGTTGTTATCATCACTTATTTTATTGGTCGATAGGACAACAGACCATTTATCATCAGAAGGATCGGTGACATAAAACACTTGTTGAGCTTGCGACGCTAAAATAAAAGGCTCGTCTTTGTATCCCACCCTATTAAAATCAACAAGCAAGAATCCTGACTCATCAATCCGAACGCCATTATTATTATCGACCCATTTGCAACCAAATATGGGAAGACGAAACATTGTGTAGTCTAACTCCCATATGCGCTCGATAACCCCAAAATATGATAGATTTGCATATATTGGGTTTTTGTCTTTTGCACTTGAGACATGCATCGCTTCAGCTACGAGAGTGACTCCACTATTTTGCATAGTGGTCTGATCATCTTGTTCTTTGGTATAAAATGTGTAGCCGTTAATAACATAACCAGTGTAAGAAAAGACATGTAAGCTCGGACCATTTGCTAGCCACCTCAATCTCTGTGAAATTGATCCGGGGTCTATGTCAAATTTTGACTTTATGTGATTTTTTAACCATGGTATAAAACTTCGATTGTGCTCTCGAGTTATCCAATTTTGATTCCTATTCATGTTCAAACGAGATTACTGATCCATGTGTATTGTAACATACGGTTGAACCTCATCATCATTGTGCAGAACATACAATTGTGCCTGCTCCAATTCTGTCCTTGATATAGTCAGTAGTCTCATTCCAATTATCCCTTCTCCTGATAGTCTTCCCGAATGACGAGACATGGGAAGCCCTATGGATTCAACATTGGACAGATATTCAGTACAAAATTCAGCAGCCTCTTCAACAATGTATCGTTCAGCAATACAACCTTCTGGTCGACTTCTACTTTTTACGTACCCTTTTAATATTTTCATATATCGTTCTATCGGATACATCCATCTCATATAAGCTGGCCCACAAAGTTGTGTCTCCTTAACCAGATGAACAGTAAGGTGAACCATTATATCAAAAAACGATGGTGGGAAATACATTTCAAGCTCACACAAAGTAACAACAATTTCCCTCTGCAATGTTGGTAATTTCTGAGGGTCGATCACTTTACTACAAATTTCCCTGAAGAAGAAACATAATCTAGTTAATGCTAGTCGAACTTTTTCAGGTAAAATGGAACATATACCTATTGGTAGCAAATGCTCCATTAGAATATGACAATCATGAGTCTTCAAACCTTTTAACTTGAGGTCTTTCATACAAACCAAATTTCTAATGTTCGAAGAGTATCCTTCTGGAACTTTAACTTCATGTAGAAATTTACATAAAACAATTTTTTCCTTTCTAGATAGAGTATGAGCGGCTGGAGGTAGATATGTGCGATTTCCTTTCTTTATTGGAGCCAATTCATTTCTTATTCCCATATCGACCAAGTCCAATCTTGCGTTGATGCCGTCTTTAGACTTTCCTGGAACATTGAGTAACGTACCAATAACACTATCAAATACATTTTTTTCAATATGCATCACATCGAGGAAATGTCTTATATACAATGACTTCCAATATGGTAATTCAAAGAAAATTGACTTTTTCTTCCACCCAGTTTTGACCAGCTCTCCCGCAAAAGGTTTGCCAAATTTATTGGTCAAACCTTGTACTTTTTCAAGTATTTGATATCCAGTCGGTGGTAAAGGAGCTTTACCTTCCTCTGATTTTCCATTAAATGCATTTCTCCACCAACGATACTGATGACTATAAGGTAAAAATCTACGATGTCCAAGAAACACATTCTTCTTACAATGTTTCAACCGCATCCAATTTGTACTCTCTTCACATACAGGACATGCACACTGACCTTTAATGCTATATCCTGATAAATTACCATATGCTGGAAAATCATTAATTGTGTCGAACAACATAGCCCTCAAATTGAAATATTCTTTCTTATACCCATCATAAACTTCCACACCTGTCTCCCACATACGTTTTAAATCTTCTATTAGAGGAGTCAAGTATACATCGATATCATTCCCCGGTTGTTTGGGTCCAGAAATTAACAGAGACAACATCATAAACTTACGCTTCATACATAACCATGGAGGTAGGTTATATATTACCAAAATCACAGGCCATGTGCTGTGTGAGATGCTTTGAAGACCATGTGGATTCATTCCATCAGTAGAAAGTGCAAGTCTTAGATTTCTTGACTCTATCCCGAATTCAGGATACTCGTGATCAATTTTTGCCCATTGTGGGGAATCTGCAGGGTGTCGAAACATTCCATCTCTAATTCTTTCATCTGCATGCCATGTCAAGTGTTTTGAATCTTCTTCACTGCGATACATGCGCCTAAATCTTGGTATTATAGGAAAATACCACACGACTTTTGCTGGAGTAGATTCTTTCTTCTTATATCGAGAGACATTGCATTTCGGACACGCCTTAAGTAGTTCATATTCATTTCGAAATAAAATGCAATCATTAGGACACGCATGAATCCTTTCGTAACTCATGCCAATAGAACACAAAATCCTTTTAGCCTCGTAGGTTCGACTGGGAAGTTCATTATCATCTGGCAACATATCTTTTATGAGTGTTAATAATTCTGTAAAGCTTTTATCAGACCATCCATTACTCGCTTTTAGGTTGTACAACTTTAATATCGCCGACAGTCTTGTGAATTTAGTACAACATTATATAATTCTTTCTCTGCATCACTCAACAAACTTTCAAACATTTTAGGACAATCTCGAAGATCTTCTTCAACTGCTTTTGCGATCTCATCAACTCGATCCGGCTCATATGTATCTGTATCGAAGTCAGTTGAAGCATATGTCGAACTATTCTCAAAATTAATGTTTCCTTTTTTTTTCTCACCATGTCTTATCCAACATGTGTAGCTTTGATCAATTCCATTACATACTAGATGTCCTTCTAATTCATCTTCTCTAACACGTTTTCCAAAACAACATTTTAAACAAGGACAAACTACTCTATTTGGATCTTTTGCATTCTTCACTGCAAACTCAACAAACTCCTTCACTCCAATTTCATACTCTTTTGACAATCGATTGGCTGACATCCATTTCCTATCCATATTATACCACCTATATAAATGCAGTTACAAAACTAATAAGCTTTCAAAACATATCAACAAGTTTCAAAAAGAAACCAATATCAATCAATTATTTTAAAAACAGAACAGATCATGTGGTATGAGTTTTTGACTAGTTGAAGAGATTTAACACAGATCATGTGGTATGAATTTTTAATTTGATAAAAAAAGTCTAGTTAAAAAAAAAAATACCTGAGACAACACGTAATAGGTAGATGGCGGCACAACACGTAATGGATATGAGGGTATGAGGTTCCCAGAGTAGAGGTGATGAAAGATGTAGAGGATATGAGGGTTCCCAACGTATATAATTATTTGAAATTTATGTCTTTTACAGCGCTTATCAATAAAAGCGCTGTAATAGGTAGTTAAATTCAATGAAAGCGCTTGTATTTTATAGCGCTTGTGAAAAAAGCGCTGTAAAGGGTGGTTCAATTATTTTAAAGCGCATGCCTTTTACAGCGCTTGTGAAAAAAGCGCTGTAAAAGCATACGCGAAAGCGCTTCATTTTACAGCGCTTTTTTGAAAAGCGCTGTAAAAGTCTTACAACATTATGCGCATACGTTATATGACCTACAACAGCGCTTGTTTTACAGCGCTTGTGATTAAAAGCGCTGTAAAAGGCTCCGTTATTTTTCAAATACATTTACAACAGCGCTTGTGTTTAGCAAACGCTGTAAAAGGGGCGCTGTTAAATGTCATTTTTGGCGTAGTGTATTTAAAAAAAAATGATTTTCACAATTTAGCAAAATATTCCGTCAAATTAAATAAATCATATCATATACATATATACTTTTCAAAAATAATAATTGAATAAAGAATAAAATAATAATAACCACATTATAAGTTATTGAAAAAAACTTAAAATATATTTCATACACTACTAATAACATACAAATATATCGGGTATAGTTTAGGGTTTCTTGATTGCATCCTTCGATGTAACATGTTATTCTTTACCTTAATTATTGGTTATTCGGAAGTAAAAATTGTATCTCCATTCCTTATATGAATACAACAAGTTGCTAGCTACAATTTGGATGATTCTTGGAATTGGCTTAAGATGAATGCCCTCCTCCTTAGTCCATATGTGACTCCATTCGGCATATTGAACCTACTTCTCGTGGTCATCCTGAATATCCCTATTGGATCCCCTCCTCTCGGATGGTCAATTCAATATTAGGACGACTTATGATGCTTTGTCCAATGACTAGCCGAACCATTCTACTATTTCTTTGTTGATGGAAGTTTGGAATTGGAAATGCCATACTAGAATGCGTACCACCCTTTGGAAAATGGCTCATGGCAAACTCCTAACTAATGTGAAACGGTGCCATCGAAGTATGGCGTCAATTGATCTTTGTCCTTCTTGTAATCTTGTTTCTGAAACCATTATGTATGTCATTAGAGATTGCGATATGTGAAATCTTTTTGGAACAAGGTTATCAACCCTAATAAAAGAAATATACTAATTTACAGTCAATGATGAATAAATTGCAGGCAAATAATTTACTCCAACGATTCTATTAAAAAAAGGGACCAATCCTGTTGAAGTAGTGGTAAGTGGTTGGTAATATTACTGTGTCCTACCAAACCTATCATAGATTTGTGTTTTGTTTGTTATCAAGGATGTATTTCCACAAACTTACAATAAGTTGGCAATCACATGGAATGTTTATAAATCTTCCCATTTGGCTAGTTATTCAATTGAGGAAAATACCCCATTGGAATTTGACTCATTTATCCCTTATGCTATTCTTATTTTCTTTAACAGTAGTATAAACTTATTACGGTTAGTTTGATGATAAAATAAAAGAAAAAAATGTGGATTTTTTATGCATATATCATTTTTTTTTAATTTTTAATTCTAAAATGTCCTTCAAGAAACAAAATATAGAATTGTTCTACTTTTTTGCCGCAATTGCTCATCGGAATCTGGGGATGCGACATGGTGAAGGATGAAAAATTTTCATTTTAACTGATGGTCGCATCCTGGAGATGCGACCTTGTATTTGGCCTTTTTTTTTTTTGCCATTTGTATTTGTTATTAATTATATTTTTTATTATTAAATAATTTAAAAATAATTAAAATATTTAAAAATTCAAAATACTATTATGAATAATAATAATAATAATATAACTTTTAATAATTATAATAATAAAAAGAATAATAAGAATAATAATTTTAATAATAATAATAATAATAATAATAACATTAATAACAATATTAATAATAAGAAAATTATATAAATACATTAAAATAAAATTACATTAAATCAAAAGAAAGAAATACAATAAAAAAATATATCAAATTAAAATTAATTATTTTCATCTAAATGACCTCCAGTTTCACGTCGCGATCATCGAACTTATTTAGCTCTTTGAACAGCTTGAAGTTGTTGTGGTTGATCCTCCTTATAATTTGTGTGTGAAGTAGAACCACAAGTCCACAACCTTCAACATAATCTGTTATACGGAAGCAGATGGCAGTGATTCTAATCCACAATCAAATTATAACGAGGATCAACCACAACAATCTCAAGCTGTTCAAAGGGCTAGACGAGTTCGACGACCGTGTAGACGTGGAACTGGAGGTCATTTAGATGAAAATAATTAATTTTAATTTGATGTATTTTTTTTATTTGTAGTATTTTTTTTTATTATTGTATTTTTTTTCTTTTGATTTAATGTAATTTTATTTTAATGTATTTATATAATTTTCTTATTATTATTGTTATTATTGTTATTAAAATTATTATTCTTATTATTCTTTTTATTATTATAATTATTAAAAGTTATAATATTATTAAATTTATTATTATTATTATACATAATAGTATTTTGAATTTTTAAATGTTTTAATTATTTTTAAATTATTTAATAATAATAAATATAATTAATAATAAATACAAATGGCAAAAAAAAAATGGCACAGTACAAGGTTGTATCCCCAGGATGCGACCATCAGTTAAAATGAAAATTTTTCATCCTTCACCATGTTGCATCCCCAAGTTGCAATGAGCAACTGAGGCAAAAAAATAGGACAATCCTATATTTTTTTTTCAAACTGGAGCATTTTTGAATTAAAAATTAAAAAAGAGGATATATGCATAAAAAATCCAAAAAATGTGACATTTTTATTATATTTTATGTTAATTTAGTATTTAATGACTCAATATCATATGATATATTATTTCTAAATTTTTTATATATTGTTTATATATTTATAACTTTTTATCCTGAATATATATGAGTTGAATTAAAAACAAATAAATTCAGATAAAAACAATAATTTATTTAGTTGTACTTATAAAATATAATTTATAATTACAAAAATTGAAGTTTGATGAAATATATATACAAAATATTAGAATTTAAGGTTTTAGGATATTTGACTTCATTTAAGGTTGAATTATTTTAATAATCATTTTTTGTTTTGTTTTAAACAATTGAAATTTTTTTACGGACAATTAAATTTTTAAAGGATTTTGATTTAAATAAAATTTTGAAGTATGATTTTTTGATATGATTGTTGATTTTTATGTAGTAAATTTATACTTTTCATTGTTAAAATATTAAACAAGAGAATTCTAAGTAACTCATTATTTATGTTTAGCTCTTATAAAATTATTAAAAAAAATTAATTAAAAAAATTATATTATAGGACAAACATCTCCATGACTTATTTGTTGTGGCATAAAAATTTCTGGAGAAAAAAATAATAAGTTATTTGTTGTTGTCCTTTATTTTGTATTATTTTATATGTATTACGTGTTCAGTATTTTTTTTATTACGTCCTTTCATTTATTTTTGTGGATAAGTGTAATCCAGGCAAAAGACTAGTAAAATTAATTTTTTGTTTTTACACAATGCTCTTTGTAAAGATTTTAGTATGTAAGACACACTAAAAAAAATATACGCAAAATTGAAAATGGATAATTGATAAATAGAAAAAAGTGAAAATAATAATAAATTATAACTTTAGAATAGGTACTGGACCTTTTGAGGTGCGTTTTTCGGGATGAATCTCGTAGAGTTTATAGAAAGAAAAGGACATCAGAGAAAATGAACTCTAATTCATAAATGAGGATAATGTGTCTGTGAATGAATCGCAAATACATAACAAATCGCAAACCCACAACCTCATTCAGCAAATCGCGAAAAAATGACACTTAACAAGCAAAATTACTAAAATAAAATTGAAATCGCAAACTGAAATGATTTAAAAAGAGAATAGAACTTATTTGATACTGCAAATCGCAAAGTGGAACGAGAGAGATAAATTTATGATTGTTTGAAATTGAATTTAGGAATTTTGAGGATAGAGTTGGTTGAAGATAGTAGAGAGAAAATGATTTGAGAAATACAAAGAAAAAGAAAAGGTTTCTCAAATGTTTGTTGTAGTTGCATTTTCATGGTACAAGACCAAAGGGGCAAAACTTACATTTTTGTGCATTTAATTTATTTTACATAATATTTTTAGAAACAGTAACACTCTGTAGCTAAAAGTGGTTTTTAATGATAGATAAAAAAAATATCACAAAATGTAAGTGTCACAATAGATAATTTTTTTTGTGACCCATTTTAAGTTGGTGCTGACTTAAAAAATGTGTTTTAATAAATTTATTGATACATAATCGACTTAAAATTGCATTATAATAAAACATATTTTTAACTCGATTTTTATCAACAACTAACTTAAAATTTAATGATTTTTTTATAGTTAGTAATTTCGTTTAATACATAGATATAAGTCAAATTATGTATTCAAATATATAATACAATATACAAAAATATGCAAAACGGATTTTTAATGACATATCTTTGATAATCTTTTATCATATGTATGTTTTTAAGTATTTTTTAAATATTTATTTATTTTAATTGTTATAGTTTAAATCAATTATTTGTATTTTTAATTTCTTCATTAATCGGATTGATCGATTGAATGTCCAATGTTACTGAAGTTGTTGAGTAATTAATACATTATCCAGTGATAGAAGAATTGAAAATAACTATATATATATTATTTAAATATGAGTGAATACTACATGGGCCAAGAAGAAAAATTACGTGGGCCTTATGTGGCCTGAAAAAGGAGGAAACTATTATCGGAAAAAGGGGTTAACTGTGTCAGCTATTTTCTCGGGTTTATTTTCTTTTCTATGTTGCTTTATTTTATATGAATATGAGTTGCTATTTTTTTTTTTATCAGTACATAGATGAAGCTTCTTAGACCTATGTAATTTTGTTTTTCATGGATCCTACAATTACCCCACAATTAGAAAATAGGTGAACTAGAACAAGAAAAGATGTTCATATTTCAAAAGCGCTTTAGGAATATATGTCATTAATATGTTTAATTAGAGATTAACTTTCTTACACATTTTAAATAACATGTTAGATCACCTAAGAAATTATAGTTAATTGTTATAAAAAACTAGATTTTAAACTAAAAAATTAATTTTAGTCTAGTTAGTTAATTTAATGTTCTTAAGTTAGATTATTAAAATAATGAATTAATAATTATATAATAAAAAAGAGGTAATTCGAGTCTCTAATTATTTGTTGTGTCTTTTAATTAATCATAATCTCTATGAAGATGAGCTTCTTGACTATTACTTAAACAATTTCGTTAATGTCATATCACAAATGTATCTATACATGTATTATCACAACTAATTTTTAAAATAAAACTTATTCTCCATGAATCTCTTGTTAGCATTCTAGTAAAAAAACGTTGACGAGAACAAATACGAGAATCAAACCGTCAAAAATCTTAATTGAATTTCATTGTTTCAAACTTTCAACAATAAAAGAATATATACATGTAACAACCTCTTCTCACTATTTTAAAAATTCTTATAAACAACAATACCTATTTTACAATTCAAATCCTCTCCACTATCAACCAAAAACACTACACAAGACAAAATGGATAAAGACAACAAAAAAAGCTTAGAACAAAATAAGATAGGAGGTGATTTTAACAATAGTAAAGCTCTCTTAGCAGAAAATGATTTACAATATATTAAGAACAAGTACATACGAAGAATTTAAGAAATATTAGATTGAATATGATTACTCAATTAATTATTAGAATGAGGTATAAGTTTATTGCAATATAATTTAAATGAGATTCATAAGGAATACCACTAGAGAAGGGGAAGACTTGTATCCAAAATGATCCCCAATCATTCCTTTATTTCCTCTATTTTTACTAAAAAGAGGAATATTTTCTATTAGGGATTATCTCTCTCTTACCCCTCCTTCGCTCCATGATGCAAACGTGTCCTTGATTACCTTCTTTTTGTCTTTTTCCTTCAGCATACATGTATTACCTTCTTTTTGTCTTTGTCTTTTTGTTTTGGATGCATGCATATTAAAAATCTGGTTTTTATTTGTTACTGGAGGAAAAATTATGTTCTTGTCCATATGTTCAATGCATGAAATGGTGTTGCTTATGTTTCATCTTTAGAAAAAACTTTGGCTCAAAAATTATAAAACTCATTATATATATATAATTTCATAATTAGTCTACTCTCTCATATAGTTACTACTTTATATTTTAACTTTACCAAATCTCATCTTTTAAATATATATCCTATTAATTTTTATAACTTTCAGTTACTATTAAGTTTTGTAACATAGTTACCATTTAAATAATGTTTATAGTGATATATTGAAGTCTCAATTATTTTGGTATTTATAAATTACATTAATACATTTGTTTTTTTTAATGCTTATGATTTTTTTTATATAAAATTTATTTTAAATTGAAAAAAGTTATATGCCCAATATTGAAAAAGCCTGATAAATATTAGTAAGAGAATATTTACTAAAAAATGATTAAAAAAATTATTTCTTTTATCATTTGTCCTTTCATTTAAACAAATATAATTTATTTGATGAAGAATACATTAGTCTTTTTATATAAAAAAACATGAC
>JBBPBR010000005.1:43573098-43588029 GCA_037974775.1 Cicer pinnatifidum
AATAAAAAAAAAAAAAAAAGACTAACTTGACAAACAGATATATAGATAAGGGATCAATTATTAGTGGATTTAACACACTACAATTATATGTGGTATGTTTTCTACTTGTTTTATATTTTAGTTGCATTTCATTATTTATGTACTTGTAAAAAAAAGTATTGTTTTAATTAATTTAATAATTAATCACAAAAGACATACTTTAGCATATATTATATGCTATAAGGTAGAAATTAAATAGGCAAATAAGTTTGTTACGAACATCTAGAATACATACAAAATCTTGACAACTTTAACTTTAAGATTTATACCATGGTGATATATTAAAGATATTAAAAATGTTTGGATTTATGAGTTGATAGTTTATTTACGACGATGCTAGAAAACATAGAAAAATGTCAGATAATGAGCACATGTTGACTTGTGATTCATCCTCAATTTAGATTTCATACTTTTTATACACGCTTCATACGAGGTGAAGCGACAATATGCAGTGTGTCCGGTATATTGAGGATCATAGATTATGTATTAGGTGATAATAGGATCATAACTTATGTATTAGGTGATAATCAATTAAGATTCTCGTATTTTGAAATTAGTCATATGTGACATCTACTCATATTTGAATTCATATCAATTAATTATTTAATTGATTAAAATATTAAAAATAGAATTAGTCTTATTACTTAATTTGATCATTAATCAATTTGATAATCGATAAATAGCTTATATAATTATTATAAATATATTTCCCCTATCTTTTATTTGTAAATCTTTCTTCTATTTCTTATATAATATGTTTAAATTGTTTTCTTTATAGTAATATTATTTTTATTGATTTTAATATGTGGTCTTAAGATTTCATAATGGATTATCAAAATTGTCATTTAATTTTTTTTTTAATAATAAAAATAGTTTGGAATCTCAAACATTCTCTTATATGTTATTTTATTTTGAGTTTAGGTAATGCGTGCAACAGAGTGAATTGTGGAAAAGGAACGTGCAAACTTTCTGAGAATAGTACTTTCCATTTTGAATGTGAGTGTGATCAAGGTTGGAAGCAAACTCTTAATTCTAATAATGATGGGGCCTTGAAGTTTCTTCCTTGCATCATTCCTAATTGTAAGAACTCACATTATATATATTTTTTCTTTTGATTTAATATTGACACGACATCTCAAGGGATACTTCTGTTTTATAAAACAATTATGTATCGAATACTACATTAATTTAACACACTAACACTTATTCAAGTAGAATATTATGTCAACAAAATAGGGTTTGAATTGTGATATTTTAAAATTAAGGTTTAATTGTATTTTTGATCTCTCTATTATTACTAATTCACGGAATTGACCCCCTATTTTAAAAGTTCACAATTTTGATCTATCTCTAATATTTTTGAACTAAAAAGCAACAATTTGACATATTTTAAATGATGTGACATACAATTCTATAATATAGAACCATCTAGATGCATTAATTATTCATATGTCATTAATTAAATTAAAAATATGAAAAATTTATGAAGTTGAAATCTAAGTTTTTATGACATTGTATTTCAATTTCATAGGTATTAATCGTTCTACATCATTATATCATATGTCATGTTATTTAAAACATCTCAGTCATTATGTTTTAGTTAAAAAATTAGAGGAAAAGATTAATATTGTCGACTTTTAAAATATATAGACCAATTTCGTGAATCAGTAAAAATAGAGGGACAAAACTTGCAATTAAGCCTTTAAAATCAAAAGAAAATATCTCAATTTGTCATTTGAATAAGAATGTTAGCTTAAAAAAATGTTCTTTATTAGAACTGTATAATAAAAAAATTTAAATGGCAGTGATAGGTATGATCAATATGCAAAAGTAAAGAACTAAGATAAAGAGAATCACCCTCAAATTTATCATTGTTCACGCTTAACCTTTGGTTATGTCTAATCCTCATATATTATGAGATTATCCAGTATCTTAATAAAGAAAATGTTCTTTCAAGCACACTTTTACAATATTTTCTTTAGATCACAACTTGATCTAATACATCTTGTATTATCAAAGCCTCAAGAGACTTACACACAGTCTAAAGAGACTTAATACAATATCACTCTCAACAATCATAGAAATACTTTGTGAGATTTTTACAAGTATATGAATAAGTGTGTGAAACTTGCTTCAATATGAGAAAAAACATTATGTCATAAAATCGACAAAGACAACATTTTTATTGTGTAATTTTGAGCTATGCTTTGTTCTTTTGCAAGTGAGATAATTGATTAAAATCAATTAATATTGTCAATTTTAAGACATTCAAAACCACATGTTAAATCATAAAATATTTATTATCTTTAAAATATCAATTTGATATTTCGTCTCAAAAATATCCCCTTTTATATGATGACAAACTTCTTGAATTATATTTTAAATTTATAATTCTAATTTCAAAAAGTTGATACTAAAGCTTGCATAATTTTTCAAAAAGCAACCCCTCAATTTTAGTATTCAATAATCAAGTAAATTGAGCAATAACAAGAGAAGACAATTTTGTGAACCATAAATTTATTTCATTCATATCAAACTGGTATAGTACCATAAAATAATTTTACATGTAATCATAGTTCAAAAATTAAAAGTCCTAGTTTAGAAATTGAGAAAGAAAAAAAAAAGTAAGCAAACAACTATGATAAGGGAGACTTCTTAGAATTTTTCTTACTCTACCATGAGTTGAATATGTTTTTCCAAGATATTACAACTTATTATTTATATTTCTAAATCTTGAAAATATTTCATCTATATTTTCAATTTCATTCATTTCAAATTCTCTTACACGTATATCTATTTTTGTTTCTTTCACACGATTGATTCCTTCATCATGAGTCTGTTAAGCTTCCCAGATTTCTTTGGCAATTATCTTTTCTTCTATTCTATCATATTTACTTCTACTCAAAGCACATGTTATAAATAATTGAGCTTTAGAGTTTAGAATTATCTTTGTTTTTTCATCTGTTGTCCACAAGTTTTCCTCTTTTGCAGTTGATGTTGGATCATTTTATTCCACTCTAGGTACAAAGTTTCCTTTTTCTACTGTAGACCACATGTCATTGTCTTGAGATTTACGGAAGAATTTCACTTTTCCTTTCTAGAAATAATAGTCAATGTCATCAAAGTAAGGAGGTATTTTTCCTCTAACACTTGTTAGGTGCTCAAACCCTTAGAAGAAAAGCTATGGGGTCAACTGAAGTAAAATAATATGTCAGAAGCAATGGAGTTTGAATTGCGATATTTTAGTTTTTATTGTTTAGTTTATGGTCGAGTTTTTCTCTTAAGTTTGATTTATTTCAAGTTTGTTGTCATGGTGTTTGATAGAGAGCTCCAAAGAGGTTTGAGTGTAGGAAATTGTGTTTTGAGTTATTATCTAATTGGGGATGCTGCAAACTAATATTTTTTTTACTCAAAAAATAGTTTCTTTACATATGGTGAGCTTAATTAATTTTAAAAAATCGTATTGTTGAACTATGCATCTAAAAATCAAAGAAATGATATGTAATTGGATAAGTTTAAAGACTCTGGTTCCTTAACCCATTTATCACATGTTGAAAAACTTTATTTGGTTATTTGGATAAAGTTATTAGTTTGATAATGCTCTATTGCGATCTAAGCTCCCAAAGTTAATTGAGGCTCAAATTTTGGTTGACTTAAATACTGGTGTTGTTGTTAAAATGTAGATGAGAAATATCCTAAAACATTATGTTTATGTTTGTAATATCTTTATCTAATTTAATAAATTATGTTGTTTATCGTAAAAAATAAATAAATAAAAAAAAAAGACATTTCCCCAATGTTTGGTTTGTAAATCTTTCATTTATTTTTTCTATACTATGTATTAATTGATTTATTTATTACAATACCATTTTTATTGATTTTAATTGGTGAATCAGGTTATATGATGGATCATCAAAATTGTCATCTCAAGTTTCTTTTTAATATTAAGTAGTTTGAAATTTTCAAATTTTTCTTAATGTTTTGTTTTGATCTTAGATGATGTGTGCAACGGGGTGGATTGTGGAAAAGGAACATGCAAATCTTCAAAAAATAGTACTTTCCCTTTTGAATGTGAATGTGATCAAGGTTGGAAGCAAACTCTTGATTCCAATCATGATGGAGACTTGAAGTTTCTTCCTTGCATCATTCCTAATTGTAAGAACTTTTCCTTTCTTTTTGCTCTCAGATGATTTAATCTTAATAGAAAAGACTAACTTAGAAAACGAAAATATAGTTAAAGAATCAATTATTAGTGGATTTATCACACTAACAATTATATATGGTATGTTTTCTGCTTGCTTTTATATTTTAGTTGCATTTCATAATTTAAGTACTTGTCAAAAAAAAAAAGTAATGTTGTAATTAACTTAATAATTAATCACAAAAGACATACTTTAACATATACTATATTCTATAAGGTAGAAACTAAATTGGCAAATAAGTATGTTATGAACATCAAGAATAAATACAAAATCTTGATAGATTTAAGATTTATGAGATGCTGAAATATTAAAGATATTAGAAATGTCTGGATTTATGAGTTAATAATTTATTCACAACGATCCTAGAATATGTAAAAAAAAATTAGATAATGAGCAAATGTTAATTTGTGTTTCTTCCTCAATTTAGACTCCTTATTTTTTATAAACTCTTTTTGATAGGTGATAATCAATTAAGGTTCTCATTATTTTGAAATTAGTCATATGTAACATATACTCATATTTGAACTTATATCAATTAATCATTTAATTAATTAAACTATTAAAAATAAAATTAGTCTTATTATTTAATTTGATCACCAATCAATTTGCTAATCCATAAATAGCTTATATAATTATTATAAATATATCTCCCCTATCTTTTATTTGTAAATCTTTCTTCTATTTTTTATATAATATGTTTTAATTGATTTCTAAATAGAATTACTATTTTTATTGATTTTAATATGTGGGTCTTCAGGTTTCATGATGGATTCTCAAAATCGTCGTATAATGTTTTTTTTTTATAATAAAAGTAGTTTGGAATTTCAAACTTTCTCTTATATGTTATTTTGTTTGGAGTTTAGATAATGCATGCAACGGAGTGAATTGTGGAAAAGGAACATGCAAACTTTCCAAGAATAGTACTTTTCATTTTGAATGTGAGTGTGATCAAGGTTGGAAGCAAACTCTTAATTCCAATCAGGATGCGGGCTTGAAGTTTCTTCCATGCATAATTCCTAATTGTAAGAACTCTCACTAAATTTATTTTTCTTTCGATTTAACATTAACACAACATCTTAAAGGGATACTTCTTTTTTTATAAAACAATTATGTATCTAATTCTATGTTAATTTAACATAGTAACACTTGTACAATATTATCTCACAAAAATAGAGTTTGAATTGTGACTTCTTAAAATTAAAATCAAAAGAAAATATTTCCATTTGTTAATTTGGATTAGAATGTTAATTTAAAAACAAAGGCAATATTCTTTATTAGAAGTGTATAATAAAAAATTTAAATGGCACTGATGTGGTGTAATTAATATGCAAAAGTTAAGGATTAAAATAAAGAATTACATTCCAATTTATCATGGTTCACCATTAACTTTGGGTTACGTCTAGTCCTCACACACTATGAGATTTTCCATTATCTTACTAAACTAATTGTACTTTTAGCATAATTTTATGATATTTTCTTTAGATCACAACTTGATCTAATACACATTTTATAATCAAACCTCGGTAGACATACAAACTTAATTTAAAGATACTTACTATAATATCACTCTCAATGATCCCATAAAAAGATTTGACAGATTTTTACAAGTATATGAATCAGTGTGTGAAACTTGCTTTAATATGAGAAAAACCATTATGTCATGAACACCATCAAAGAGAGCCTTCTTTCTATGTAATTTTGAGCAATGCTTCGTTATTTTCCAAACCTTCAGAGAATATTACTTTCCCTTTTAAATGTGAGTGTGATCAATCATGATGGGAACTTGAAGTTTCTTCCTTGCATTATTCCTAATTGTAAGAACTCACTCTTTCTTTTTGCTCTCAGATGATTTAATCTCAACAGAAAACACAACCTTGAAAAACGAAAATATAATTAAAGGATCAATTATTAGTTAAAGGATCAACCATTCTTCTATTCTATCATATTAACTTATGCTCAATGTACTTGTTAAAAATAAGAGTTTTAGAATTTCGAAGTACCTTTGCTTTTTATCTGTTCTTCACGTGTTTTCCTCTTTTGTTTTTTATGTTGGATCATTTTGATCCATTCTAGGTACAAAGTCTCCTTTTTCTACTTTGGACCACATGTCATTGTCTTGAGTTTAAGAGACAATTTAATTCTTTTCTTTCTTGAAATAGTAGTCAGTGTCATCAAAGAAATGAGGTATGTTTGATGATCCTCCTTCTAACATAAATTTTGTGTTTAACATGTTATTCCTGAATATTTTTCCTCTGACACTTGTTAGGTGCACAAACCCTTAGAGATAGAGCTATGATGTCAATTGAAGTAAAATAATATATCATAAGCAATGGACTTTGAATTGTGACCTTTTAGTTGTTATTGTGTTGTTTATGGTTGAGTTTTTCTCTTAAGTTTGACTTATTCCAAGTTTGCTATCATGGTGTTTGATAGAAAGCTAAAAATAGGTTCAGAGTGTAGGAAAATGTGTTTTGAGTTATTATTTAATAGGGACTGCTGCAAACCAATCTTTTTTTTACTCAACAAATGGTTTCTTTACATGTGGTGAGCTTAATCAATTTCGAGAACCCGTATTGTCAGACTGTGCATCCAAAAATTAAAGAAATGATATGTAATTGGATAAATTTAAAGAATGTGGTTACTCAACCTACTTATCACATGTTGAAGAACTTTATTTGGTTGTTTGGAAAAAAATTATTAGTTTGGTAATGCTCTATTGGATTCTAAGTTCTCAAAGTTAATTGAGGCTCAAATTTTGGTTGGCTTAGATAGTGGTGTTGTTGTTAAAATGTGGATGAGAAATATCCGAACATATTATATTTAATATCTTTATCTAATTTAATAAATGATGTTGTTTATCATAAAAATAAAAAATAAAAGATAAAAATCAAAAAGACATTTCCCTAATATTTAATTTGTAAATCTTCATCTATTTTTTTCTATACTATATTTTAATTGATTTATTTATTACATTACCAATTTTATTAATTTTAATTCGTGAGTTAGGTTACATGATGGATCATCAAAATGGTCATCTCAAGTGTCATTTTGATATTAAGTAGTTTGAGATTTTCAAATTTTTCTTACATATTTTGTTTTGATCTTAGATGATGTGTGCAACGGGGTGGATTGTGGAAAAGGAACATGCAAACCTTCGGAGAATATTACTTTCCCTTTTGAATGTGAGTGTGATCAAGGTTGGAAGCAAACTCTTGATTCCAATCATGATGGGGACTTGAAATTTCTTCCTTGCATCATTCCTAATTGTAAGAACTCACTCTTTCTTTTTGCTCACAAATGATTTAATCTCAACAGAAAATACAAACTTGAAAAAAAAAAATATAATTAAAGGATCAACCATTCTTCTATTCTATAATATTCACTTCTGCTCAACGTACATGTTAAAAATAATAGAGTTTTAGAATTTAGAAGTACCTTTGCTTTTTCATTTGTTCTCCACATGTTTTCCTCTTTTGCTTTTGATGTTGGATCATTTTGATCCACTCTAGGTACATAGTTTCATTTTAAGAAACAATTTCATTTTTTCTTTCTAGAAATAATAGTCAGTGTCATCAAAGAAATCAGGTATGCTTGATGATCCTCCTTCTAAGATAAACTTTATTTTTAACATGTTATTCCTAAATATTTTTCATCTAACACTTGTTAGGTGCACAAACCCTTAGAGGCAGAGATATGATGTCAATTGAAGTAAAATAATATATCATAAGCAATGGAGTTTGAATTGTGACCTTTTAGTGTTATTGTGTTGTTTATGGTTGAGTTTTTCTCTTAAGTTTGACTTATTCCAAGTTTGTTATCATGGTGTTTGATAGAAATCTCCAAAGAGGTTCGAATCTAGGAAAATTTCTTTACATGTGGTGATCTTAATCAATTTAGAGAAGTCGTATTGTCGGACTGTGCATCCAAAAATCAAAGAAATGATATGTAAATGGATAAATTTAAAGAATGTGATTACTCAACCTACTTATCACATGTTGAAGAACTTTATTTGGTTGTTTGGATAAAATTATTCGTTTGGTAATTCTCTATTGGATTCTAAGTTCTCAAAGTTAACTGAGGCTCAAATTTTGGTTGGCTTAGATAGTGGCGGTGTTGTTAAAATGTAGATGAGAAATATCCTAACATATTATATTTATGCTTGTAATATCTTTATCTAATTTAATAAATGATGTTTATCATAAAAAAAATACTTCCCCAATCTTTGGTTGGTAAATCTTTCATCTATTTTTCTATACTATATTTTAAGTGATTTATTATAATACCATTTTTATTAATTTTAATTGGTGAGTCATGTTTCATGATGGATCATCAAAATGGTCATCTCAAGTTTCTTTTTAATATTAAGTAGTTTGAAATTTCGAAGTTTTTCTTACATGTTTTGTTTTGCCTTAGATGATGTGTGCAATATGGTGGATTGTGGAAAAGGAACATGCAAACCTTCAGAGAATAGTACTTTCCCTTTTGAATGTGAGTGTGATCAAGGTTGGAAGAAAACTCTTGATTTCAATCATGATGGGGACTTAAAGTTTCTTCCTTGCACCATTCCTAATTGTAAGAACCCGCTCTTTATTTTTTCTCTGAGATGATTTAATCTTAACACTGCATCTTAAGAGATAATTGTTTTTGAAAAAATTATGTATTATGTACTATATCAATTTAACAAATCAACAATTATATGTGGTATGTTTTCGTCTTGTTATATCTTTTAGCTGCATTTGTGTATATGATGGAATATGCCCATGATATTTTATGAAATTCTATGAAGCACTAACACATAGATATTGTTAGAATTGATTTTACCTATGTATATCCACTAGTGGCTAGAATGGAAATTAGAAGGTTTATCATTTCCATTGCAAGTTCCATGAGGTGTATAAGCTAAGAAAAATATTGTGTGGCGTGAAACAATCTCCTCTTAGAATAAGATAATTGGAGAATATGTTTAGATGAAAAGAAAGGTCTGATGTCATTATCATCTATTTGTATGTTAATGACCTTCTAGTGATAGGTACCAACAAGATAACATTTAATGACTTTAAGAAGAAATGGATGATCGAATTTGAAATGTCATATCTAGGAACATTGTGCTACTTTCTTGATTTTGAGTTTGCTTACAAAGTTGAAGGTGTAATGTTTGTTGGAAATGATGATACTTTAATGGAAATTTATTGAAAATAATGATGACAATTATGAGAGCTAGTATTGATGTGAATTGAAAAAATGAAGAAGTCCCACATAGAAGAGTGATCACACACTAGTAGGATATATAAGGTAGAGGTATGATACTTGGGGAGGGTCCTAAGGGGTACTCCAATTTGGTGAAGGAGGGAGAATGCAAGCAAATTGACCACCACACACGCGCACGTGCCGTCGCCGGCCGTCCGTCCGGCTCGGCTCGGCCCAACCCGACCTTATTTCTAGTTTGTTTAAGGAGTTTTATAAAACTCAAGAAATTATACATGAAGCTATTGCACCGTATTCACCTGAAATGAATGATAAATGTTGAAAGAAAGAATAGAACTCTTATTGAACTAGTTATTGCTATTAACTCTGGTGTTGCATCTCACTAGTGGGGGAAATTATTTTGATTGTTTGTTATGTTTTGAATAGAGTTCCTAATTCTGAAAGCAAAACATCTTTTTATGAGATAATCAAAAAAATACAGCCCAACTTGTCTTACCTTTGAACATGGGGTTGTCTAGCTTATGTCAGAATCATCGATCTCAAGCGAATTAAACTCACAAGTAGAGCCTATGAATGTGTATTCATTAAGTATGCAATAAATAGTAAATCGTATAGGTTTTATGACCTAAATGTGAAAGTGATAATAGAATCAAATGATGTTGACTTCTATGAAAATAAATTCCCCTTCAAATCGAGAAATTGTGGGGCAGCGAACCTAGTCAAGTTCATGTGATAAGAAGCACTGAAAGCAACAAACAAGACAAAACAGAAACTCGAAGTTGTAAGAGAGTAAGAGTTTCTAAAGATTATGGATCATAATATATGACCTATAATTTAGAAGAGGGTCCTGCAAATCTTAAAGAAGCTCTGTCATCATTGGATGCATATCTATGGCAAGAAGCTTTAAACGATGAAATGAATTCTCTAGAGTCTAACAAGACCTGACATTTAGTAGACTTGCCTCCTGGTTGCAAACCAATAGGTTGTAAATGGATTTCGAAAAAGAAATTAAAACCCAATGGATCTATTGATAAGTACAAGGCACGTCTTGTAGCCAAAGTTTTTAGACAAAGAGAAAATATAGATTTCTTCGACACTTTTTCACCAGTCACTAGACTAACATCCTTTAGGGTGCTTATATCACTTGTGGCTATTCATAACCTAGTGATACACCAAATGAATGTTAAAACAACTTTTTTAAATGGTGACTTGGAAGAAGAAATTTATATGGAACAACCTAAAGGTTTTGTAATTCATGGACAAGAAGACAAGGTCTTTCAGTTAGATAAGTCTTTGTATGGTCTTAAACAAGCTCCTAAACAATGGCATGAAAAATTTGATAACTTGATTATGTCGAATGAGTTAAGTGAATGAAAGTGACAAATGTATTTATTACAAATATGAAAATAGCATTTGCACTATCATATGTCTTTATGTAGACGACTTACTCATATTTGGTTCAAACATTCATGTTGTAAATAATGTGAAATCATTGCTGAGTAACAACTTTGATATGAAAGACCTCGGAGAAGCAAGTGTAATCCTTGGAATCAAGATTGCTAGGCCAGAAAAGGGAATTTATTTGGATCAATTTCACTATGTTGAAAAGATCCTAAAGAAATATAATTACTTTGATTATAAACCTGCTTACACACCATATGATCCAAGTGGAAAACTTTTCAAGAACTCTAGCGAAGGTGTTAGGCAAACTGAATATGCGAGCATCATTGGTAGCCTCAGGTATGCCACTGATTGTACTAGACCCGACATAGCCCACGTCGTGGGATTGTTGTGCAGATTTACTAGTAGACCTAGTATGGAGCATTGGCACGCTATCAAAAAGGTCATGAGATACCTTAAAAGGATCATGAGTCTCGGATTACATTATCAAAGGTTTTCTGCCGTTCTTGAAGGATACAACAATGCTGATTGGAATACCTTATCAGATGACTCCAAAGCAACCAGTGGCTATGATTTTAGTATAGCTGGTGGTGCTGTATCATGGAAATCGAAGAAACAGACGATATTGGCTCAGTCCACTATGGAGTCTAAAATGATAGCACTAGCTATTGCTAGTGAAGAAGCAAGTTGGTTGAGATGCTTGCTATCAGAGATCCCTTTGTGGGAAAAATCATTGTCTTCTGTGTTGATCCACTATGATAGTACCACGGTTATTGCAAAGATTGAGAATCGTTATTACAATAGTAAGAGACGACAAATACGTCGTAAGCACAACACAATTAGAGAATTACTTTCTAAATGAGCTGTTATAGTGGATCATGTACGCACTGATGAAAATTTAGCAGATTCTTTGATGAAAGGATTAGCTAGAGAGAAAGTCCTAAATACATCCAAAAGGATGAGACTATTGCCTATAGATCAATGAGTCACTTATGATGGTAACCCGACCTAAAAGACTAGAGATCCCAAGTATTAGGTTCAATGGGTAATAACAAGTCATAATGATATGAGATGAACATGTTATCTTATATATGGGAGAAACATGATTCCTAAAGTGATAAAATGATGAGATAATAGAAACTCTTAATGAGATCTATACTCTATGTGGAGTGGAGTACCTAGCTACAAGAGTACTCTTGATAGACTCACCTATGTGAATGTAGAAGTGGGGGCCGCTTCCTATGGAATTTCGAGGCAGAATTCCTAGAGTGATCACTATACTAGGATACACGTGGATGACCCTTAATGCACAGGCTTTTGAGGATACACCTAATGAAAAGGTTGTGTGTGGGTTTGATGTAAGAGATAGATTTCAACACTACAAGTCACTCTTGTTGAATCAGAATCTTACTTGCTATGCAAAGGTTCAACTCAAGAGACACTTTTGCTTATGCATAATCTTATAGAAGCGTTTGACGCTATTCAAAAACCTATTTTTTAAATTCAAGTGGGGATTGTTGGAAATCATGATGCTTTAATGAAAATTTATTGGAAATAATTATGATATTTATGAGAGCTAGTGTTGTTGTTGATTGAAAAAATGAAGAAGTCGTACATATGAGGGATATCACACATTAGTAGGGTATATAAGGTGGAGGTATGATACTTGGGGAGGGCCCCAATGGGTACCCTAATTTTGTGAAGGAGGGAGAATGCAAGAAAATTGACCACCACACACACACGCGCGCGCCACCGGCGTCGTCCATCCGGCCCGGCCTTGGCTTTGGCTTTGGCTACATAGTGTATTATTTTTTTGCATGTGAAAATTAATTATTTATTTTAATTAACTGAATGCTTCCGTTTTGTCTCTAATTGATACGATAATTACGTAACTGCCTCCACTTAGTCAAATTTAAATATCTGATCTTGTCTTCCTTCTTGTGCGTCTGTTTTTGCCCGATCAAAACCCTATTCTTTGGTCTCACGTATTTGTTGTGGCCCGATCAAAACTCAGAGTCAAAACCCTAAGTTTGGGGTGCACGTTTTGGGTGGTCAGATATTTTGGAGCGCACGTTTCTGAGGTCAAATCTTGGAGCGCACGTTCTGATGGACCCCTCATTCTCTCAGATGCAGTTGCGGATTTCCTTTATAAATAGAGGGTTCTCCTCAGTTGGAAAATCACATCAAAAGCTCTTCGTATCTAAAGCTTTTCTCTCTTCTCCCTCTTCTTACTTTTTCTTCTCTTTCTTTCGAGTGGCCTTATTGCCATATTACGAAGGGCAATCATTCGACTACCATATTGAGGATGTAATTCTAGAACGGTTTTCTACAGTGTAGTAGAACCCCGATACAGAGTATATGGACTGTTTTATCCTGGGAACTTCGTAGTTGATATTCTACCTTGCACAATTTGGGCAGTGCCTCGAAACTTCTTAAAGAGAGCGACCTAGTCTGCGACTCAACCCAATAATATTTTTGGTGGCATAAATTATTTTTCAAAAGGTTTTTTGAAATTCAAAAACAACAATGTTGCATTAGAGGAAGTATATTTGCGAAGTACTAAAAAAGACCATGGTGTTAAGTAGAATGTAGTAGAATTATCATCTAGTGAGGTGAGTATATTGCAGGCTCAAATGTTGTTTGTAAGGCTCTTTGGTTAGGCTCATTGCTTAATGAGTTGAAATTTGAGTAAAAGAGTCCAATACATCTAGAGGTAGACATTAAAGCAACAATCATCTTGGCAAGGAATCAAGTCTCACATGAGAAAAGTATACACATAAAAACCTAGTATCAATTTTTAGAGATCTAAGTAGAAAAAGGAATGGCTTGAAGTAATCTACTACAACACTAAGTATCAGAGATATTTTTACAAAGCCACTCAATGTTGAGAGGTTTATGGAATTGAGAAGTTAGCCTAATATTTTGTCCATAGAAAATTAACTTAGGAAGAGTTTTATATGATAATTAAATCTGATGTGATGCAATAAGTATGCACTATATTAGCAATTTCAATGTTGTATTGGACCATTGTTGTTTTTGGCTCTAGACCATCTGTTTTGTGGAACTACTCTCTCTTCACGTGTGAATTAAAAAACTAATTTTATTATCTTTTCCTTCATCTATCTATTTTGTGTATAAATATATTTAAAATATCTTTTTATATAATTAAAGTTGATTTTTTTTATATTTTAAGATATTTAGTGGTTCTCTTGAGTCTCTATTAAAAGAGACTAGATCAAAAATATCAAAACCAATTATTTTAATTATTGTTCTAACTTTTAGATGTTTTTTCATATATACCTTTATAAAAAATTGTAAGAGTCACTAACATTAAAACGAAAAATATATTAAAAAAAAAAAAACCCTAAACAATATATACACGTTTAAAGTAAACTTTTTTTAATAAACAAGATCAGAAAAAATTAAGTTTTTAGATAGATAAAGGTTAATAGTTAGTTATGTCGGTACTAAAATTAAGTTTTTAGATAGATAAAAGATCAAACTCTCATTTCACCCACAACTCTTAATTCAAATTACTTGAATTATTCGATTAAAAAAAGTAGGTTGACTTTTTCCAAGAATATCCACTTATATCACGCCAAAATACGCATTGGCCGGTTGCATGACCAAAAAATAAGCTTAATGGCTGTGACTACGTGCACCATCACAATTGGTAACAAGATCAAGACCTTAAACACAATCTCGTATATTTGTCAAACACTCAACCTCCAACCACTTAATATGTTCATTGACACATACCCTTTTCAGGTTTTAGCCACGTTCTACAATAAATTCCTACATTAAATAAATGTTTCATTTTCAAAATTGCCTAACTATAGTCATCATTTATATAACTCCTTATATTTTATAGCTTTGTTAATTTTTATGTATTGTTAATTAATGTTACAAATGGTTTATGCAAGTTTCATAGCTCTTGTTGCATTTCTTCTTCTTCAACAACCTCTTTTAGCTAGAAGTGACTTCCTTTCTCCTTTCTTTGGTTTGTAACTCTTTCTTCTATATACTCTATAATATGCTTTAATTGATTTATTTATTGGTATTTTTTTTTTTTTTTTTAATTTGT
>JBBPBR010000005.1:43588198-43617549 GCA_037974775.1 Cicer pinnatifidum
TTTTTAATTTGTGGGTCTTGAGGTTTCATGAGGGATCGTCAAAAGGGTCATCTCAAGTTCTTTTTTTTTTTTTGTTGATATAATAAGTAGTTTGGATTTCTGAATTTCTCTGAGAATTTGTTTTGTTTTGTTTTGAGTTTAGATGATGTGTGCAAGGAAGTGCAGTGTGGGAAAGGAACATGCAAAGCTTCTAAAAATAGTACTTTTTCTTTTGAATGTGAGTGTGATCAAGGTTGGAAGCAAGCTCTTGATTCCAGTGATAATGGGGGTTTGAAGTTTCTTCCTTGCATCGTTCCTAATTGTAAGAACTCCCTCTTTCTTTTTGTGTACTATGTTGATTTATAAGTGGTATGTTTCTTCTTGTTGTCTAATTTAGCCGCATCTGTGTATGTGATTGAATACATCCATGGTGTTTGATGAAATGCTCTGAAGTACTAATAGTAATTTGAGAAAATAGAAGTGACTTAATGTAATAATATGTGTTAGTATTGTGCTGGTGTCAAAGTTTAATGCTGACATGTGTCATATAGTGGACACACCTTCAATCTAAAATGTAGGTGTTACATAGATTAAATATTTAGGAGCAAGGAATCAACAAATAATAAAGGAGGTGGAAATTTTACCAAACTTTTCTTGCTTAATGCTAGAGATTTTCTTGATATGTTTGGATCTTAGTCAGTGTAAACTCTGGTATGATGTTAAAGTGATATGAAGACAAAATAGTAACTATTAAAAATTCATTATTTTCAAGATGATTTATCTCAATTTGTAACATGGTTTAATCACATTATAAAGTGGTAAAGTAGAGGATTATTACAATTATATGATAATCTGTCAACTTTTCATTTGCTGCTTTTGGAGGAAATTAGATGAGAGCTTTAAGTCAAAATCAAAATTGTAGTTCACTATTCACTAATCACACACAATGAAACCTGCAATGGAAATGCAATGTTTGTGGAAAATTGCTTCAGACTCTAATTTTATACAATCGGTAAATACCTGATGGAACTTCGAAACTTACTAATGAACATCAGTAGTGATGTTTCTGCTGTATCAGTAGCAAAATCTGCAACTGCAGTTGTGACCGCAATGTCAGGGTTTTCTATATCTTCAGCCACAATTGTAACCACATTAGCCTTATTTGACTATAATTTTCTGCAACATAAGGATTGTGACTGCGATTTAAAACTATGCTTGTAGTTTTATCAAATATTTACTAATTAATTTATAAAAACATAGATAAGGAATATATTCAAATTGACTTATAGTTCTTGGATGCTGAAATGATATCCTTTTTTAGGTACTATGGACTACTCTTGCTCAAAAGCTCCTTCCCCTGCTCCAGAAAAAGCAAGAAATGCTAGTGACTCAATATTTGATGGTAACTAAAAAAGATATAACCATAAGCATCTGAAATTTCTTTTTTATTTTGATTTTTGGGTGGTATTATAGCATTTTGTTCATATCTTTTTCTAGCTTGCCATTGGGTTGATTGTGGAGGTGGCACATGCAAAAAGACATCAGCATTCAACTATAGTTGTGAATGTGATTCAGGCTATTACAATCTCCTCAATGTCACTTCCTTTTCTTGCTTCAAGCAATGTAAGATTACAAGCCTCACTCATTGTTAAAATCATTAGTTCTATGATTGATTATTATTTGAAAAAAGGAGTAACTTTACCCACCTCCTCATTTCTAAAAAAAAGCACACATGACTCCAAAGGTATACATTCAAACGAAAAGAAACTGTGTTTTTGTCCGGAAGTACACATATGGATAGCATAACAACGAAAGGGATTTGGATTTTCTGCAATTAGCAATCCACACATTCACGCAGTCAGCATGTCGGTAATTGTTGGATCAAGACCCGCTGATCCAGATTTCAAACTCGATATTTCAGTTATTCTAAACTGTCTAATCTCTATCCAACGGCTACCGACGAGCTGGCTGTGTGAATTCTTGCAATTGCTAACTGTAAGCAATCTGAATCCCATAAAACCTATGTTTTTTACGGATATGTACTTCCGAAGTTACTTTAGGAGGTGGAAAAATTTCCTCCCCTTCAAAATTGTTATAATGTATGTTACTTCACATTGTACCTTAAAGTAGTTCGAAAATAACTTACTTGAGATTTTCAATTTGTATTGAAGGTTCTCTTGGCATAGGATGCTCTGACCTTGGAATATCAATGACAAACTCATCATCACCTCCTGCACCACCACCTGCATTGAATGAGGATAGTAAGAATGAGGGTAATTTCACAACTCACAACTGTATAGCTAAATCAGCACTTCAATTCATCATTTGGTTTTTTCTAATCATTCAAAAGCTCATTGAAAGGATAAACAAAATTTGGCTTCATTAAGTTGGTCTTTTATTGAATCCTTGCATACTCCCTACCCCCTTCGAAATAAATTATAAGCAAAAATAGGTTAGATTACACATATTAGGAATGGTAGTTGACTAAATTTAATATATGATATCTCAATAAAAACTTGAGTCTATTGCCTAAACTACCCTCCATGATCAATAAATTGGAACATTGGAAATAGATAAATTTAAATTATATAAAGGATATTTTAGAGATATTATCATTAAATAAGAGAGAAGTTGTTGATTTTTGTTTATATTTCATTTCAAAAAAATATAGGCTAATTTTGCTTATATTTTATTTCGGAAATAGTATATGTTTTAAAATATTCCCAAATGACTAAAAATTACAAATACATTTCCCAATGTGTCTTTTACTGTGCAGTTTGATCTTCAAATATGTGTTTTATTAATTGGGTTTAGTCCTCCACTGTGGCTACCATTTGTCAGTTTGGTTCATAAAATTATTAACACAAGACACACAGTGATGTTTTTGAAGTTTTGATACACTCAAGGATTATAATGGCATTGTATCACACAATTAGAGACGAAAATAACTATACTTTTCTATAACTATACTTTTCTAAAATATCAAGAAAAGTTAAACTTTGATATCTGGTAAAGAATCTAGCTGGAAACATAACTACAAAACTTTTAAAAATCAAACTTTTTAATTCTTTTGACAAACATATAGTACAATCTTTATCAAAATTACAATTAGCATTGTTTTTCTAATTTCTCTAGCCAAAAATCAACATGTCATACTATTTTTTGTTCATTGTTCTAGGCATTTTACTATAACATAATATAAATCCTACTCAATACCATTTCCATGTGATGATTCCTTTTTTTCCTTTTGATATTTGAATTTTTTGTGTGTATCAGCTAGCTCAATTCTACAAGGAAGATCCCTTTGGTTGGTCTTGCTGATTATGGTCATGACAAAGATACAGGGTCATTGGTATTAGAAGTTTTTCACTATATGCCATTGGTTAGAGATATAGGATCTAATCACACGACATTTTTAGTCATTATATCTTCTAGTATTTAAAAGAGATATATGGATATGATATGTATTAAGCCTTGCTTTTTCTCATTCACTTTGTACAATTATTCTAGAGAATATTGGTGATTGAGGGTGTTATAAATTTTTGTGCTACCCAAGTGTTGTGACTATTTTATTTGAGAAGGTTTTATTTATCTCACGTGCTTGTAGTATTTCCCTTGTAGTCTTAAATAGGTAGAATAACAATACAAATTCAAAGTTTGATAAATTCGAAAAATCTACCACACTCAAGTCAATAGCATAAAACAAAACTTATGAATATAATAAAATAAAATAAAGTCATTGATTGAAATTGCAAACTCCGCACTTAAGATAAAAAATCAAAACGACGTTGTATCAAGAGAGCAGATAACTAAGAAAATGAAATCATGTATAGCAAAAAGTTAAAACTAAATATGTGTAAAATGTTTAAAAAAAATAAAAGGGAAAAAAATAATTTAGAGAGGTGATTTCAATTATTAGAATACAACTAGTATTAAATACTAAAAGTCATATTACAAAAGAATGTAGCAAAGGTTCATCACCTTTAATCCAATCTAAAAACCTAGCTACACAAAACAATAGAAGAGAGAAAAGACAACAAGGTCATGCTTTGCCAAAGGAACCAACTAAGTGACTGAATTTTCTTAAAACTTGTATAATTTTCCATGAGATCCAATAATATCATACAATGAAGCTTGGTTTGTCTTCATTTTAGCCATGCGATGGAGCTAAAAATCAACAATTTCAAATGACAATACTAACAAGTTATTGAGTAATCCATACAAGTTGCACTATAAATACTATAAATTGTTCTAATTCCTAACAGTTTTGAGTAATTGAAAGACCTTAAAGCACTATAAATCAACATATTTCATCTTCTTTTTATTAAAAAAAATCAAAATCAGTTATTTTACACTTAAAATTTTATTTGTTATTAAAAATAAAAAGATGATAGTAAAACAATGAAAACTTGTGCTATGCATTCATAATTTTTAACAATATTGATCCTTTCTATTCTCTTTATCACATTCTATTCTCTTTAACAATAATGATCCTTTCTAACGTTATTTTTTTAATTTTCATAAATATATTTGTTTATTTCTTCTTACTTTCTATCAATCAAACAAAAAAAAGAAAATTGTTAATTTCTTTTCTTTCACTTTGTCTGATACCAAACAGGCAAACAACTAAGAACTCCTCTTACTTTCTATATTTTATTTTTTTAGTTTAATTGGAATTTTGATGTCTATAATTTTACTAATTCGTGAGATTGATTCTCTATTTTAAAACTCAATAGTTATCGTATCTCCGTCAAATTTTTTAACTAAAAAAAAAGTATGATGTGATATATTTTAAACAATGTAAAATATGATATAATTAATGTTCAATAATTAATACTCATAAAACTACAATAAAACTCTTTAAAAATATTAGTTTCAACTTTTAAAATATATCTAATGAATCTTGATAGTTCTACGTCATTAAAATATATGTTACATTATTTAAAATGTGTTTTTTTTTTTAAATCTGAATGAAAGAACCAAAATGATCAGATTTTTAATTGGAGTAACCAGTTCTCCAAGATGATAAAAGTAAATGGTTAAAATTATAATTAAACTTAATTCCTTATAGATTAACATTTCATTTCATTTTTGTATTCAAAACTTAGTGTAAAGAGAGAGAAGAGAACAAAAGTAAATGCAAGGAAATAAAAATATATATCCTAAATTATAGATGAAATATATGTCCTATGCTGCTGGACCAGTAATACATAAATCTGTAAAAGATCTAACAAACACGGCACTAACTGACTTGAATGTTATTCAATGAGCATGACAAGACTAGATTATCTAGCTACTTCATTCTAGTTTTCTCAAAAACAAGTCATTGATCATGCATTATGAACTGTCCAATGTGTTGCTCCAACTAACCTAAAAGCTACTCATTTTTATTATTCCTTTTTTGTCTGATTATTGATTGAGAGAATACAAATTTAAAAATATTTTAGTAATTTATAAAAATCGAAGGTTGTTACATTATCTGCACCATTTTGTTTTGTAAACTTTACACATGTATTTTGAATTCTCTGTAGATTCAATTTTTCTTTTTCCAAATTTTATTAATTTCTCAAACGATAATTCTATATTACAATTTTACATTTTTGAAATAAAATATCTATAAAAAATAAAATAAAAAATTTATTAAAAAATGAATACCTTATTATGTTGAAAATAATTGAATTTCTTGCGTTACAAAATATGACTTTTAGACAGCTGAAAAAGTGGATGTTGTGTCGGTTGCAATATGTAGCAAGGTATATAGCAATAGTCTTAATCGGTCGGAACACATGAAAATTGTTACACATGTGCAAATACAGCAAATGGAGGAAAGTCATAAAATCGTATTTAAATCTAGAACTGTATGGTTGGTTTGTTTTTTTTTTTCAATCAAACTATATTTTTTTTAATCTTCAAATTATATATATTTTAAAATTATTATATTGATTAAGATTTATAATTAAAGTTATTTTTTTTGTTAAAAATTGATTATAAAATCAGATTTAAACTCAATTATAGCTAAATAATTGATTTTTTGTTATGCAATTAATTTTTGACAAATTCCATTTTAAAATTATTTTTTTTTCTCAAAACCAGTTAAAATCAAATAATTTTTTAACTTGCATACTTTTAATTGATTTAAAAATTTAATATAATTTGTTAATTTCAAGAATTTGATGCATTATGAAACTATTATGACAAAACTATGAGTAAATTTGAGCATCTATTTATTTTCATTACCTTAAACAAATTTACATCATATAATCCAATCAATAATTAATATACGAAAATTAGAATCTATACATTATATTATCTTACCGTCAACAACACTCTCTAAATATGACATTTATCATAACAACTCCATCTGTGTGCTATTAAACCCTTCCAAGTATGGCAAGAAAACTTTCCCAAGCACGATATAAATATTCACGAGACATAAAACAACCTTCCATCCACCATTAACATAAAGTGAGAATAATTGAAGAGGCCACTAACATAAATGGATAAAAAAGATATGCAAAAAACTATTCCAACAATTTTAGAGATAGAAACAATTTCAATACTCTCCTTCAAACAAAATTATTTCAGACAAAGTCAGTCACATTTATCATCATTGTGTAAATTATACTCCGTCATCTTGAAAAATAACTAAAAACTAATGTTCAATATTTGAACCTAAAAGGAAAAATCAAATTGAGCCATCAGTTCATCTTGAGAGAACAGCCCTACAATCTGAAAGAAATAATACTCAAATTGTATCAATTTCTAAAAGTAGGACATGTATTGCACTTGTGCTTAATGAATGGATATTGCACGATTCACAATCAAAGCATGCATTAATTGTGTTTGTCATAACATATGTTAACATATGTTGTGTGGCCTAGGACTGGACAAAATGTTAGAACCCTATTTTTGCAAATTCCAATTATTATCAACAAAGTAAGCGATGACACACATGTAAGAGAGATTTTGGATAGACGGTCATGTGTCGGCAATGAGACAAACCTTTTGACAATATTGGGACATATAGTTTTTCAATTTTAATTTTTCTACTTCCCATAACAATAAAGTATCACGTGCAAGTGTAGTGCAACCTCCATCAATTTAAAACATCAAAGTCGGAGGACGAATCAAGCACTCAGTAAAAATCGATTATAACAATAAAGATCTTCCTTACCACTTAAATCAAATTTAGTCGATTGTGATTCACTTTAGAACTCTTCTCCAACACCACTATACTCCACAATTAGTTCATCCAAATGAGTTTTCAACAAATCTTTGAATTTGATTGCATCCAATGAATTAAAGTTTTTGGTGATCAACCAATTCACAAACTTTAATTTGTTCTTGGGGTCTAAGATAGAAGAAATCAACGACATATTCAAATTTTCATATTTTCCCCAATATTTGTCATACTTTGTTTTCATCTTATCAGCCATTACTTTTAAGCATATATCCTTAGAATTACACAGTTTAAGTATATTTTCACCTATTCCAAAAACCTCTAACATATACATATTATAGGCAACATAGGAGGAATCAGATATTCGTAAGGTGGCATCGTAGAAGATTCTTAAAAATGGCATAATTGATTGTGCTTTCGCCCAATCTAAACTAGTAGGCTCGCCTTTTCCCTTCCCCTTAAGCAGTTCCTCGGAATACTTGAGATCATGAATTTCAAGAACTTCAGATTCCTTTTGATGCTTCAAATCGGAGTCTAACATTAAATACTTTGAGTTCCACCTAGTTTCGACATCAAGGCAATTTGTATTCAGAGTTTGACCCCTCCACGCATGCTTTAAAGTTTGCAAACCTAAGAGGAGAAGACCTAGCATATTTCACAACAACACAAATTCTTAAAATTGACATGTCCAAATCATTCAACCCCTCACTAAAAATGATATTTAAGATGTGTGCACAATAACGCATATATGTATGTACTCTCCATTAAAAACTAAGGTGTTACAAGACATTAATCTCTTCTTCAATTGTTTGATTCCAAGATCATTCGATGAGGCATTGTAAAGTGTCACAGTGAAAACATGATTCAGCCCCTAATTAGTCAAGCACGCATCAATTGTGTTTGCCATAACATGTTGTGTGGCCTAGGACTTGGCCAAATGTTAGAATCATATTTTTGCAAGTTCCAATTATTGTCAACAAAGTGAGTAGTGACACACATATAATAGAGATTTTGGATAGACGTCCATGTGTCGGCAATGAGGCAAACCTTTTGGCAATGTTGGGACATATAGTTTTTCAATTTGAACTTTTCTACATCCCATAACAAAATATTGTGTGCAAGTGTAGTGTAATATAAGATTGAATTTTGAGTTCAAACCACTTACAAATTCTTGGAAATTCGGATGCTCCACTTGTCAGAAAAGCAATTTCGTGCCTATAAAACATCTTTACGAGTAAATGCTGCAATTTTTCTTGACCAAACCTAGGCACTAAAGAGAAAGAAATAGCACTCCCTTCAACATTCATTGCATCTAATATTCTCTTCCTCTTGTTAAATTATCTATTGGATTTTTTCTTACAACTCTTAGAATGTTGTATCATCAAACTCGTCCTATTATCACACATGAGCTTCGTGCTGCAATGGTTGCAAATAGATGTCTCGTCTAAGTTATGATCTATTGTAAAATCATTCTAAACAGAAGATTGGTTTTTACGACCTCTGGTTCTAGGTAGTAACATAGTGTTCGTGCTGGCAATTGGTGGAGGAGAAGCAAACAAATCTATTATCTCAGATTGATCACTCATCTTGATGTAATGCTATGGGTTGTTGCAGTAACAATATAATTTCAAAAGTTAAGTTAAGAAAAACATGTCAATTAATTCAAGTACAAAAAATCACTTAATAAGATACCTAAGATAATACTGGAACTACAATTACAATATAGGAACATAAAATCACTTAATAAAAGGCCTAAGATAATAAACTAGGTTTACACAAACAATAAAATGTCATCTTTTTAAACCATAAAAGGTCCACAAGTGTAGCATTTTCGTCATTGTTATCAATTGTTCTATCACCTTTTTATAGTATCAGGTTTTCCTTGACAACATGAGAAGTGAAAACAATTACTAAATGTAGGAATAAAATTTACGCAGCCACATCTATTTTTCAGTCTGGCAAGCAATAACCCTTAATTTAGGTTTACTAGTCAGTTTAGGTTCACTATGATATGATGCTTTTGCTAGAGAATAGGGCATGATACCTTTTTCTTTGATATTTCTCACTATAAATAATAGTTACAACATTTACATCTAATAATTACAAAGTAAGCGGATCAAATCAAATCCTGATTTGTCTAACTTATTTTAGGAAAGCTGATAAATATAATTACAAATTAATATTATTTTTTTATTCACATCCCCCTCAAAGTGATATGGCTGGTCAAGGAGCATCAATTTGCTAACTAGAAACCGATGGCGCGGGCGGGGAACAACTTTGGTAAGAATGTCTACAACTTGAAACTCAGTATTGATGTGAGGTATGGATATAACCTGATTATCATAGGCCTCACGGATAGAGTGACAATCGACTTCAATATGTTTGGTGCGCTCATGAAAAACAGGATTTACAACAATTTGAATAGCACTTGTATTGTCAGCATCGAGAGACGTCGACTCTATTTGAGGGAATCCAAGTTCAGCCAAAAGACCACGAAGTCAAATTATCTCAAAACAAGTTGTAGACATGGCACAATACTCTAATTTAGTAGATGATTTAGAGAATCTTGTTTGTTTCTTACTTTTCCATGATATTAAAGACGAACCAAGAAACATACATCAATCGGTGACAGATCGTCGTGTGTTGGGACACCCAGTCCAATCAGCATCACTATAGACAATTAATTTCGGAATTATGCCAATGGGAAAAAAGAGACCTCATTGAGAGGTACCTAGCAAATGATATGTCAGGTCGGGTAACTGTCAAATAATTAAGACTATCCACAAGTTATCGATACAAGAAAAGATCTGTCAATAGGTCACCCTCATCTCGATGATATTTCACATTAACCTCAAAAGGAGTATCTACTGGATTAGCTGATTAGAGGTCCGACATAGAAATAAGGTTGGTCGCATAATTATGTTGATGAAGAAATATACCCTTGGACGTAGAATGAACCTCAAGGCCAAGAAAATACTGCAAGTTACCAAGATCTTTCATATGAAATGCAGTTTGTAATTGATGTTTAAGTTCCTGGATGGATGCCTGATCAGAGTCAGTAATGACCATATCATCAACATAAAGGAGGAGTAGAACAATGCCTGTAGATATGCGATAAATAAATAAAGAGGAGTCATATTGACTCTGAGTGAAAGAGAACCCAAGTAGAGTGGAACGAAATTTCTCATACCATGCTCTAGGTGTTTGTTTCAGACCATTTATAGAGTATTTGAGCTTGCACGCACCATTAGATGAAGAAAATAGACCTTGAGGAGGAGTCATGTAAATATCTTTGGTGAGATCACCGTGAAGAAATGTATTTTTCACATCCATTTGATGAATAGCTCACCCATTAGAAGCACCGATAAAGAGTATAGTGCGAACAATTGTCATTTTGGCTACCGGTGCAAATATCTCATCATAGAGGAATTATACCTATCTGGTGAATATCTATCTGGTGCACGAGATACTCTACCAAAATGTCGTGGTGCAACCACGATAGGATCAGGTGGCAGATCAGGGTTGAGAAGGAGGTTATAACCTGATGTTTGTGTTTTCTAACATATACATTTCCTGCTTTAAAATGTTCTATAGATTGAGGCATAATAGAAAAGTTGGGAAGAATAGCAATATCATTCATGGCAGGAGAAATACACTCAAACATAAATTGATTATCAAAAAATGTCACATTCCTAGAAATGCGAAAGCGCTGGTTAGAAACAGCATAACAAACAAAACCCTTATGAGAGTGACTATATCCCATAAATGCGCATTGAGCAGAATGCGCACCAACCTTATGTCTTTCAAATGGAGGTAAGTGAACAAAACACACACATCCAAAAGTATGTAAATCATTATAATCAGGCTGAATTTTAAAAAGACGAAAAAAAAAAAGTCAAGATCAATAATCATAGAAGGAATACGATTGATCAGGAAGACATCTGTGGAAAGAGCTTCCGCCCAATATCGAATGGTACAAAAGCTTGAAGAAGCAAGGTGTGTGTTACATAAAGCAAATGACGATTCTCACGTTCTTCCATTCCATTTCGTTGGGGGGTATTTGGACAAGATCGTTGAGACAATATACCTTTTTGCTGAAGATACTCCTGAAACTCATGAGACATATACTCACCACCAGAAATTTGCTTGAAATTGAGTTTCAACATATGTTAGAAATTTCTTGAACATAGAAAACACTTCAGTTTTAGACCGAAGAAAACATATTCAAGTAAAACGATTGTAATCATCAATAAATGTGACAAAATATTTATAATGAGAATGAGAAGTTACATGAGACATTACCCATACATGAGCACCAGACGGAAAAGGAAGTGGAAGCACGATGAGCACAATATGGAAAAGGAAGTGTTTTACTTTTAGCCAATTTGCAAACAGAACATGGCACAGAGGCATTAGAAACAACATTTTCATTTCCCAACAAACCAGTTTTAACTAAATGAGACAAAACAGCAGAGTTTGTATGACCCAATTTTCTATGTCAATCCTCATATGAATTCAAAACATTATTACAAGCAAAAGATAAATGATTGGAAATAAATTGAAGTGGAAACAATCTTCCCACTTTAGTCCCCTTCGCAATCACCTTCCCCGACACCTGCTCATGTACAAGACAACCATCGCGAGAAAAATTAACATTACAATTGTTATCCACCAATTGTCCAACAGACAATAAATTGGAAGCAAGTCCAGGTGATACGAGCACATCCCGAAAATCAGAGTTTATATCACCAACATTAGTGATATAAATGGTATTACCATCACCAATTTAAATTTTATGATTACCATGATAAGAATGTAAATTGTATAAACATTTAGAAGAACCCGTCATATGATTGGAGGCACCAGAATCAAGAAACTATGGATTAGAAACATTAGATGACTTACCCTGAATTCCCAAGGTTGAAAGAGCATAAAGTATCATTTGTTGAATTATTTTAAGTTGTAGAGCACCACCATTAGAGGCACCAGAAATCAAAGGACCAATTGTGGAGCTCGTAGTGGCATGGAATGCCTGAATAGAACGTTGTGTTGGTCGTAGAGGGCGCTTGGGACAGTCATAGATAATATGACCTAGCTACTTGCAATAATTACAAAACTTCTAATTACAACTATGAGCGACATGTCCAAATTGTTTACACGAGAAACATTGGACTTGGCGCATATCACGACCTTTACCTCAGCTCTGAGCGACATATGCAACAGGCTCAAAAGTGACAACATCATGAGACATGATTCCTTGAGTAATGAGACGGTGTTCCTCTCTGAGAAGTTCACCAACACATGTATCCAAAGAGGGAATAGGATTTCTATTTAGCAAAGCACCTCTAACAATCTCAAATTATGGACGAAGTTTCATGAGAAATTTATCTCGCTTACTAGTGTTGTAGACAACTTGGACATCTGCAAGAGAAGTCTTAGGAACCGCAACAAATAGAATAGCAGAGTGTTTTGTCCACAAATTCAAAAATTCAGAATAATATTCTTGAATAGACAAATTACCTTGTTTTTAGTTGGTTATCTCTAGCTCCAACTGAAAACGTTTGGTCGTATTGTCTTGATTGTATATACGCTTCAAATAGTTCCACATTTCTTGAGAAGTTGAAAAGGAGCGCAAATTATTGATCATATAAGGATCAATAGTATTGAGAATCCAAGAAATAATCGGAGCATCTTTGACTTCCCACGCATCTAAGGTGATTTTCTCTGTCAGTGACTTAGAAACCCCATCAAGGTGACTCCATAATCCTTTTCCTTTAACATACATTTTGAACTGAAATTCTCAAGCAGCGTAATTTTTGCCAGTAAAACGGCAAAAGCTCCGTAAACAAGCAGCAGCTTAGAAATAGATCAGGAGCAGCAGCATAGAAATAGAGCAGGAGCAGCAACGCAGAAACAGGGCAGTAGCAGAGAAACAGAGCAGGAGCAGCAATACAAAAACAGGCACAGAAATAGAGCATGAGCAACAACGCAGAAACAGAGCAGCAGCAGAGAGACACCCTTATAGCGAGAGGTAGACGGAATCACGATGGCAAACGACCAAGCAGCAGCAAGTAACACGCTCAAGCAAGGACAACCCAAAAACGAATAAAGAATCACAATCTCAGCCTCATAAAATTGATGATCGCAATGGCGAAACCGATAGTCGGACAAGGATATGTGATCAACGACGATGAGGATACACTAAAGGGAGTGGGGGAAAAAACAAGAACCAAGAGCAGCAAAGACGAGCGCGAGATTTCGAGAGCGACTTAGCGGTGTGTCGCTGAATAAAGCCCACAATGAACTAAAATCTCACAGGTTTGATCGAACCTGCTGATACCATGTCAGAAAATAGGGATTGATGTCTTTTGCTTTGATATTTCTCACTATAAATAATAGTTACATTTATATCTAATAACTACAAATTAAGAGGATCAAATCAAATTCTGATTTGTCTAACTTATTTTAGAAAAGCTGATAAATATAATTACAAATGAATATTATTTCTTGGTCCATAGCTTTCACACAAACGTATAATACAGAGGGAGGAGGATCTAAGTGACTGTGCAAGTAGCGACATGAACAATGTGATCAATGGGAGGATTTTTCTATGCCTAAATGACCGAGAAACTTGTAACCATTTTTAACCACATGAACTTAGCCAGCCAACATTTGAAGTACGAAAGAATACGATATAGAAAAACATGGCTGACCCCAAAAGATTCCCATATCATTATTTTCAGTTGGTAAATTGATGTTGAAGCGGAAACTTTTAGATTAATTGAACTCCCATTTTTATGACACAAACCATAAAATGTCATCTTTTTAAAACTACCAGTGAAGTTTCTCAATCAATTTGAGATCTATCACTAACCAATGGTCTAACTTAGTGTATGTTAATTTATAATTTTCTATTGCAACTTTCTCTATATCTAGAAATTTATGGTCATAAGAACAGAGTTTGTTTGGCCATGTTGCACTTAATTGTTGATGGCCAAAAGAGAATAAAAGAAAACATAAACAAAGCAAAGTTTGAATTTATACTCCAGAATATGATTAACCAATTCATTATGTATCAATGTTCATTCTTATCCCTTTATAGTAAATTATGTAGTTATTAGAAGATAGTGTAATGTATCGGTCGACCCTTAAAACGTAATAGCAGTGTAGCGGGTAGCAGTATAGCCGCTACGTTAAAGATTCTAGGGGAACATTTAGAAGCAATTAATGTTTAATACCATACACATTATAAAGACAAAATAAAATAAAAATACAAAAATTAAAGAAACATTCCTAAGTCATAACTTCAAATGTCATTGCTAGTAATATTTCAAACATAATATAAAGTAAAGTAGCACATAAGTTCTAACCTCTAAGTTCAAAATAACACATCTAATATTCAAACATATTAAAAAGCAAAGCAGATCTAGTCTTCAAGGCTCAAAACAACATGTCTAAACATTTAAATAAAAAACAAGTGATTCTTTAAATTGGATCACTATCATCATCATGTTCAAATTCTTCCTCATCATCACATTCAAGTGTGCTCTGTTTATAATGTTTGAGTGTACTTTGTTTCTAAAATTTGAGTGTACTGCATATTTATTAGAAAAAAAAATAGAGCATTTTTTGCATAAACAAAGTAGTAGTAGAGGTGCAATTAAATATTAAATGGACCAATAAAATATTAAATATACGCATTTACTGTTGAGTTTTTCCCATAAATAAAATAATTTATTGTTTCTTTTTTTCCTGAAATAGAGTATTTTAATCAGATAATTTATTTAGTTTTTTTTTTTCAGAAACATCTATTGTTGCGCGTTTTCCCAAGAAAAAGCGCTTCCTTTTCTGCGCGAGACAACTGTGATTGACAGCGCGACGGCCACAACCTTAATCTACAACGCGACACGACGGTGTTTCACGTATCGTCGGACCACCACAACGCCACGCGACGGCGCGATTGTGGCCGCAACGGCCGCTTCTGACTAATAGATAGTAAAAAAAGAGATACTAAACTAACAAGATGATAATATATATACATAAATCCAATTGAATTGTACTAACAAGATGATAATATATACATAAATCCAATTGATGACCCAAGTTGCCAAATTAGCAATCAAGACCAAAGAAGTTTTCATCTTTCACAAACTTTTTCAGCCAAAAATCAGTTAGGCCTTAGGGGAAAGAATCTATGTGATTGACACAAGTAAAAGTTCCAGTAACAACAAAAAAATTCCAAAAACCATAATTGTCTCATCAGAAACGATGTATCTCCAACCCAACTCCTCCTTGAAAACCATACAGTGAAACAAAGCAGGTAACACAAATCCAAGAACAACACACACACTACTTCCAACAAGTGAAATAAAATCAACAAAATTAGGCACCAAAAGTGCCACAAAACTCACAACCGCAAACAATACCTAGAATCACAAAACCTTCTCTCAAACCCCTCATAAACATGATTCATCATTAAAGGAAAAATAATAAACAAATTAACAGATGCATGTTCGATACTATTGAATCTTCTCATATGTCTCTATCTTTATTTAGATTAAGTACGGAGATGCAACGAAACACAGAAAAATACACAAACAAAAGATACTTCACAAAGGACATACTTGTGTCGTGGCAGAACATTCAACATAAACAGATAACCGTAAAATACATTTTCATATAATCATAAATTGATCAGTCAGTCGATGATCGTGTTGTTGGAATCAAGTGCAAAAGAAGAATCATCGAGCAAATTGAAATTTTTGGGAGTGAGGGAATAATCGGATAACATCCAAATCCAAAAATTAAATATGATTGGATATTAACAACTTTTAGATTATAATCATATTATTTCAGGTTTAGATTTGAGTTTCATTAGTCGTAACCAATTTTTTGTACAGCTCTATCTGAATCATCTAAAATGAAGGACTAATTTTATAAAATCAAATTAATATCTATAAATAATTAATAAATTAAGAGTAAATATTATATAGTTATATTATAAGTACATAACAAATCATACTTTTAATCATCTATTCTCACTTGCTCCCCTAGAACTTCAAATATATATGAAGCCAAATTTAGTTAAGTAAAGATCAAATTAATCAAAAAATCTCTATTGTATCCAAATTTCTCATCAAGTCCTATAACTGAATAAATTACATAAAAAGATTCTTGTAGTTTAAATTTCTATAATGAGATCCATGGTGATTAATGCTGCTATTACACCATTATATTTCATAACTCCTACGACTTTGATTAAACTTTGAAATTTCACTAGTTATACTTAAATTCCATTAATGAGATTGATAATTTTCATTGATATTTCATTGTTTTAAGTCTGTAGTATGCAGGGAGTGATAGTGAGTCGTAGCCCAATGCTAAGTGAAGCTGATGAAGGCAAAAGAATTTGTAAAAATTGCATGAAATAAATGTTTGTTGCTCATGCGATGCCTTCATTAATCAAATAAAATATTAACAAAAACACAAGAAACTACAATGTGTTCTGAGAGCAATGCCTTCAAGTCAATCCAGATCTTCTTCACAATTCATTCTCACTATCTATCTGCAACAAAATATGAATTGTGGAACATAAATGAGAGTCATTCAGGTAAAAAGGTAGGATGGTGACTTGCTTTCAAATGAAACTACTCTCATAACGCGCTATCAATTGCCACCATTTGTATGGTCTAATCATATCTCTCTGATTATTTTTCTCCCGCTTCATTATGTTCTCATTTTTATTGCTACTGAGAACTGCACTGAGAGGGGATCCATACACCCTCAAGTCAGGTTTCACACTGGCTATAACAGAAGCTGGTCTATGAAACATAACAGAGTATTATAACACAATTAACCAACAAAAAGATACAAGCTACAAGGATCTTTTAATATCATTTTAAACTATAGGAACTTAATTAATTTTTTTAGTAAACTATAAGGTCTAATTCATTAATTTAACCTTGATAAATGCAAATAACGCTAAAGCTCATTTTTATTTTCCATAATGTGAAAGTAACCAAATTTCACTACCCAGATCTGGTAGAACATATATCTACAGTGAAGTCTTTCAAGGGTAGGACATGAAAGGAGTACAAAATAACCGCCTAACGCAGTAATCATTCCAATGATTTGAGAAGTCTAAATAACGCAGCCGCCTCTCTAATCCGCGAAAACTCAATGCAAAACGCTTGAACTTCAATGAAGAGATCTTTAACTGCAAGGTAGGATGACATTAAAAAAATCAGTGACTTTTCTCTATTTATGCATCAGTAATATACAGAAAGATAATAGTGACAAATATCCTTACGATCCCAATAAAGAAATTAAAAACTAAATCTATCCATTTAAAAGTACAACTTTTCAAGTTACCAATGTATTAAATGTTTTAGACTTCAATAAATATTTTCCATTTCTTAATTCTTTAAGTGAAATTCAATTTCTTAAAAAAAATACGTGACATTAGATCATTTGTTAGCAAACATCCAAAGAAAACACATTAAAGAGACTACATCCAAAGCAAACACATTAAAGAGACTAGCCAATAACAGATCATTTTGTGGACGAACAACAAACAAGCAATCCACAGATACCAAGCAAAATAAAGGCTCAATAATATTTTTTTCCGACTATTCATGTAATGGGGGGGGGACACATAAGGTCAACAACCATGGTTAAATTAACAGCGGCAATGATAATGATTTTAAAAATAAAGTATCTATAAGCACAGAGAGAACAGTGTTTGTATATGATTAATGATTATATCCAGTAAAATGGTTATACATGACAACTTGTTTGGTAAGCCTTTTGAATCTGAAAGTTTGAGTATTATGAATAGGAAGCCCCAAAAAAAAACATTGGAGGTTTATCTCCCAATATATTTGTACTAGCTTACAAATTCAAGAGCATATTACATGAAATTTCACATGATACAAATATTTCTAGATATGCTCAGCAAACAATGGACAACTTACACAACTCGAACTATGGGCCTTTCACTAAGAACTTCTCACTTAAAATTTTCTTGCAAAAGTTTTTTACAATTTCAAACAATTTTGAAGAATGCTATTTACACACCTTATTTGTCAACACTCAAACTATCTAGAGAAAAACTAGCTATTTACCAAATACCACCAATTTCTTTATTTTCTTCTTTTCTTGGGACCGACATTTTTTAAGACTAATGTAACAAGAAACAAAATTAAGCTTTAATTCGATACCCAATAGAATAGAAAAATTACATAATTATGCAATTAAGCTATACACTTATACCAGTAGACATTTTGCATTATTGCATCAATAATTATAATCATTAATGATAAACATAAATGCAACCACCTGTCTCTCTAAGATCAGCAATATATACAAAAATAGAAATGCCCTCCCGATCAAGAGTTTTCAGGGTTCAAGAAAAACTGAATAAACTCACCATTAATAATGTTGTTCCGAATCAGGCTTTGCAGAAAAACACAAACAAGTCTTACAAGCCTGTTCTGCATGTATTTATCCTGAGGGAAAAAAGTCAAAAGCTCAGGTGTTAATTACATAAATAGCAATAGAATGGATACAACATGCTAAATTTCAAATAGCAAAAATAGTTTTAACTTGGCATTTCTATAGCACCAGATTATTTGTATGGATACAACATACTAGTGCTAAAAATAAAAAAGGAGCAACCGCAAAGATTTGCAGTACAAAAACAGTTACATTAAAACATAAGCCATGGTAGGACACGTTTCACTAGGTTATTTAACCCTCCATGCCTGTTCAGCTTTTTACATGCCATGAGAAAACAAGGTATAACCCTCAACATTTCGAAGATATGATCTTGCATAGATGTTAGTAATAAGAGACCACTTAAAGGTCAAACAAACAAACATTTTGAACTATCACCTTAAACTCATTTGTGATCCATCTGCTACCAAAAAAAACTAAAAAGGGTCCGATTTGTATCCTCCCTCTACTAGTCATATCACTGTCTATGTCTAGCCATATGGAAGTGTTGACTTGGTGTCGGATTTGTATCCTTAAATGCATTGGAACATAAAAATAATAATTTACCTTTCAAGTTCAGACACAAGAATGGAGTGTCTGACCTGTGTCATACAAGTGTGAGAGACTCGGACACACATTCAACTTCAACCTAAAGTGTCGGTGCTACATATTACAGCACAAAGGCAAAGTGAAGTACCTTGATGTTCACACAGGATGATATACAATTAGTAATGTACATGTGAATGAATTCTGATGGCAGTTCAACCGCTGTTGTAAGCCTGTTCACAACTTCCATTGAGTGGAGACTCATTTCCATGTTGACAAGCACTGTAAAGTATCTGTATCCATAAATAAGCAAATAGAAATAAAGAAAATAATAGTGACTGGGTATAAGCTAAAAGACAGACGACATATGAGGTAAAATGCATACTCTGATATGTCAGGAGAATTTATCAACTTAGTAAGAATTTCAACTGCAATGAGGGGATTGTTTTCCACCAGTTCCTGATAAAGAATAAATCATAACAAAACATCAAAACCTAACTTGCTCAATATCATTCATCAAAAAGATTTCAAAAACACGCACCGGCAACTTTTTTGGAGTCAGTCCACAGTGATATACGAGCTTTGAATCCTTTACCAGCTGCACCAGGACTTGCTGAATTGGGGTAAAAAGAATCAAAAACAACTTATTCTATAATAAACACTTGAGAAAAGAAGAACTAAGGCACATATATCACTTTTCAAACTGCAATGTGATTCAATTTGCAGTAAGGAATCTGTAAAGCATATCATCTATGCTATTGAAAAAAGGAAGACTCGTTCCTTTGAAACCCAACCTAAAAGAGAAAAAATGTTTTCCTTACAAATCAATCAAACGACCATTTTGCGATCTCATTTTACAAACCAAGTTGCAGGATACAAGTCTCTTTTCCCTAAATGTGTTATGTTAGGTGCCATCTCTTATAAAGCATAGAGATATTTGGCAGCCTTTGGGTGAGAAAACACTCTAAGATGTAAAAGTAAGAAATTTCAACTATTGACAAGAAAACCAACAATATGTAATAAATGACTTGAAAACAAATCATAGATTTGTTGATATCCACCCTTAATTTTCTAATTAATGGTTTAGATGCCTCACTTTTCTCTACAAATAAAAAGCGAATGCATTTTAAAAGGAGCCAAGTCTGGCAGACTGTTTGTATGTTATGGTGAATGCTGGGTGTGCCCCTAGTCCATGGACTGATTCGTGTCAACTACCTTTGGAGGTTTTGGTCAGAGTATAGAGGGTAGATTTTTATGGCAAAATGAAATCCACAGTACTATTTGGTTCATTTTGCAACTGATATTTTAAGAATGTTTCATTGGTTCAGCAAATGATTTTAAAAGATATTAAGAGTTTGGCTATTATATGCTTTGCATAGCATAAGGTCCTCAACAGATATCCACAGCATTGGGAATCTTTGCTCTTTTGATCTCTTCTCTTATTTTTCATGAATTTCTTCTATCAAATAATAATTAAAGAATAATTATAATTACCTGTTGCTGTGTGGGAGCAAGGGCTCCTTTCAGAGCTTTTGAAATTAAGTCCCTTATTGCAGCCCCTCTACTAGTATCAACGCACATAGCATAATCCCACATAAGCTCATGATTTTCTTCAGGGTTGACCCAAACTAGCTGAAACAGGTTTCCCAGCATAACAATTTAGAATAATTAAGCCTCAAAAACAAAACATTGCAGACACAAATATGCAGTACCTCCCCATCAAGTATTGGGAGCCTTGGTGGAAGAGGCCTGATCCAGTGAGGATTTAGTCCTTCCAGTGAAAGATTTGACAATAAGCCAACTACTGCTTCATCTTTATTTCCAGTGCCAAGTTTAGGTTTTGTTCCAGGTCGCAAATCAAACCTATTAACAGACCATCATTAGTATAATGCACATAAACCTGGATTTTAGCTATCTGAAACTACTGATGAGAGTAAAAGAAATAAAAAAATGAAATGGTTCATAAATTATACGATCCACTGGATATAGCCATACTCTGATGAATCTGTATCACAATTTGGAGGAACGTCCGGGTCAGGGACTACATTTTTTACAGAACCATCTTTAGAAAAACAATGATTTGGTTCTTGATGAACTTTATCAGAAAACTGCTGCTGCAACTGATCTAGTGGAGGCAACTCCTGGAATGAGAGAAGATAGAAAGTATAAAGTTCAAATGTTGTAAAGCAAGAGAAGAACACCCTTGGAAAACTAGGAGTGCATCTCAGAAAATTTAGATATTATGGAAGGGAAATAGTAGATATGTTATGGGTCAGTACTTTGCCATATACCAATAACTTACATTCAATGACTGATCAAATCTTGTCACATAATCTGATGCAGACTGTTTAAGAAACTGCAATCCCCCAGCAAAATAAAAATTAATATCAGGAATTATAAACCACTAAGATAAACATTTGATCATGCGTGCACAAACAGCAAACACATGATGCCATGTATAACTGGCACACAGAAAAATTACATGCATGTTGAAGGTGAAACAAGAACTAGAGTCTAATACAGGAAACTTGCTAATAGCATGTTTAACCAACAAGAACATCTCATATACAAATGTTTCAATCTAAAATGAAATTTAATGGATTATAAGAGGATAGCTTTATCAAGGTACTTGTTTCAGAGAGGATAAGAACCACAACAAACAAATGAGACAAATAAACTAGCTGAAAGGAAATATATTAGAACAATCAAACCAGCAGCCTCTTATAAATAAATCCTGTAAAAAATTGATTTCCTAAACATACATCTTCTGTTCTGATTAAAACTTCTAGCTACAGAAAACAATGCACACCACCCTAGTTACTGAAAACAATGCACACCTTTATCAATTTTTTTCTGTTTACATGTCTAACAATAATGTCCACAAGTCTCCTCATGTCATCCCAGACAAGTTGAAAAAAACTGTAGCTAATAGGTTAGAGATTCAACAAAATAAAAAGGAAAGACAACATTGAATGAAAAAAGAAATCGATATAGACAATAAGTGATGACAATGCATATCAGTGGTGTTAATAAGAAAATAAGACAGAATATAACCTCTTTGCCATTTTTGGAGCCATCAATGCCTAATAGTTGCAGAATAAATGCCTTCTCAAGTTTTTTGGACCCTTCAAGACTGGACGCCTGAAAAAAAAAAAACAATTTACCCTTGTCTCAAACATCACATGTGCAATAACACCGCAAAAATCCATTAGATATATTAATAAAATATTATAGAACATGCATAGAGAAAAAAACACAAATTAAAGAACATACAACAACCTATAATTTTAGTAGGCAAGATTGGCTACATAAATCACCAAAGACTGCATGCCTAAACAAAAATTGAAATTTCAACAAAATAACGTTTGCAATATGTTTTTGCTAACTGTTTTCCTAATTTGTTTTGCCTTTCTCTCCATTTAATTAGACTATCATCCATTTAGTCCATTTTTCTGGCAAGGATGGATGTCAAATCACAAGTCTTAACCATAAACTTGTAAAGTTTCATGAATAAGTGAAAAAATCATTTTAACTCAGGACACTCACCATACGATAAACTCGGTGTACACGGTCTAAATTCTACTTGCATAAACTCAAGAGTTTAAGGACAAATTTGTTAATTTAACTTATTTGTAGACTGCATATTCTCAAATAATTCCAGCTTATATGAGATAATAAAGCCTATCCAGGCATCGACACACATTCTCTCAAACAGAGTGTTTCTGATCTCCAAAACTCTCATCAACTTCTTGTTGCAATGCTTCCTCTATGTGCAGCAGTAATTTAAACGTCAGGGGTAATGCGTTTTCAACACACTAGCTCCATCAGCAGTTTCTCTCTGTAGCTCCAAGTCCAAAGGCAGTTTCTTCCCAAGTTTTACCCTAGATTCAGGCAGGTTCCATAAGGAAGGTTCCCTGATCAGGCATAAATGTACAGCACTACAAATGTGCTTCTAATGAACAGTTTTTACCATTTTGTAGAGCCATTTACTATCTCTCTGATCATATTGACAATCTTTCAACTAATTTCAATGGTAAAGCTTTATTTAAGAGATTTGTCCATTCTTTCTGTGATACTTCCTTGTGTTTTTGTGAAGGAATCTTATCCTCCTAGCAAATCACCTTTTTCTTCTTCCTTTAATTTAAAAAATGGTTCTAATTTCTAACATTTAGACAAGCCATGTAGTGCACAATTATTAAAAATCAAACAAATAAAAAAGATAAGAGTTATTCAAAAAGTAGCTTACATTAATGATAAAGCTTATGAAGGGATTTGAAGCATGATTTTGGGATGAATAAGCATCAACTAGTAGAGCAAAAGCTATTAATCGTTCAGTAGTGCTGAGTATCTTATTGTCCTGCACGTAGAAGATTCCAATTATACAACATTTAAAACTATCTCCAATAAAAAGGCAAAAAAAAACAATTAAACACACACAACCACACATGCAATAATATCAACAACAACAAAAACCCAATCCCCTATATTATTTTCACTCGATAACATTTCCATCTATGAAAAACCCACCACACCATGACCTTAATTGAAACCAATCAAGCTTTTAACTAAAGATTGGATTCTGGCTGCAACATTAGGATTTTGTATGTCTCCGCAATTGAGGTTGCAGGACCGTGATTTGTCACAATATATAGTACCGCAACACGACCACAATAATGACATGACCGTGATTTAGAAACCTTGACAATTATCAGAGAACAAACAAAAGAAAGAAAGAAAGAAATCCTCAGTCTACCCCATTATTTTACCTCATTACCATTTCCATCTACCAAAAGCCCAGCACACCATTACCTGAATCACAATCTAAGTTTTAAACAAAGGTCAAATTTTGGGCACAGCATCAAGAATTTCATGTCTCTGCAATCGGAATGCAACTGCGAACGAAGTCGCACTTGACCGCAACTTTTCACAATATCAAAGACCATAATTATTACCATGATGCAATTTAAAACCTTAGTTTTGTTTTAACCTCTGGTTCTTGGGGAAATCTGGCTGTAGTAAAGGGAAGTAAAGCCTGACCAAAAATTGTTACAGGGATGATTCAAACTCTGGTTCTCCCAAAGAAATCGTCTTTAACTAAAGGCTACATGAGCTCAATTAAAACCTTGATTGTGATTAATTAGAAAAAAATTAATACAAAATCCTAAAAGAAAAACTAAAATCCTAAAACCCTAATGAAGTAAAATACAACAAGAATGGTTGAAATTGAAGAGAAATTTACCTGGAGGAGCATGAGGAGGTAAGAACAGATAGTGAAATGGCGAGAGTGAGGGAATGTGGAGTTGAATTCGGAGAGGATTTCATTGATTGGACGCTGCTCAGCTTTGAGGAGAGCATAGAGCCCTCGCGATTCTTCGAAGCCCAATTTTCGTATACTCATTTTTTCACAAAGTGCTGCGAATTCCGAAGTTAGGGTTTCAAGATTTGACTCTTAGAAATGAGATTTTAGGTTTTCGCTTCTGTTCTACTGTTGTTATCACAAGAAGGATTTGAATCTACTTGACGTGAGTGGTATCATTTTTATTTTTGTTTATATTTATATCTCTATTTATTTTATCATATGTTTTATCTTCTCTTTGTTTTTGGTCAACATTGTTCTCATTTTTATTTTTATTTTTTCCAATATTTCTCATTTCTTTTTTCCCAAATTTTTTGTACTTCTGTTGTTCAAAAAAGAAGCAACAAGCCCAATATACTAACTTATTACCTCCCTTCATTGTTGTAAATAAAAAAATAACTTTTACATGAATTAAGAAAAATAGTTAAGTATAATTAACTTTTTATATTTTATATAAAGTAGAAATCAAATTTACTAAATTATCTTTTTTTAATATCAAATACTTAATTATCAAAATTAAATATTTTTAAATAAATGAAAATTCTATTAAAAATAATAGCATTAAACAATTTAAAAATTGTCTTTTGCTTATAATAGTAACCAATATTTAAATTTCTTTTTTTGTGTTGTTTATAATACTCATTAAAGGATATACATTTTGAGTTTTATCATCCACACCGTCAAATTTGCTATTAGAATACAATTACTATTTATTTTTAAAAGGTGAGAAAGTAGATCGATCTATCTTATTTACACGCATTATTATGAATCTATCTAAAAAAATAGTGAAGTGGGACAAATCAACTTAGATGGATGAGTTGAAACCTTCGCCCCACAAAATCTTAATAAAATATAATACAAAAAAAATAGCAACTATAATAAATAAAATGAACAATATTAATTTTATTATTAACACAACCATTAACAAGTTAACAAGAACATAAGCAATAAATGTGCATCCAATCCCACACCAATTAGAATGGTTCATCCCTATAGAATACACCTAAAGATACTATCTAAAAGAGAGAGCGATAGTTTTTATGCTGCAAATATATAATACTATTTTTTATTTTATCAAAAAAATAAATAAAGGTACTATTTTTAAGTGTGTTAATTATAAAAAATTTATACTCTTATAAAAAATAATTTTTTGTCTTAGTGTTTTGGTCATTTGTCTTAGTATCTTTGTCATTTGGTTTATATTTATATAAGACCAAAGTCAATAATAAAATAAAATATATATATATATATATATATATATATATATATATATATATATATATATATATATATTTATTTGTAATTTTTTAATTGGCCTTACGAGCCAACTCGTTTATCCCCGTCACCGAAATATGATTTATAGTGGCTTAAAAGTGGGTAGTCGGTTCAAAACATAAATTTAACCCACCTAAAATGATAGATTAACAGACAAACCTATCAAATTTGATCTGTTTTACCACCACACTGTTTTTAAAAATAATGTATAGCTCTTGTCATATGTCATATGTATAGATCTAGTGCATATTTAGGAAAGTGATAGCTCACTACAACCTCACGATTACTAAAAGCTAGAAAACGAAGCTTTTGTCTCATGGTGTATTGGGATGCGGAAAAATCGGTGTGGCACTATGTATCCAAATAGTGGAATAGTATGTGCAAAAGGAAATGGAGATTGTAACACCTTGAGTTTTCTCTACGAGGCTTAGAGCTTGTGTCCATGTGTGTTTTCTCTTTTTATATACGGTGGCAAGTTTGGAAATGATTTTGATGGTTCAAATCATAGATAAGATGTTAGAAACTCAATTGGATGAAGTGAGTGTAAAATAGACTCATACAACACTTACATGAGGCAAAAGGCTCTCTAGGTTAAGAGTTGAGGCATGTGGTGCATTGCCCTTAGTCCTCGAGGCGTAGGGCGTCCACCCTAGAGCAAGGCTCTAGATTGAGATTTTCATGAGCTTGTATTTATGTGTGTTAATATAGTTTAGCCTATTGGATTGGATCAATATGCCTATGTCAACTCTTTATGGTGAAAATAGTCAATAGATTTAATCTAAAGACTAAACATTCACTTTTCAATCCTAAACACGTTCCTAATCTTAAACTATATTCTTGAGAGTTTCGTAAGCCCCAAAGATGTTGTTTCCATTGTTCTTGCTTGTATCTCGTTTGAATTTGATTTCCTCTAAAGGTTGCGATTGGGGAACAAATATTAATTAAATAACTCATTCTCCTTTTTGCCTATGTTAAAATTTTATAGGCCTTAATCTTCATGTTCTAAAAGATGTTGATGTATACCCTCCAAACATTTAGTGATCTCTCTTTTACGATGGAAGATATTCCCAAAGCAACTATAATTTCACTCCCTAATTTTCTCCTACAAATGAGCCACATTTTGGTTCCAATCACGATTAATATCCCAACCTTTAGTCACCACTCTTCTAAAGGTTTCATATGTCAACCATAAATAGAAATGGACAACTATGAGATATCTATTATCCAAGACATATTATAAGGAGTCATCGAGTGAGAAGATTTTTAATATGACAAAGTGAGATGATTAAATTTGACCATACAACTATACATGAATGTTCATGACTCAAAGTGTCACAAGACCACTTTAAAAAGTCAATGACGTTTTGTTTTGATTGTAACCATTCATGATTTAATCAATGATTAAGATTCACTCATCTCACACATTCATTATAAAAGTCCTCTCATTTGATATGAGCCATCTCAAACTCTCATTATAAAAGTCCTCTTACAATTATACATTGTAATGTATTTTTGACACTTACAAAGAATAGTTCCAAGCAATTCCTCTTTAATACCATAATATAATGGAATTGAACTGTGTCACAATCCAACCATAAAAAAATATCCAAAAGATCATCCACAGTCTACTCGCATTCATACTGAAATAAATCATCAAAGGGAGAAAATCACACATCCCAAAAGATGTAATTTGTGTCGGAATGAGAGACATAACAACAATAAATGCTCTTATGTATTGATTTTTCTGATGGAAATTAGTTCATTGTAATAAAATTTGTGTTTATTTTATTTTCACTTTTTTTTTTTATTTTTAATTTTAATTAAGTTTTGTTATTTTAATGGGCTTCGTTTTATTTAAACTTTTTAATAAAAGTAAAAATTAGTTAAATAATTATTATATAAATAATTAAATTTTTATTTATTTAGTTAATTAAAATAATAATAAAACTTAGTTTAATTATTTAATTAAAACAAAGAAAAGAAAATATTTACTTATTATTATAAAAGAGAAGAATAAATGTGATCGATCAAATTATAAATTATAACTACCTTACACTTACAAATAATAATTACTACTCATATAGTTATTCTTCTCTTTATACTAAATATCATTGTTAATAAAAAAAATTAGGCTTAATTGCAGTTTTGGTCCCTCTATTTTAGCTGAATCGCGAAATTAGTCCTCTTATTTTATTTATCTCCAGTTTTGGTCCCTCTAACATAATTTTGGTCCAAAACTTGATGAAATTTCATTTTTTTTGCATTTATTTAAGTGACACCATGTCTCAAGATTTCATTTGCAACAATTGTACTTGAAATCTATGATCATAAAAGGTGTAGTACGACTTTAAAAAATGAAATTTCATCAAGTTTTGGACCAAAATTCTGTTTGGGGACCAAAAGTGGGGAGAAACAAAATGGGGGGACTACTTTCGTAATTCAGCTAAAATAAGGGACCAAAACTGCAATTAAGCCAAAAAATTATATAACTAATAAATAAATACTTATATTTCCATTTAAAAAAGTGCACATTAAAAAATCAGTGTGGTGAGAACCGATTTTCTTTCTCTCCTTAAAAAAAATTAATATGACAAATCGATTTATTGATAAATGATTTTTTACCTTTATTTTGTTAAAAAAAAGTGATGTATTGATACTTAATTAAAAAGTAGTGATAAATTAGTACTTAAATAATTTTTTAGTGGTAGTATAAAAAGAAAATCTATGATTTACTCCCTGTATATTTATATTTATGTGGATATATTCATTTGATTTATGATTTACTTGCATGAGTTATCCGTAAAGTCGCTTCATTGTTTCTTTATCTTTAATTTTTTATTTGAAGTTAATTATCCCTTTATATTTTCTCATATTCAATTTAATTGTGCATGTTTTATAGCATTAACAATATTTGTACAATTAGCTTCTTCTTTTCTTTCCTAAGACAAATTTTTAGATAATAACACAGCATTACACATGCATTTTTCATCCCAAAGTTTATCTTGAACTTATAAGAAAAAGGTTGAATTCCAACCTTTTTACACAGTGAACTTATACACTCAAGAAAAATATGGAGTGAGAATGGTTAGTTTGTAAAAATTCTCAGGTTGACAATAGTTCAAATAAATGAAAATAATATAAAACGAAAATGATATAAGTAAGAAGATTGTGACTTTGTTATGCAATAGGAGGAGAATAGATAGTTGATTTTTAACACACTTGATAGGGGTGGTCCTCTAATATGTTTTGCTTAGATAAATGTGGATAGGATTAAGAGAATAATTATGAGGTTGAATGATTCTATTCTTGCAAATAATTCTTTTGAGATCATTCGAGGTTGAAATTTGGAAAATTGTATACATTTAAATATAAAAGATTTATATAAAAATGAGACAATGAAAATTGATATATTCAATTTAAAATTGAGCTAAATACACCAACTTTTATTAACTAATTTTTATTTATATTTGAGACCGAAGTAAATATAGATAATCTATTTGATTCATATATATATATATATAT
>JBBPBR010000005.1:43624296-43637635 GCA_037974775.1 Cicer pinnatifidum
TTTATATTAAACTATAATTAGTGTAATTTCAATCGAATCAATGTCAATAAAAGACACATTTATCTCTTGACTAATTGATTAATAAAATACCATATTTAAATAAATACACTAGTAATCAAATACATATTTCTTTTCTTAATTATTTTATTCATGAATAATTATATTTTAACTAATTGACTAGTAATAATCATATGTTTTTGTGTATGATTTATATATTACATTATATATTTACTTATGATAATGTTTTATCACCTTTCATTTAAAAAATTTCAATAGACATATTCATAGTCAAATTGTCATTTTCTCTCATACCTAATTGATCAATGACACATAATATTTTGGTGTATAATAAATTAAAATTAATATATTATATTTTTTCTCCATTTTTTTTTGTAGAAGATGTTTAAAAAATTTTGATGTGGGAAAAAAAAGGGAAAATTAAAGTCTTGAACTTTTGAAATTTAAAAGGAGAAGAGATAAGAGGGAAAAGAAAAAGTAGAAGAGAATTTGAGTAAATCATAATTAGTGTTTTAAAAAAAATTTCTCATTTTTTTTTGAAAGATATTTAAAATTTAAGTATTTAAATTTGTAATGGAAAATAGAAGAGGAAAAAGAAAAACTAAATGAATAATTGAATACATGGAATGTGATAATTGTCCTAAAATTGTGATGCTTAAAGATGACTAGTTTAGTAATTTTGATTGATGTTTGATTTTATAGATATATAATAGAAGAAAAGTAATTTTTAATTTATATTTAGAAGATGATTTTATTTTATTTTAAAAAAAAATCTCAAAATTTATTAACTAGAGCCCATCCTCAAAGGCGTAAAATGTACTTATACAAAGCAAAGCTAACAAGCCGGTGAGCATATTTATTACACACGTGAGAAGCATAAGGAACAACAGAGTTACTCGTGTCTACCAAACCTAATAAACACTGAGACACAATCAAACCCATATATGAGGAGGGAATCCTCGAAGATCATTTGTTGAATGTCATAGTCTTTTGTAAACCAAATAGAAAGGACAAAACCCATTTCCCATGCAACAATCGCATCGTCAAACTCGTTAAGGACCCAAGTGGCAACGACTTTAACATTGGAGTTGTTATCGCTAATGACTAACCCCAACCCATATTTTCCAGTGCGAGCGAACTATTCATCATAATTACACTTAAGCAAATGTTTTGGAGAAGGGCTTCATCCAATGGTATTACCAGAGCTCATCCCACTATCACCCTGTTGTAGATTCTTCTTGGGTTGCAATTCCTCCACATGTTGAAACTCAGTCAGTAGAACCACAAATTTATTGATTGTCTATTTCACTTGTATGCTAATTTTCTAACTCAGATGCTTTGTAAATCAAAATACGAATAAGATGTTCTTTATAAGACATGTTAGAAAAAGGGGAAACAAACAAAATCATCTTTTTTATTCAAAAAAATGTTGTTTCCACTTCTAGACCACTTGAACTTTTACATCTTGATTTATTTTGTCCTATAAGAACAACCTATGTCAGTAGTAAAAATTATGGAATTATCCTTGTGGATGAATATTCTAGATGGACATAAGTAAAACTTCTTAAACACAAGGATGAGTCACATACAATTTTCACTACTTTCTGCAAACAAGTGCAAAATGAAAAAATTCTTTATGTTGCAAAAATTCATAGTGATAATAGGAGTGAATTTGAAAATAGACCTTTTGAAAACTTCTGTAAAATAATGAAATTTTATACACTTTGTCTTCTCCTAGAACATCTCAACAAAAAGGCGTTGCAGGAAAAAAAAAGTAGATCTCTTGAGAAAATGTCATGTAGCGTGATTCATAACATGAATGTTGTCAGTCACTTTTAGGCAGAAGCAATGAACACGACATAATATGTTCAAAATAGAATGTATATCAGAACTATTCTTAATAAGACTCCTTATGAATTGTGGAAAGGAATAAAACATAACATTTCATATTTTCACCAATTTTGTTGCACATGCTATATTTTGAATACCAAATAGAATCTTGGCAAATTTGATTCACAATCTCTAAAATTCATCTTTTTGGATACTCTAAAAGGTGAAAATCCTATCGAGTATACAACAAAGAAAAAAAATGATTGTTAAGGAATCAATTTATGTCAAGTTTGATGACAAAAAGTTTGACCGTAAAAAGTTAAAGTTAAATGAAGATTTTGTAGTTTCATAGATATTAGAGGGACGAAAAATATCAGAAAAATCAATAGAACCAACTTCTAATGAACCAAAATATCTAATCATAAGAAGTGCAAATGATCCTCTAAAGACCAGGTGCTCATTTAAAGAAACTTCTAATTTTTGGATTGTTATCTAAAATTGAGCCTTCAACAATAGACAAAGCTCTATCAAATGACGAATGGATAATGACCACACAAGAAGAATTAAATAAATTCAAAATAAATGATGTATGGGATCTTGTTTCCAAGCCTAAAGAAAAGAAGTCAATTGTAACCAATTGTGTTTTTATATAAAAGCTGAATGAGAAAGGTGGAGTAGTTAGAAAAAAAAGCTAGATTTGTAGCTCTAGGATACAATCAACATGGAGATATTGATTACACTGAAACTTTTGCCCATGTGGCAAGTTTGGAGGCAATAATATTTTTACTTTTTTTTGCAGTATTTAATAAAATAATTGTATATCAATTATATATGAAAAACACTTTCTTAAATGGTTATATAAATGAAAAAGTGTAAGTCAAACGAACTCTTGGATTTTAAGATAATTAATTTCCAGACTATGTTTTCAAATTAAAGAAATCTCTATATGGTCTGAAATAGGCTCAAAGAGTTTAATATGACAATCTAAGTTGTTTTTTGGTTAAAAAATGATTTTGAAAGGGGGTCAGGTTGACACTTCTTTATTTAGAATGTCATCTAAGAATGACCTTATCATTGTCCATATATATGTTGATGATATAGTTTTTGGTTTTTCTAACGACAAGTTGTGTCAAGAATTTTATATGTTAATGCATAATTAATTTGAAATGAGCATGATGGAAGAATTAAAATTCTTTCTTGGAGTCCAAATTCATCAAAGCCCAAATGGTGTATTTATTCATCAGACCAAATAAACAAGAGAATTGCTAAAGAAATTTAAAATGGATTAATATAAGCCTATGCCTACACCTATGTGTCCAATATGTTCTCTTGATAAGGATGAATTCAATAAAAAGGTAGATCAAAAGTTATACAAAAGGATGATATACTCTTTTATTTACTTAACTGCTTCTAGACATTATATTTTGTTCAGTGGGTGCGTTTGTGCCAAAATTTAGTCTAATTCTAAATAATTTTACTTAACAAATGTTTAAAGGATCTTTAGATATTTGAAGGGTACTACTGATGACTCTTCATCATATGCATATTTGTCATTGTTTTTAGTCTTATTTATCTTTAATCATTAGCTAATTTAAGGAGTTATTTGATATATTTTGTTGATTTTAGTTCTTTGAGCTATTAAAATGTTTACGTTCTTATTTCTTTGATTAAGTAGGGATTTTTCATAGTTTTGCGTTGTTTCTTTGCTTTAGTGCAATGCTGAATTTTGGCGAGAAATCGACATGATCTATATGAATTATTTAAGCCATATATGGAGTTGTATATGTTCAATTAGAGTCAAACTAAGTGCAAATGAAAGCTAAGATTCATAGCTACAACGTTCATGAAGACATCAGAACCAAATTCAAACTCAAAAGAGGCACAAAATGCACTAAATTTTAGACAAAAGATATTGTACACTTAAAGCGTGAAACCTGCGCTTTGGGCGCATTTCTGCACCACTAGATCTGCCAGATTGCGCTTGAAGTGCGCCTGGAGCATGTAATGTGCATTAGATAACATTAAAACACGTTTTTGTCACTATTGAGGTATCCTTTTGACATTTTGGAGGTTTGGAGACTTGTGCCCTTGTAGAGAAGCTCAGAGACAATTATTTCTACCACCACTGGAACAGTTTTATCAAGAATCATTCATGAATCTTTCTTGTAATTCTTCTCTATTCTCTATCTTTACTATGTATGTCATGAGTAACTAAACCATGTTTGTTAGGGATGAATGAAACAAGATGAAACCCTTATTTGTCTGATTTGATTTTTAGTTATATGGATAAGTTTATTGAATTATTTTTCTCATCTTTGTGCTTAATGCTTTTTATTGCTTTATCAACTTTAAAATATTTTACAATTCGTATTTGAAAAGAAAAGTGGACTTTACAACTACTTGAGATGAGAAATTTATGATATTGTAGTCTAGGGATATATGTATGTTATGACACCAATTGAATTATTTGCAGATGCAATAGTTTAAAAACAAAATTCATGTATTGTAAGACTTTATTCTAATCTTAAATCCACTAAGGAAATATGGGTTACTTTAGAATAAAGGTTATGTCATTAAGACATTAGGGTAAGAATACTAATGAGAATTTGATAATAATTCAATAAAGGAATTTAGTAACTAGGATCAAATTAGAAAACAAGGTTGGATTTGAAGTGAAACTCATCCCTGAAACTTTTCTTATAATAATAGTTCAATTCATGTACTTAACACAATTCGATAATAAAACACAATCCTTTAAATATTATTTTAATCAATTTCAAAACTTTTTGTTTAATTTTAGTAATTAAACACAACTCGATAGTAAAACGCAATCCTTAAGTTTGACACTCGGTACTACCGTTTTATTATTATTACTTGCAACGATTCAAGACATTTATTGAAATACTATCAAATAATAATCTTGGTATGTGTTATAAACCATCCTTTGAGTACAGGTTAATAGGCTTATGTGATATTGACCATGCTGGAGACAAGCTAGAAAGAAAAAGCACCAATACAAATTGTGCATTCCTCGATTAGAATCGAATCTCCTGATCAAGTAAAAGACAAAAGACTATTGCTCTATCAACAACAAAATATATTTCATCAGACAACTCTAGCACTCAGTTGTTGTGGATGAAATATCAACTAGAAAATTTCAAAACCAATTAGTAACATTTATATCTTCTGTGATAATACTTCAGCTATATGTTTAATCAAAATTCATATTTTACACTCAAGGACAAAACATACAAAGATTAAATATCATTTAGGGATTATGTCCAGAAGGGTGTTTTAGACATTAAATTTGTTGACACCAAACATTTGTGGAAATATATTATTACAAAATCCCTTGCCGATGAGAAATTTAATTTTAAAAGAGATCTAAAAATTTTGTTAATAAATAAATGTTTTCAAAGTCCATGTATGATGTTGCCTCTTGTAAACCACAATGAATGGTTAAATATATATATTGTGTCTCTGTTAAAATTGAATTTGTTTTGTGCCTTTGGTCAATAAAAATTCAATTAATTTTAATACAAATTGATTTCTTGTAAGATGTGTATGGTTTGTGATTTTCTAACTAGTATGGTTTACGCATGTTAACATATGAATGTCAATTTTATTTTTAGAAACTCAAATGTTTTTTTTTTAAATCACTCACCACTCATAATCACTAAGAACTCTCATGTATTCCCACACTTTTGTTCTTACTTTTTCAAACCTTTGAAACTCTTTTAATCTCTCTTGCATTCAAATGGCTTCAAGCTCAAACTCTCAACAATCTGATGACTCTTCATCATATGCATAATTTTTATTGATTTTAGTCTTATTTATCTTTAATCATTAGTTAATTTAATGAGTTATTTAATATATTTTGTTGATTTTAGTTAGTTGATTTAATGAAATGTTTTTGTTCTTATTTGCTTGATTAAGTAGAGATTTTTCGTAGTTTTGCGTTGTTACTTTGTTTTAGTGCAGTGTTGAATTTTGGTGAGAAATCAACATGACCTATATCAAGTATTTCAGCCATATCTGGAGTTCTAGATGCCCAATTGGAGTCAATCCAAGTGCTAATGAAATATAAGATCCATATCTACAACTTTCATGAAGACACCGGGACCCAATTCATACTCTAAAGATGAGAAAAATACAAAATACGTCAGACAGCAGATGCTGTGCGCCTGGAGCGCGCCCAGTGCGCCTGGAGCGTGCCCAGCGCGCCTGGAGCGCATTTCTCATGTTTCAGCTCTGCCAACGCGCGCCTGGAGCGCGTGAAGCGCATCAGCAATCATAAAAACGCAATTTTTTTTACTGTTTTTTGGATCTTTTTGACTATTGGGAAGTTGGGAGACTTGTGCCCTAACATAGAAACTCAAAGACGGCCGTTTCTAACGCGATTGGAGCAGTTTTATCAAGAATCATTCATGAATCCTTCTTGTAACTCTTCTCTAATCCCTATCTTTTGTATCTCTGTCATGAGTAACTAAACCCTATTTGTTAGGGATGAGTGTAACCAAATGAAACCCTTATTTTTCTAATTTGATTTCTAGTTATATGAATGAGTTTATTGAATTATTTTTCTCATCTCTGTGCTTAATGCTTTTTATTGCTTGATCAACATTAAAATGTTCTACGATTTGTATTTTGAAACGGAAGTGGACTTTACGAATGCTTGAGATGAGAAATTCATGAATTTGTAGTCTAGGGATAGATGCAGGTCATGAAACCAATTAAATTAGTTGCAAAGCAATAGTTTACAAAAGAATTTCTATACGGTAATGCTTAATTCTAATCTTAAATCTACTAAGGAATTAGGGGTTACTTTGGAATTAAAGGTTCTGTCACTAAGACATTAGGGCAAGAATAATAAAGAGAATTCGGTAATAATTCAATAAAGGAATTCAGTAACTAGGATCAAATTAGACACCAAGGTTGGATTCGAAGTGAAACTCATCTCTGACATTTTTCTCATTATAAAAGATCAATTTTATTACTGTTGTTAATTTCAAATATTATTTCAATCAACTTGGGAACCTTTTGTTCAATTTTAGTAATTAAATATAATTCAATAGTAAAACGCAATCCTTGAGTTCGACACTCGGTACTACCGTTTTATTATTACTTGCAACGATTCAGTACACTTGCTGAAACGCTATCACAATCCCATCAAAATTACTCAACAATCCCTCACGCCCATTATAAGGTGTTCAGATGAAGGGATTATAATTGAAAATGGTTATGAATCATATCATGGCTTCTTCAAAATCAACAAAGAGTTATTTGAAGATCGTAAGGGAAATTATATATCAGTTCACTTAAAACCTAAATACATAGTTCTCTTAAGTATTATGATTAGGTGGGTGGTACCCAAAAATAGGTATGTAAATCATGCCAGTAAAGACCATAAGGGTTTGATGTGGAACATATCCTAGAGGATCAAGATAAATCTTTCCATAAATCTTTCCATATCCTAGAGGATTAGAACCATCCTCTACCTTAGACTCATCATTGTGAAATGACAATATTGATCATAAGAAAGGAGGTTTGAATTGTGATTCTCCTTTTTGAATTTTATTTATATATTTAAAAGAAAACTCAAGATTGAAATTGGTTTGATAAAGGTAGAACGTTCTTCGTTAGAATATAACTATACAAATTTCACAAAGTAATTAGTGTTGTGCAAGTGAAAATAAAAGGAGAAACAAAAAATGTATCCTGATTCACTTGAAATGGATTACGTCCAATCCTCATAGTTTTGTGAGCTTTTTAACTAAAATGTTCAGGCAATAGCGTTTTTGCTTTTATCACAAATGTTTGAGATCAACTTTGATCTCTTACAATAGTTCACTTTTCAACCTCGAAAGGATTTTCAATGATTACCCTACTTTCCATAAGAGTATTTACACTTTTCCTTTTTAAATTACAAAAAGATTTCTTAATAATACTAAAACTATTTCTATATTCTATAGTGTTTTAGTTTTAGAGAAATTGAAGTGAAGAGTATTGATAGATCAACTTTTGCTCAACACTTGTTTGAGTTAAGTTTTAAGCAACCAAACTCAAAGAATAGATCCTGAAATTTAATGTTGAAGAGTTGAAGCCTTTGCATGATTATGGAGCTTATACTTCTCAAGAATGATGATTTAAGTGAATGATTGTTTTGCATTGAGGTTCTTTTTAATAGGCATGTGTTTGTTAAGAAACAAAGATTGTTCCCAGTTGATCATTAAAGCATTCTACATACAGTTTGAGTTTATGATATTTCCTTTGCATTGAGGTTCTTTTTAATAGGCATGTGTTTGTTAAGAAACAAAGATTGTTCCCAGTTGATCATTAAATCATTCTTCGATCCTATTTTGGACACCTGCTTGATTTTGTTCCTTTTAACAACAATTTGTAAATCATGTCATTGTGTACTTGATCAGTGATGTAATGCATCATTTGTTCAACTATTACTTGCTTTCATCTAATGGATTAATTCTTTGAAGACTAAATCTTACTTGTTGTTCATTGCTTTGACTTTTTTGATTTTAAATATGTTCAAAGTATTCTTGAGAGTAGAGTTTTGTTCCTTTGTGTTCTGCCATGTTTCTTGATTTCAAGAATGCTTTTTTCTTTAATAAACCATAATGTTCTTAATTTAAAGCTGTTAAAATCAGAATGATCTTCATTTTTTGTGTTAACAACTAGAACAATCGTGCTTGATCTTGCTTCTTTAAAATTGATTTGTTGTTATATTTGATGCATATCTTTGATTAAAACACTCAAAAGCACATGTTAAATAACAACATATTTTTAGAATCATAATTAGAAGATTTAATTAACTTTATTTGATTATCATCAAAATATTAATTTGTGGATTTTGCCTCAACACGCCATGTTATTGATGAGAATTCCCCTTATTCAAAATTTAGAGAAAGTAGGAGGAGATGTTCAAGAAGAACACTTGGTTTCATCATCTGCACAGGTGTTCAACATTTCAAATGTCATTAAAATAAGGCCCATATCTGCTAAGGACCGGATGAGGCCAAGTGGTGATGTTTGAAGGATCTCTGATTAACCAAGTGAATCTCATGACATTCCCTTTATGTTTGAAGATTCATATGCCCCCGTCTTTGAAGAAGATAATAAAGAGGTGGTTCTGTGAAATACCTCAGGATGTATCAATTTGGGCAAGAGATGGTTCTAGTCTGTCTCTCTTTCCCTAAAACAACATAAGTGTTTGAGAAGAAACGAAAAAGAGTAGTCAAGATAACAAGTGTAAATGAGGATAAGGTAGAATATACAAAATCCAATGAAAAAGAAGAAAACATCATGTTGAGAAAGAAATTGAAGGTAATATCCGCCTTTGAGCACACTATTACCTTTGATAATGTTGGTAAAGTTAGTGGTAATGAACAGCCAAAATAAGAAAACTCCACATTTTATACACATAAACAAAACTTAGTTGCACATTCTTTTCTAATGCTGCACCTAATACACTTTCATCTTTTGACTTTGACTGATATACCTTAGATGAAATATTTGAGGAAACCTTACTAGACAATTTTGGCACTCTCATATACAAATCACATCCATACCTTCTTAATACACAAATTCCAGCTCCAACACCACTCTTTACTCACATTAATCCTCCACAAATACCTACTCATTCTACCAATCCACTTACACTTACCCTCTCTACACATGCCTCTAACCCTCTCTCCCTTACACTTATGAATCCTATTCACCAATCGACTAAGATAACAACTTAAGTAGTTATTTACTTAGTCTCTGAAACATCTTCAGATGACTCCTATGCTCCTACCTCACCTTCATCTCACTATCAACTTGCCACATCCATCCCTCTAGACCTAGCTCCGTTCACTCTTTCCATTCTCTCTGGCTTCCTAAACCTTTATCCATTCATTTCCTTTCTCATTGCGAAAATCACCTTGATTCGCAATAGGAATGCTTAGAGTTTGCATCATAATGACATTTCAAATAAATGGAACACAATCCTATCTTTTGTCACGAATTGGATAAGGGGTAACATGGAGCATGGATTGTGTCTAGCCTCTCAAACTTATGTTGCTTTAAAACAAATAGTTGAGATCCTCTATATATGTGTCATGCAGCTTCATAAAGGTTAGAGTAACCGATCTAGAAAGTTATTGACAATCACATCAGAAGGTTCATCCAAAGAAGATCCATCTTCCACGAGTATTGTTCATTTCGAACCACCAATGGTTGCCCTCTTAACACTATTGTAGTTTGCTATGATCATTCCACAAGTTGAGATACCTTCATTAGATGTTTTCGTTGTTGTTGTGTTAGGATCTGCAGAATTTGCCTCTGAGAGTCACTTTGCCACTCCCTTTCCCCCAATGTTTATCCTTCTTAGTTTGTCAAAAAGGAAGATTTTGATCTCTGGAAGCTAAAATTGAGGTATTTATGGAACAAACATCCAAGAATTAAGAGAACATTTAGAATATCCTAGGCTTAATCTTAGCTAGGCTGACAGGCCCAAATCTTTAATTCTCATGTATTTTTTGTTTCTCTATTTGTGTTTTTTTAAAACTTGTTTACATTGTTGTACTTTTTTACTCAACAATTTTTTTTTGATGAGAAAAAAAGGAGTATATGTTTTTTAGAACAATTACTAATGCTCATAAGTTATCTTGTTAAAATGTAATTCATCACTCTTACTATTAAACGTGCGTATATTACGAGAGAACTTTGTTGTGATATTTTATGTGGTTTTTATTCTATTAAGTTAAAAACTATTCACATAAATAGATGTTGTTCATCATCAAAAAATGAGAGATTGTTAGAACTAAATTTGTATGAAGAACAATGACCTTTACTTGTTTTGATGATAATCCTTCAAAGCAGTAATGTTTTATTTAAGTGTGCAGTTCAAAGATCACATGATTTTATATGACTTTACGCTTCATCCTCTAATGTTTGGACAAGATAAAGGAAAACCAAGACTTTTCTCAGAAAATCTTTTTTTAAGTATGATGAATAAGCTCTAAGCGCGACTCTGGTGATTCTGTTGGTGCAAGCAATGTTATGATCGTATGCCTCTGACAAGTATGACATGCATATGATCATCTATCTTTGATAACTATGACAAACATTTGATCGTCAGACTCTGACAGTAAGTAAACACTTTGATAAAAAGTCAACACTCTTACGAAAAATCAATGATCTAATAAAAAGTCAACACACTAATGAAAAGTCAACGATATGAATAAGTCAAATTTGTTTATCCTCTGGTTAACATCTTGAATTATATTATTTGTCAGAAGATTTGTGTGACATTATTTGATTATGATAACATCTACTCTTTTTGTCTTCAAATCAAGATACACATAATCAATTATAAGGACAAATTTGGAAAAACTTATTATGTGTTGCAGGATGAGAGTGGCGTTGTGGATTCCCTTGTTTTTGACCATATATAGAATTGCTTGTCTCTCTAGAAAGTTTCTTGATTCACATGAAGATTATTTAATAACATATTACCAACAAAAGATAGCATGTTTCATAGAGGGGTACTTATTCAAGATGTTTAGTCATGCATAAATAATTGTGGTGGAAATGAGTTTGCTCAACGTTTGTTTTTTGAGTGTATATTCTATTCAAAAGTGTGGAGTGAGATTTTAATTTGGTTGGGTAAACAAATTTTGAAGGATGTCAAATTTATGTCTTGGGTGTAGATCAAATATAAACTACACAAAGTTTGCAACCCTTAGCTTGTTTGAATATTGTTTGATTATTTTAGGTGTTTTGGTCAAATAGGGTTTTGATTCGTTTGGTATCGATTATGGCTCGTGTTATATTATTTGTATCTTTTTTAATTCATAGTACTCATTGTGTTGTGATGTGTTAATATATTTTCTGTGTTGTGTTAAAAAAAAATTCCTTGCACCTACGATAATTGAAATTGTCATTTCAAACATAACTATATATGTCCTACTCCTGAATCTCTCCTTATTTAAAAATACTTATTTCTGATTCTCCAATAAAAATATAAAAAAAATTCAACTTTTGAATCATTACTATAACATATAAACTACTTCACTGCCCACCATTAAAAACATCTATAATTAACGTAGAAAAGGACATGACACTTGTACAACTTTCCAAATTTTATATATAACTCAACAAATATATGTGATCTAGAATAATATAAATGAAGGCTATGCTTATAAAAAAAAAATACTAATCAAGGTTACCTAATTGGCTTATGAGTAGGAAGCATTAATTTATCAAACAATATGCAGTTGAAGGTCCCATCAAGTTTCAAAATCCATAATATTTGGATTTGAGAAGAAGTGGCAATGAGAAAAGGTACAAGTTGTTGTGTCCAACCACCATTTTTTTTAGATGAATGTAGTATCTTAGTGTTAATGATGAAAACCAATTCCTTTTGCTATGGGACCAATCTGTATCACTATGTAATATAATGCACCCCACCACTTTAATATCAATATATCTATCTATCTATCCTTTCAAAACAAAAACAAAAAAAATATATAGAATCTATCACATTGCTATCTCCTCTGACTAATTTGACTCTATGTCTCTCCACTTGCCTAAATTCAAATTCAATAAGGAGGCCCTAGCTTCAATCATGGTACTTTTATTTTGTATTCAAGTTCAGAGACTAAAGAAGGGATTCAGAGTTATGTACTTTGGTTTGTCAGATTATGCACACAGATTCCTCAATTTTGGTTGTAAGGTTGAGATCACAAAAATGTATAATCAACGTGTTCCCTTCATTGAGAAAAAGAAACAGAAAAAGGAGATGGAGTAATTAATAATATGTTTATTTTAAAAAAAAATATTTTCTATTTTATTTTTTAAAATTTATTTTTATTTTAAATTCCTAACAAAGAGACGTATAATGAATAATTGTGAAAGAAAATAAATGGATATAGCTAGGAAGAATTCATTTTTAGTAATAATAAAAATAGTGATATTTCATTTTCAAATATTTTTAAAATGTTCAATCTATTTTCTAATATTGTAAAATAAAATTTGTAAGGGAAATATTGAATCTATATTTTATTATCTTTATTAGTTGAAGTGAAAATAAACGAGTATATATTTCTTAGATCATCGATGTAAAAAAAATTATATTTTTAACACATCACAATATTCTTTTATGTGATTTTTGAAATAATTATGATTAAAATTAAATTTTTTAAGATCCGATGATTATGATTCACCAATAATATAAATAAAATTTACAATCAATAATATATATAAATTAAATTAATTATTTAATTATTAATTATAGATCGACAATAATCAAATAGTAGAAAATATATATTATTAATATAAATTATGGTCAATTACTATTAAACATCAATTAATTGATGAACTATATGTTAGACTTTGTTTTTTAATGAACCATGATGTATCAAATAATTTTTTTATGCCCAAAAGTAAGATTATGCTCTCATCCGTTTAACTATTTAACTGATACCTCATTAAA
>JBBPBR010000005.1:43656020-43668809 GCA_037974775.1 Cicer pinnatifidum
AAAAAAAAAAAAAAAAAAAAAAAAGAAGAAGAAGAAGGAAGCACCTATAAAAAACACTCATATCTATAAGCATCCATTTTTATGACTATTCAAAGATGTGTTTATCTAGCATGATGCTTATTAAGGGAATGATCCCATATTGTGGACTATCTAACTCATTTAATGTTTTACGCATGTCATTTATTTATTTTGTTATCAAGTTAGTCTTTTTATGAATTATGCCAATTCTTTTATATTTAAGAATATCAACAATATTGGAACAAATTTCATTTCTTATTTAATTATGTTACCAAAGTCTTACATGCTAGTTCAAAAAGATAAATTAATTATTCAATTCATCAAGATAATGTTTAAGTTACATCTAAATTATCTTTTAAAAAAGATAGCATCTGAATTATCATAAAGGATATTTAGAATATATAATTTATCAAATTTAACATATATTTTAAAGTTTTTATTTAAGATTGGGATCCCATGATCATCATTCTACGATCATCATGTACACACATTTGTAAGAGAAGTAAATTAAGAATGAAAGGTAAATTAATTGTGTAAGAGAATGAAATGTTATTCAATTGTGCGATCATTTTTAAAGATAAATTAAGGATTATTATTATTTTTTCTAAAAAGAAAAGATGATAAATGAAATAATTGGACTTATGTACCAACCTTACATAATGATTCTTTGTCGATGATGAATGAAATAATATTTAGATCTTTTACAACTACAAAAACAATTATAAGACTGATCTGAACTGGATCGAGAAGGATAGTCGAAGGAGACTAGTCAGCAACACTTCGTAATTTGGAGGTAGGGATGGTACCTACAATCACTTAGATACTCAATTAAGTAATCCTTTGAGGTGATTAATAGGTATTATGATATAGAAAATGTACCTTTTAGTGTGTCAAAATAGTGCTATAAATTGTGTGAGGATTATGTTCGTTGAGGAAGAATAACATATATTTTCTCTAGGGATATGGTGTTGTGATTCTCGCCTTTGCCTGCTCTTAACCTTTAGGATTAGGGCCAACTTGTGTCAATATAGTTAAAGGTCAATAACGTTGGGCCTATGTGTGTTGAAATACGACTAAGCACTACAAGAATTTTGTGAGGGCCAAAAGCCCTCACAAAGGGAAAAAGACAGCCACAAATGTGGCTTTTGTGAGGGCTTTTGGCAGCCACAAAGAAGCTGGTCACAAAATTTTGTGAGGGCTTTTGCAGCCACAAAGTGCCTGAAACAAGTTGGCATTTGTGAGGGCTTTTGCAGCCACAAAAGACAGACATTTATGAGGGCTTTTGCAGCCACAAAAGTCTGCCTTTGTGAGGACATAGGCCGCCACAAAGGACAAACTGAATTTGCTGACTGGACCTTTGTGAGGGCTTTTGGCCGCCACAAATGGCAACGTAATTAAAAATTAATATATTTTGTGAGGGCTTAGGCCGCCACAAAATAATTCGTATTTAATAAATTAATTTTTAAATTCAAAATTAATAGTTTATTATAATATTATATATAATAAATTAATATAATTATAATATTAAAATTTAAATTATAATTAAATTAAAATTAAAATTAAATTTAAAATATAATGTAATTATAAATTAAATGTAATATATAATAAACTAATCTTAATATAATTAAAAATTTAAAATAAAATATTTAAATTAAAAATAAAGATTAATAATTACATTAAAGATTAATTTAAATAATAAAATATTTAAATTAATAAAAAAAATATTTAAATTATTAATAATAAAATATTTAAATATTTAAATATTTAAATTAATAATTATAATTATATTTAAATGAAGCTTAAGAGTAATTTTGTGTAGAGAGAAGGAGGAGAGAATAGTTAGAATGAGGTTTTAGAGAGAAGTTGGATGTGAAAAAATGAAGTAGGAGGGGGAGAAATATATATAGTGTTGCTTGAGCATTTGTGGCGGCCTTTGCAGCCACAAATTCCACGTGCTCATTCCTTTGTGGCGGTCTTTGTAGCCACAAATGCCACTGGTCACGTCACTCCTTTGTGATGGATTTGGCCCTCACAAATGCATTTTTTGTGGCTGTAAAAGCCCTCACAAAATCCAGAAATATTTAACTGGTTTTTGTGGCTGCCTAAGCCCTCACAAAATCAAAATGTTGTGATTTTGTGAGGGCTTAGGCAGCCACAAAATCCAATTAAATATTTAAAAATTTGTGAGGGCTTTTTCAGCCACAAAAAATGACCAATTTGAATTTTAGCCTTTGTAAGGGCTTTTTCGGTCATAAATTTGTGAAGGTTTTATTCGGCCACAAAATATTTATAAAGTTGGCCACAAATATGTGTTTTTCTTACAGTGAAGGTCAATCCATAATAGTTGTCCTCCAAGTTGTTGTCTCGAGTGAAGTAGGCAACAAATTAGAATGTTAGGACATTCCCTGTCATAAAGGTCTTTGTGTCAGCCAAGTACAATGTCTGACTTTAATGAAGTTATCTTTTTTGAGCTTGATATTCGACTTTGATATCGTTTGTAGTCGACAACTGTGTTCGACGATATTCATATTCGATACCTGCATATTATTAGCAAGCATATGTGTTGTGGCGGTGTCCGAGTTTGACAACGTCTTCATTTGATAACATTAAAACCTCTGGAAAAGTATATGATTTATATGTTTGTGCGTTGTGTCAATATGATATCGAAAATAGGCTTTTGTGGTTGATTACTGACTCGCATTGTGAATTTATATCTTACTCGTTGTCATCCTCAAACTATCCTCCTTAGACCTTAAATCGTTGGTGTGTTAGTTAAAGAATTTCATGTGATGTGAAATGATGTTAGTTGGTTTCCAAACCAACGTGTGGGGTATAGATTTATTGACACCCAAGTATGTTATGCCATTTTGCTGCCTATTATGCGTTGTTTCAAGGTGCAATTTGAATTGTTGGATATAACTCTTTCAATTACCAATAGAATGAACTAGAAGATATGACATAAAATCAAGGGGTAGTTGTGTAATTTACTCAAATCAAAATCGTACAAAAAGATGTTTAGCACATTGATTGAATAATGACACAATTGTGAGCACAAAATGTTTATTTTGTATACTACTATTGTAAAAAACTCGATCTAGCTCCAAAACAAGGCAACCTCGAGCCTAATTTGTCCATTAACATTCAATGTGATCAAGAGCAAAATAAATTTGGGTCAAAGTGAACCACTAAACTCATTCCCTTTATATCTTAAATGATCCCGAGTTCAAGCGCCACCAAAACCTCATAGCTGAGGTTTTTGGAATTTCACCCCTTAAGGTTAGACTTATACACATTACATTAATACCAATAATAATCGAGCAACTTAATTTATTTTGAACCATTAATAAAAACAAGGAATAATTGCAAATAACTAAACTTATAAATTCAATGATACATGTTTGATTTTGTGTTCATCCACATTTTTCAATGCAAATTTTACAAAATTATATAGATTGAAAGTGTGAATTTAATGCATGCTTGAATGATTTAATCATGGAAAACAGACAAATTAGGATTTAGCGACATCGAGACTCACGATTTTGTCAAAGTCAATAAATTTAACGAGTCAGATAAAAGATCAAACAATTCATGCAACAATATTGCATTTTAAATTTATTCTAGAGAAATTAAAATATAAATCATTTGATTTTATCCAAAAACCGAAATCTAACGCCGCGGGTTTCACCACTAGAGATAATTAGTGCCTACTAACAAAGACACTCTTCTTAGTTCTTAATACAACCTTAGTTTTTAAGGTTTAAAATTGTAAAAAATAAACACTAAGATTCAATTTTAATCGTTGATCTAAATATATCTAGATGTGACGGTTGATAGTCCACTAAGGTAGTATTTTTCTTGTTACAAAAGGTTGCTTGCAAGTAGCAAATAATAACCGTAGATAAATATTAAAAGGTAGATCAACGGTGTGAATTTATCCAAACAAAAGAAGGTGCTTTTTTCATTCATCTCTCACTCTTCCTATTAAAACCACAATAAAACCAAAACAAACTCTTCATCTTCAACTCACAAAACCCAAAAATGGAAAAACAAAAGAAACCCAATTCACAACCATGGAGACCAGACCCATTTAACTCGATGATGAAACCACCGGAGACACCGCGTGACCCAATGGAATTTTTGTCTCGTTCATGGAGTGCTTCTGCCATGGAAGTTTCTAAAGCTCTGTCACCAGCTCAACATCCTCTTTCGAATAAGCTCACAAACATGAACAACAATGGATGTTCAAATGCTGCAATACTTGAAGACATAGCTGGTGAAATTGAAGACTCTAATAATGTTACTGTTTCTGGTAACCCTTTTTCTTTTGCTTCCTCTGAAACTTCTCAGATGGTCATGGATCGTATCATGTCACACTCGGTATGTCGTATAAGTCGAATTATCTTGTTTTTTTGTTCTTGTTTTTCTAACAATCTGTTTGTGTTTGGCTTGTTTTTTTCTTCTTCTATTCAATTGATGTTTATTACTTGTCATTTAGTCCTTTTTTGTTTGTTTCCTTTAAGTTCCATTTTTGCATATATGGTTCATCTTGTTTGCAACATTAATTAATTTGTGTGATTTCACTCTCAAAAAACAAAAACAATATTATTCATTTTTGCTATCAAAATTCCAACTGCGTGAAAGCGAAAAATCCCAATAGGAATTTCTTGCATTTCACATTGTTAGAACATTTATTTGATCAAAATCAGATGGTCTAGATTCAAGTTAATTTATTTTAGTTAAAATTCAAATTTGTATCTTTTAAATCATATGAACTAAATCGATTGGCCAACAAAGTTCTAACTATGTGATTTCGAATTCTTTGATCACACGAAATCCGAACTCAATCCCACTTATTTTTTCCAAAATTCCTTCTCAAATTTGTAGACAACTTCTTAAACAGAGGTCGCATCTCTCACGATCTTTGATATCATAAAAAACTTACAATTAAATGTTGATGACAACATCTTAATCCCAACCGCTTTGCGGTCCCGTCTCTATTTAAAACTTTATTTACACTAAGATTTTAAATTAAAAATTTGTGATTATGATTTAGACTATAATTTTCAAAACAGCAACACAACTATAATTGAAGTTACATTTAACCACAATTCTCCGCAATAGCATATATCACAACCACACTTCAATTGTCATTTAAAACCTAGATTTATAATTTATCAAAAAAATAATATTGTAGAACAATTGTTGTTTTTGGACTTGTTCAGCAGGAAGTATCTCCAAGGACATCAGGAAGATTATCTCACAGCAGTGGTCCTCTTAATGGCTCACTAACAGATAGCCCTCCAGTTTCACCTTCTGAAATGGATGATTTCAAGGTAACTAGTTTCTATGCTTTTACCTCTCTCTCTCTCTCTCTCTCTTAATATTATAGGTGGCTTCAATTTTACATTAAAACAAAAACCTTAACAGACAACAACGACAACAACCCTGTTGGATTGTTTTGGTTTTGGTTTTCCATTAATACTTTTTTGGGTACAAAGCACGAACACTGATCTCACTGCACACTTAGAAATCTATTATACAGCTTTCTCTGTTACCAACAAAACAAAAATTGGATGACACCGGGAGACAGTAATTGCCTTTTCTCTTTCCAATCTTCAAAATTCAAACAACCAAACAAAACTTAGCACCAAAACAACAACAAATAAAACCACCCTCGTTTTTTTAAATTATTATAGTCAAAAGTAACCACTTTTATATAATATAAAAAATTAGTTACAATTAATTAAATTATTTTTTTAATTAAATTAATTAGATTAGATTGAAAATTTTCTTTAAGTTTTTATATTGAGATCAATTCACTTTCACAAAATTAAATTGTAAGATTAATGGTTTATCAGAATATTGAAGTATTTTCAATACATCTTTTATATTTATATTTATTGAGTGTTTAATATCTGTATTTAAATGGTGAATGATTTGTTCATAGATTCTGATATCGTTTTAAAATTTTATATTACATCTAAACTATTATAGTTCTATTTTTAAATTTGAATTTTTTAATAAATTTTTAAAAAGTATTTAAAAATAAAACTCACTGTATTAATTGAGAGATATTTTATAAATGAATTATTAAATTAAATAATAAGCTTAATTAATTTAAATTAATTATACTTAATACTTAAGTTTGAATACTATTTTGTCTATAGTTGAGACAAGGGAGATATGATTTTTGTTACAAAGTTTTTATTTTTACAACTACCCATTAATTAAAATAATTACTAAAATAAAGTTCATTAAATAACATATTCAACAACTTCTAGTGCATTATATACTACTAGAAGTTCCCATTCCCTTCATTGAAAAACCGCACATGTTTCTTTTAATTGCAACTAATTTACAAGGTTAGCCACAGCTTCATTAAAAATTGGTCAATAACACCAACCAAAACTAACCCTTAATTTCTAATTTAGCAATCACAACGCAAAACTGTAAAATAAAATAAAATAAAACATCTCATTGTTGAATTGCATTTATTGCTAATGGACCCCCTTTATGGATAAACACGATGTTTTTAGCAATAGTACCAATACAAAGTAACACACTTTTGTTCGGAACCTAAACTTGCAACAACCAAAACCGAAAAAAGTTACTTTAGTAAATATAAGTACACACCAATAAATACCTACAAGTTAATATTATAAAATGGTTTTTTTTTTTTAATTTATTTTTTTAATTTATATTTAATTTAAACAATTAATCAAAGAAGAATAAGAAGAAAAAATTAAGAAAATTTATGAATGGCTGGCTCATTACATTAATTACTCTTTACAGTATAACCGTTGTAGCAACAACAACAGCACCATTGCCAGCTACAATAATCAATTCAGAGTTGCGGCCACCGGCGGTGGTGCCGGCGGCGGAGGAAAGACGGTAGGGAGGTGGTTGAAGGAGAGGAAGGAGAAGAAGAAGGAAGAAACGAGGGCCCACAATGCTCAACTCCATGCGGCAGTTTCGGTGGCCGGAGTTGCGGCTGCTGTTGCGGCTATAGCTGCGGCAACCGCCGCATCGTCGGGTGCTCGGAAAGACGAGCAGATGGCGAAGACAGACATGGCGGTTGCTTCGGCGGCGACGTTGGTAGCGGCTCAGTGTGTTGAGGCTGCCGAGGCTATGGGTGCTGAGCGTGATCACCTTGCTTCGGTGGTTAGCTCCGCCGTGAATGTCAGATCCGCCGGTGATATCACGACGTTGACGGCGGCTGCGGCGACAGGTATGCAGCAAAACATATTATTAAATAAATCATAAAAAGGATTTACTCAGAAGCGTAATTTTTCATTTATTAATGTGTTGAATTAGTATTTCAAAATTGAATGTTTCTTCTTTTATTCATACATTTATTTAATAAAAAGTATTATAGACTGATGTTTGATTTTCACAGTAGCACCAAATTAAAAAAACATATTTTAGTTTGTTAAAACAAAATATTATTATATCAATACAATATTTTTAAACATCAATTTGTATGAATATATCATATTGTGTCTTGTGTGCAACCAAAACTCTTGTGATTGCACATAGTTCACGATCTCAACTTTTCGAAGATAGGATTTTTCAGATTTTAAGGTTAGCATTTTAGATTTAAAAAAAAATTCAAAATCAACTTTAAAACCTGGACTGTTCGATCATATGATCAAACGATGGAGATGTTCAATTATAATTTTTTGATGCTTTCATTAGACAGATATGATAAGACATTGGAATGTTGGTTAAATCAACCAATGTAAATGACTGAGTTAACAAAAAGAAATTATGTTTTTTATAATAGTTGTTGATTAGGGTATTTGTGGTTTGAATTTGTAGCATTACGTGGGGCTGCTACATTGAAAGCAAGGGCCCTTAAAGAAGTATGGAACATTGCAGCTGTAATTCCTGTGGAGAAGAATTTGGTAGGTAATGTTGGTACTGGTGGTGGGGGTAGTGGTAGTAATGGAAGCTCTAATAGTAGCTTTAGTGGTGAACTTGCACCAGAAGAAAATTTCTTAGGCATTTGCAGTAGAGAATTGCTAGCTAGAGGTTGTGAGCTTCTCAAACGCACTCGCACAGGTATACTTTCAGAAATTCAACTTTTCTCTTCTGTTTTTGCTTCTTAATGTATGTTTCTGAAATTTTTGTTTTTTAGTTGGTTTATGTTCTATGCTTACATAGTTTAGGAAATGGATTCCATGCATGTAAGAAGATCTCAACCATCCAATTTTGATCAGTTGCTTACGATTTTTTTTTTTTTTTTTTATAAAAAAATTTGGGGAAGGGGGAATTATTATTAATAACTATGGCACTACACCTTTTGGACTATCTAGTTTCAATCAAATGACCTTTAATGCACTAACTGTTGGAGTGTAGTATTCCTTGACTAGGAAATTGTGTCCGGCAATTAGAGTTTGTTTGGTTCTACGGTGACAAAAAATTAATTTAGAATGAAATGGTTTCTTACAATTGATTTTGTTTAAAATTAGTAAGTTGAATGTAAAATGGTTTATCTTTAGATACAATCACTTGAAAGTAAGTTGACCAATTAATTTGAGATTAAAAATTAATTATAGATGCATAAGTTCCAAATTTTAGCTTTAAGTTAGTATCAATTATGGAGACAAAATCAATTATATTTGAATCAATCCAATCATGTTAAAAAATCAATTCCACAGCTCTAGAATCAATTTTACCCCATCCAAACATACATTTAAAAAAAGTATCTAGTTTAGTTTTAGTTGTTCTTGTGTTTCTTTTTATGTTTATAGGTTGGAAAGTGATTTGATCTGATAATTGTTTGCAATTGCAGGTGAACTCCATTGGAAAATTGTGTCTGTTTACATAAACAGGATGAACCAGGTATATATGCATTTTAATGCTGTCTTTTTAGTACCAATATTCTATATGAAACACTAATGCATATAATTATATTCAATCATTTATATTTTATTTGATTATTATTGATATCTATGTATTATGTATTATGCCATTGTAATATCTAATGTCTTTAATGGTGTCAGTGTTTGATAGAATGTAATAGTACTTTGGCTCTTGAATCATGACAATGACCAATTATTTGGCCATCAATTATAAGGGTTATAATGATGAGTATGGAAAAAAAAGTTAGTAAAGTGAGGGCTCTTAGTACGATGTGATGATGCTAAGGGATCAACTCAGTTCTGTTTCCTAGAAATCTGCAAAATGTTATAACTCTTTAGAACCTCTTTTTGTGCAGGTTATGCTGAAAATGAAGAGTAGACATGTTGCTGGGACCATCACAAAAAAGAAAAAGAGTGAGTTTTCATTAACTTTTTTGTTTTTTAACTGATTTGGAGGTGGGTCTTGTTTCATTTGGGGATTTGTGAAAGTTATTCTCTTTATTCTTTAAAGTTAGTAAAGATCAAAAGGATTCTTCTTTAATTCAAAACCCTCCTTCACACTCATCCTATGATGATCTGGGTTCGATCCTTGACGGTGAATATAACAAAATATCTACCGAAATATGTCAACTTTTTAAATGAATCTCAGTTATCTGTATAATTGTATGTAATTGTTGCGTGCAGTGTAATTTAGTATATCTTTACTTGGCGGTGAATATAAAAGAACATCTTACAAAAGATGCCAACTTTTTAAATGAATCTTAGTTATATGTATGTAATTTCCACGTGCAAGGTAATTATGTTTATCCTTGCTTACCGTTTTTGATATTTTTCACAGATGTTGTGATTGGAGTTATCAAAGATATGCCTGCTTGGCCCGGCCGTCACTTGCTAGAAGGTGGCGAGAATCGTCGTTACTTTGGTTTAAAAACAATAACGCGTGGCATTGTTGAGTTTGAGTGCAGAAATCAAAGAGAATATGATGTTTGGACTCAAGGTGTTTCAAGGCTTCTATCTATTGCTGCAGAAAGGAACAACAAAAACAGAACATGTTAACTATGAATATGATATATATCTTTTGATACATGGTGGGGTTTTGATCCATTTGTAAAAAGGGTAAATTAAATTAAGTCCTAGTTATGGTAGATAGGGGTTGTTCTCTTTAATTTAATCTTTGGGGGACATACATTAGTATTGTTATGTATTTTTTTAATGGAAAAGTAAAAGTAATGTGAACCAATGTGATGAAAAATGTGAAGCTTAAGTTGTTTTTTCTTTCATTGATATGGAAAGAAAAAGAGTATCTTAGATCTGGCAGTCAAAAGAAAAAAAGAAGGAAAAGAGTCACATTTCAGTGTAGTGTGTGTGTGATTGGTAAAGATAAAGACAAGCTGATTTTTTGTGCTTTTGTTTATCAATATTGGTTTGGGCTTTTCTTGATTGGATCCCTAGGAAATGTTTTATTAGTTTAACTTTTTTTTTTTAATGAAATGGATTTTGATATAGTTAGTGTTTTTTTAGAGAATTTAAAGAAAAGTAAAAGCAAAAGTAGTTTTATATTTGTTTACTATCATAAAAATTACTTTATTTTTCCTTGAAAATTGATTATTAAGTTGTTATGATACACTCATATAGCAGTTCTTTCTTACAGCTAAAAGATAATCTTAGAAACTCCTACTACTATTATTTAGGTGGATCGAAAGACATCACTTGTAGTTGGTTGAAATGTAAAAATCAATGATGATTTTAAAGACTTTACAAGGGAGTATTTGTTACATATTAAAAAAAAATAGTGATATTAGTATAATAATTAAGAGATTATTTGGTAAAAGATTTTTGAAAAAATTACTTAAAACAACTTCTCATTTAAAATAATTTTTAGATTCTAATTATTTTCAAAAACTATAATCAACCGTTAAAAACTCAAAAGTGGTGTTATTTTTTTTATAAGAAAATGATTATTTTTTAAAAAGTTGTAAGAAAAGGACTACTCATTTTTTTCTTGTAGTGATTTTTTTTAGAGTATCTATTATTGGCTGTTTTGTTTCTTTTATTAACACCACCACAAGTGCCTTTGAAGCCGACTTAACAACAGCTATGGTGTCCATAGAAATTGTCTTTGTTAATAATTGGCATACAATTTGACTAGAATGTGACTCTTCTCAAGATGTTGATTGATGCCTTCAACAACTCAAAGAAAATCCCTTGGAAGCTTTAGAATAGAAATGTCTTCAAGCATTGTAAGTAGATGGAGTTTGTTGTTTCTCATATCTATAGGAAACGTGATAGTAGTGCACACAAACTGGTTTTCTTGGGTCATTCTATTGAAACTTTGACTTGGTGGAATTTGCCTCCAACTTTTAGTTCCATTAGTTATAGATTATAAAAAACAAATAATTATAACTTTATATTTTTAGAAATAGTTTTTATGAGAATCTATCTAAAATTGTAGAAGCTATTTTAGACTCTTTTGTCATATATTACAAAAATAATTTTGACATTTATCAATTTAAATATTAATTATTAAATTTTTTAATATATAATAAAATTCATATTTTTGTAAAAGAGATACATTTGTAGAATAATAAAAAGTTTTTTTCTTTCAAATAATCAATCTGTTTTTTATACTCCACATGTCTGTTTTATTTATATGTATGATAATCATACTTCAATACATGACAAAGGTAACTCAATAAAAATATTACTTTTTCATTTTTTAATATATTTTTTTAAATCTTAATGAAATGATCAAATGAATCATGAAACGAAAGGTGTTTATTTATTTATTTTTTTTTTATAATATTTTCTATTTATTTTTTTAGTTTCCACTTTAATGAAGTAGGAAGAATTGGATTTTATACCTAAAAAATTTGACTCCTGCCCCACATTTTGCTGCTCTATGCATGAACTTCCAAAAATACCTTTGATGATGATAAAAAAGTTTATAAAAAATGATTTGTTTTTTATACCCCACAGCTCTATTTTATTTACATATTAGAAATTTTGAAAATAAAATTTTTCATATATATAATGTTTTCCATAAATTTCTTTTACAGATTTTTTACATTAAAAATTTTGAAAACAATATTTTTTAAAAGTAAATTTTTCTCACTATTGTTCTACATACTAGAAATGTTAATTTCAAAATTTAAAATTTATGAAGTTTATGCTCAATATTTTTATATGTTCAGGTAAAAAAAATTCTCTGTTTTTTTTTACATAAATTTTTTGAAATTTATATATATATATATATATTGATACATGGTGGGAGTTTTGATCCATTTGTAAGAAGGGTAGATTAAATAAGTCCTAGTTATGCTAGATAGGGGTTGGTATCTTTAATCATGGGGCTCATACGTTAGTATTTTTATGTATATTTTAATGGAAAAGTAAAAGTAATGCGACCCAATGTGATGAAAAATGTGAAGTTCAGTTGTTTTTTCTTTCATTGATGTGGAAAGAAAAAAGAGTATCTTGGACCTGGCAGTCAAAAGAAAAAAAAAAGAAGGAAAAGAGTCACATTTCAGTATAGTGTGTGTGTGATTTGGTAAAGATAAAGACAAGCTGATTCTTTTGTGCTTTTGTTTATCAATGTTAGTTTGGGATTTTTTGATTGTATCCCTAGGAATTGTCCTATTTTAAGGTTTATGAGCTATAGTGATGATTGTTATGGATTCTTCCACTTGTGCTTTTGGGTATGTTTGTTTTTTTTTTTAATTATTCAAAATATAATTTTAGGTATTTTTTAAGAAAAGGAAAAGTTATTTTAGGTTCTTTTAGTAGAACATTTATTTGGTAAAATTTGATTCCAAGTTTTATTTTAAATGATTTTTACTGCAATAAATAAAGTTTTTTTTTTTCATTTTCTTTTTATTGATATTATTCTTTTATTGGTATTGATTCCTGT
>JBBPBR010000005.1:43719927-43730336 GCA_037974775.1 Cicer pinnatifidum
GACGTATAAGCATGTGATGTGTTAATATAATATTTTGAGGGTTTATTTTTATATATTATATTGATACTGATACAAAATCCTCTTATTTTAGAGGAACTCAAAAATTGTAATTGAGGAGGATTTTAGAAGACTTAGACAAATTCTTTAAATCATTTTCATATTGTTATAATACTATATAAATTAAAAATATATTAATCATTTGCATTCTCTTATCATTTTCTACGAAATTACTTTCTTAAAAAATATTAAAAAAAATAAATAAAATCTTTTATCATTCTTTACAAAATCACTTTCTTAAAAAATGTAAAAAAAAATATCTCAATTTCTCTTCCCTCCAAAGCTCTTATTTACTCTCTTCTCCAAACTTGCAAACAAAGCCTATGGTCTATTTGCAAGTTGATTATGGAGGAAAATATTTTGTAGGATTAAGTTTATATTTTAATATATATTTTAAATTTTTTGAAAGAACAATATAATAAATGAACATATAAGTCAGTTATATATACCAAAATATAAACTTAATCCAGCAAAGTCCTCTCCTCTAAAACCTTCCAAAAATTAACTTACAAAGAGACTTAAGGGAGTTAGATTTAATTAACTAAATTTCATCTTTAAGTACATGGTCCAAATGTATATTTCTAAACTTAAACATATATTTGTTTTTTTTTTTGTTTTTTTTGTTAAATTTCCTATTTTTTTTAAATCCTACATGGTTTTTTAAGAAACATAGGGTAAAAAAAAGTTAAAACCAAAATTCGAGACATTAGTCCAACAAATAATTCAAAGAGTTTTGTTGCTCTTTTATATATTTGTGAGATAAGTAGATAACCTTAAGTTTGTGTGGCCCAGAGACCACAAACCCAACAAAGAAAAAGAAAAAGGAAACAATCTCATTTCATAATTTATGTCTCTACATGCATTTTTCTCCGCTCCAATGGTTTCTCAAAAATCTATATTTTATTCTGATTATTTAATTTAGAGGTGTTTTTATTAGTCAATTAAGACGTACATTAGATCATAGGAAATTGTTTAAAATAATATTTCTTTGTGAATATTGTTGGACTAATATATCATTAAGAGGTCTATTTTGTCAATATTTTAGTAAGGCCTAAAGAAAATGCCTACTTGTTTTGGGCTTGGACGGACGCTACTATTGAGAGTAGAGGTCTATGACTTTATCTAAAATTGGTTAGACCAAATTAAATTTTTTTTTTATATATAAACTAAGACAAGACTATTTTAAAAGTCTATTTAACTAAAAAAGTTCATACTACCTGCTTCTAAAAGGTCTTTTAGTCTCACTAGATCAACATATTTAATTAAATATAAATAAATAAAAATTATTAATACTATATTATAAAATTAAATTTTATTTTTGTGTTAAATCATAAATTTGCTAATATTTTGAAATTTAAATATACTGAACTACATCAATATTTGACATATTTAATGGTATTATAAAATATAATTAAAATAGGATGTGATATAGTGTTATATATTTTAAGAGATTATGTTAGATGTTGAAATATAACTTAAGTTCATTAACATGTTAAGTTGTTCGTCTATTTACTAAAGTCTATGTGGTGATTGATGAAGACTTTCATAAAATAATAGTGAAGTAGACTTTTAAACGGATTTTAAGGTATGTCAAACTTCGAAGGTCAGACCTTAACAATCGGTCTTTGACTAGTATCATGCCGGACTCAAGCCTAATATTTTCAATATAAGTTACACTCAAACCTTTTAAAGTAAAGCTTTGATTATTAAAATCTTAACGATAAATACCATAAACTCATACAAATGTAAGAGTTGAGTTCGGATCGAGTATAATACGTACAACCCAATCGAATATTTAATACTTAGTTTAGTTCTTATCGGAAAAAAGTTATCTATGCTCTAAAAGTGCTATACACGGGCCGGTCCTTTTATGAGTGGTTGTTTTTCATTCTTTATATTTTTGAATGACAATTGTTCTTCATAATAAGGTATGTTTTTTTTCTTTTACAATTTTTTTCACGCTTTAAATTCTTTTTCTCCTAAAAATACAGTAAACTATAAAATTCTCTACATTTTCACAACAAGTTAATGTAATGATACGATATATAATTCAATTTTGCTTACAAGCAGACGATTCAGCATAGAAATTTGTGATTAAAGTCAGCGAGAAGCTAGCTACTGTGGAAGCGTAAATTCTTCCTGCTTTTTGGGTAAACCAAGTTTTCGATCGTTGTATAAATGCTAGCTTTATATATCAAAAGTATAAAAATATCTATGTCTTTCTCAAGATAATTTGATTCTCGAATGTGTTTTTGTATGTTAGTTTTGTTCTCAAATATTCTTTTGTTAATCACTTAAGTCTATGAAATTAATATTACTGACAAAATTCAATGACTACTGTGACACCCCATCACACATTTATGACATGATTTACTTGACTAGCAATAATAACTTAATCTTTGCACTTGCAAATTACAATCCTTGCAAATATAGGAAGTATTCTTTTTTCTTTTTTTACTCTTCAACATCTACAAGGCAAAAGAAAAAAATATTCTACAGGATTGATACATAGAGCTTAGTTAATTAACAATGGCTGAAGTTAGCAACTCTAAAGTCTAAACTATGGGTGAATGTCTCACAAGTTCTAGTAGCCAAATACATCTAGGAATCCTAAACTAGTCAGTTCTCTAGAACTACAATCATGGATCTATTATGAAAAAACTTGCCACAATGTTGAAGAGTCACTACTAATGTACAAGTAACTTTTGAAGAGATGTCAAATATTGCAATGCATGATGATGATGATGATGATGATGGTGTTTGCTTGCATCATGATGATGGTGTTTGCTTCATGTACCATTTGATTTTCATGTTCTCATACATCTATCATTGTCAAACGGATTTCTATTGTCTAACAATAAAACATTACTCTCTTCACATTTTCCTTTAAGGCTGGCAATGGTTTCACGCCACAATCTCCAGCTGCACGCGTTGTCTTGGAACCACGGCCGCCCCCATTGGAGCCTGTCTCTTGTAGGTCTGGCTCTGTGTAGAAACGGGCTCGAAAAGCTGCTAAATGTGCATAATATGCTGGAGGAACTGCACAATTACACAACCAAAAGGTCCATTAGTTTTCACATTTTGTAGTTAAAGATGGAACCTCAATAACAAAGATATAGCTAGAAGCCTAAAACAAAGCAATTATGAAGTACATGTGTTTATGTATAAGCTATTGTTGTAATAAAAGATAAAATAAAGTCAAACTTTTCATTAAACTGCACAATTATGAAGTACAAGTGTTTATGTATAAGTTATAAGCTACTTTCATAAGTTATCCTGGTTCATAAACTATTCTGGGGAACTTATAGAAATAAGCTGAAAAGAGCTTAAAAAATGTAATATGCTTGCTTCCATATGCTCTCCCAAAGAGTCTCAATGTGTTTATATTAGTAGATAAGCTAAAAGAAGACAATTTTAATAGACCTTTAGAACATCAAAATCATCTTACTTTTCATGAATTCTCCTATTTCATTTCATGCTAAAATTTAATCATGCTGTAAACCCTATAGTATACACCATTCATGCTTCTTATACTAGCCGTATCGCAAAAGAGTACAGTTAAAATATTAACACAATAACCAACTAGGCTTACCAACAGATACGGAGCGTGTACACCTGGCGTATGTATAACAAAGATTGTTTGTTAAAGATTGAATACCATCTGCTGTGAAGTTGTTTTCATCCCATAGAACATGATAATGCGCTGGCCGACTTGTACCCTGCATGACAATAGAAAGTCAGAAACCATAATCAAAAGGTTTAGATTTATACATAATATGGTAGCTACACACTTTCCACTTTGTCTAATACTTCAAACAAATCTCTTTTATTCATCATATAGTAATGATCATGTATCAGAAAACCGAAATAATGGAAAAGTAGGAAATCAATTCATAAACACCTTATGATATTTCTACCAATGTTGGCAGTTTTCTTTCATAAGCATTCATCACAATCATAATTCATAAGAGCATGATATAGAAGGGAGAAAACACTCTTTTTTACCTGGATGCCGGCGTGACTGCAGAGATAAAAATCAAACTCTGTTGGGTGACAGATTTTGGTATCAACAACAGTACCTAAAAGCAAATCAAAAGCAAGGCGGAAAAAGTCAGTCGTTAATAGAAAATCATTTTCAAATAAAGGGAATGACTCGTAAGTTAATTAGCGTCATTGCGTGTATTTAAGCAATTTCAGGAACATTCAACACACCAGGAAGTATATTTCCACTCCTATCTGTACTGCTTCTGTCCCTATGGTTGTTTGCAAATAACCGAGTATGATGTCTTTTTTGTACAACTATGAAAGTTACTGGAGGTTGATAGTTTGGCTCCAAAGAAGCACATGCCTGCATAAATAGCATACCTGTTATTAAAAAGAACAACTACAACATACAATTATTAGAATAAGAGTGAGAAAAACAATTCTAACCTTCCGAATTGCATCCAACTCATATAGTAGAACTTGGTAAAACTGTCCTTCACTTACACCATCCCTGTATAAATTTTTGTTAATACATTGGTAACTATTAGATTCAACAAACTAATATGTTTGAAATTATTTGTTTTTATATTAGGTCTAACTCAAACTTTCAGAAGCATATATTTATATATTTTTTGATATAGTCTTACAAATTAATCAAAAAGAACAAGCTCGTTCAAATCCTTCATTCTTTATGAATCATAAATTAAAGATACAAACCTGTAAAATATAATCCTTAGTGGCTTCTGTCCTGTTGCCTTTCTAAAGGAAACCAACAAATCTCTGCAAAAAATCGACACAAAATGAATAATGGCAAGTAAGAAAGCGAAAATATTAACTAAAATTGACGTAATACAACGGTACCAAGAATAACAATGATAATTACAAAAGTGGAAGTCATATTTCAATTATTACCGGATCATGCCACCACTAACTACGCCACGAACAGGGTCGTGCCATGTTTTGTACAAATCTTGTATAAGTTCTTGCCTTTGAGGTTGAGCACAAACTAAACCTGCATACTTTGTAACTTCAGGCCAATCTTGTGACGCTACTACCTATAGATTGAACAATAGATATCAGTAATCAAAACTTTGATAATCATTGTGATATCAAAAAATCTAAGATTGTTGATAAATTATATAAAATCATACAGCTGCTATTGAGGGGCTGGAGTCTTCCCCATTTTCAGGGTGCGTAACATCTGCTCCAAATATTATTGTCGGTATGTCACTAACTAATGGTATTCTGCAACTTACGGCATCAACAAGAACAGTGTTTCTACCACCCATCTGCATCAAGAAGAGTGCAAATGATCATTATCACTAACTAGTTGTTGAAAGCATTTTGGAAAAGTTTTACTTAGGAAGGCGTGGTTTCATGTAATTGAGATTGGAGAGAAAACAAACCTTAACGTTGATCTTCAGAGACACATTGGCCAAGTACTGCTTGGTGATCTTAAAGACATGCTTTGTCAGACAACATTGAGAAATTAAACCGAGGTCAGTCTCACAAATACGCTTGAGATCACCTGAAAACAAAAGATAATTTTACAAAATCATGAATATTTAGAATTTGAACTCAAACACATTGTTATTCTTTCAAATGATCAGGTTTGTCAATGGCAGATGGCAGATGGCAGAATATGATAGAAAGCCAAAATTCCATCACATAAACACATTAATGCCGATGAACCTTCACAAATTGTTTGTCGAGGTTGTCAAAAAATCCATTCCACCATGGCCACCATTTAACAAAAACACTGCAAATAACAATCAATATGGCTTACCGTAGAGAGATCCATTGTTGTCGGGCAAAATTACTAACAAAAGCTCCAATTCCTTTCCTTTAATTTTGTTCGACGAAACATGGTAAACATGCTTCAAAGCTTTCTCTACTTGCTCAGGTTTGGCATTGTAGATGGGGATCACAGGGTCTAGATTAAATTCCTAAAAAAAAACATTTTGAATCAGAGTTAGATTATTGCTACACTTGAAAACACAACAAATAGAAAGGTTGGGAAACTACCATGCCAGATACTTGACACATTTGTGCAAGCTCGTTGCAAAAAGTACGAGCAACACTATCCTGCACGCTTCGTGAAAAATTTATGCATGCCCAACGGCTGACATTCATTCCGTTAATCATTTTCTGCATCATTAATGTGTTAGGAGACAAATAATACACAGGCATTACAAGCTATCACATGAAAACTTCACATCAAACAAGAAAAGCATAAATTTAGATTTTCAAATATTAAAATACCTTGTTCATCATATTCCACTGGCCAACTTGAGGTAAACAATTTTTTTCCTTTCCACTCTCATGATATTTAAGCTGCAAACAAAATCAATATAGACAGATGAATTATAATGGCAAAACAAAATAGATTATACTTTAGGCATCTAAACATATTTCGGAGAAGCGGATTACCCATGGAGCAGGAAGAATTCGGGCTTCAACGGTAGCTAGCTTCTCGCTGACTTTAATCCCAAATTCCTTTGCATAAGGATCTTGATCGTATGCATTATGCTGAATGGTCTACATGTAAGCAAAATTGAACTATTAATTTAAAAGTCCAACATATTGACATTTATCTTTTAGAATATTGTATATATACATTAATTGTTTGCAAAAATGTAAAGTTTCATAGTTGAATGCAAACACCACCACTAATTACCCGCAAAATGTCATTTTCTCGATCACGGGGTCTCTGGCAAGTGACTTTGAGGAGAGAAGTAATTTGCTTTTCATTTAACCTTTTGGTATATCGTTGCCCCTCGACAATTTTGCAGGCCTGACAAACCACAGGCGTATAAGAATGATATTCAATATAATTATTAGCAAGAAGAGAAGTTATATCAATTGCATGAAATTTTTGTTACCTCCATCGGTAAATAGTTTGCTTTCTTTTGATTTCCACCAACTTGAAGGCAAGGAAGGTGAGTATGTTTAATAGTGAAACCGTACATCTCTTGGAAGTATTCAACTACCGATTTCATAGTCGAGTTCTCATCGACGGGAAACCTAAGAGAACATTAATGGAAAACCATTAGAACTTTTTTGAATTTCTTTTGTAGAACAATAGTTAAAATACTAAAAAGAAAAGTTACTTACACAAGTTCTCTTGTTGGTTGTGATGTTAAACCTGAAACACGATACTTTCGTCTAACACTCCCTCGGTGCGTTACTTCAACTTTAACTCCTCTAAGAGCTTTCTTAATCTGTTAAGACATGTTAAAGTAGCTTTTGTAAATTTATAGTTTTAAGACAGCACGAAAAATGAAGTAAGCAAGATTTGGTCACTAAATCAAGTACCTTAATGCGATCAGCATCAGATAACTGTCTTGACAGCACATCTTTTCCTAATAGCTGACCGACAAATTCCACCACTGGAAGAGGTTCAATGAACGCCGCAGAAGCCATGTCTATGGAATGCAACAAAAGAATGAAGATAAATCAAAGGTTGAATGAACTGTATTTTCATTAGGAAATGATATACATAATGAATAATATACCAATATTGAGGGAAAGGCCCATCTGAGTAGGCCTTATACTCTGGTAAAATCCACACCATGACTCCAATCCTTCTCCGAGCCGTTGTGGTGCTCTGATATCAGGTGAAAAAAAGGACCTCCCAATGGGACAAAACCTTTATAAAAATGAAGCTTTTGTGAGGAAAAAAGTAATGAGAATTGTAAGTTTAGGTGATTCACATTTTCGCTCGATAATTATTTGGTTAAGCTACCTCTTGGATGCTAACTCTCTTAGGACGATGTCAAGAATTTGAATTGCCTCTTGCGGCGCATCAGCTCGCTTGCCAGCTAGAAACTGCCCTAAGTGATGCAAGTTGGCCCTAGCAACAAACTTGATCACCACTGTGTATTCTCTTTCCCTTCTGAAAAATGGTGAGTATATCGGTTAAAATTTGACTTAGTTCAAACAAATCAAAACAAACAAGAAAATACGAGTCCAGTCTGCTTGTGTCAAAGCCAAATGAAAGTATTGTATTAGTATTTTTCTGTATGCAGTCTAAAGCCATACGAAATATATATATATATATATATATATATATATTATTGTGTATATATTATGTATTTGGATTGGTGTATTTAAGTTTATTTACTGACATAAGCACTTGTGATACTATTTGAGAGAGCTTATGAAAACAATTAGGACATATCCATAGAGAAATGGCTTATACATAAGCACTTATTGATAAACGTTTATGATTTAAGTGCTTAATTAAGTTGTTTATCCAATTTGGGTCTATTAATGTTTCAAGTGTATATATGCAATAATCCTTACTTGGGGCCATTAATTCCGTCTTCTTCTTCTATAAGCTTAATCTTAAACTCTCTCCAAGAAAAGGGAAGAACCCCTGCCGTGTACAGACTTTTTCTACCATCATATGCTGGAAGTCTCATTCCAAGGTCAGACTCTTTATACAGTCTCACAAGTTCAGCTATGATGGATCTATTTACCGCTTTTGACAATACTTCGGGTGTAATAGTTACCTATAAAATACAGCAACATATAATAATGGTATTGAAGTAAATTCAGCAACAATAAGAACAAAGCCTTATACCAAATTAAAGGACTCATAAATGGTACTACAAGAAAAGGACAACAAAAAACAGAACCTCATTCAATTCATTCTGTAATTGAACAGCACATATAAGAGTAAATCACAGGACAAATTTAAATACTTCCAGAAAGGGTTGTGACTTGTCTGAGTCATTAAGAAAACTAATCATATTGTTTTTACAGAAGGCTAGAACTCGAGTAATTGCTAGAACAACTACCCCATTTCAAAAGAAAACAAATACAAACAAAGAACACATGAGATTTAAACACGGAATTTGGTTAATTGTACCTACATGTTTCCGACTCCGATCACAGAACGTCATAGTAGCTTTCATTTATGATTCAAGCTTCAGTTACAGATAATAACTTGTGTTTAAATATTACAATTCAGTTTACAAGATTACCCCGCTTGAGCTACCTGCTCACTTATCAGTAATCTATGAACCATACTCGACCGTAATAAAGACCAAGAAGAGAAACTTACATCATACTGATTCAAATCCTTGTCTGGTAATTCTGCAAAGAAATGGTTGGCTTTAACAATGCATTTTGTACCAACTTGTCCATAGCCCGGCCTAGGAGCAAAGCTCAAAGACTTGCTTGAGGTAGGGAAACTCATCTCTACATCACTAGAGACTATGTTTCCATTTTCAGTGTTTTTCACAACAGTACAAGGTCTACAACTTGGTCTCATCAAAACATCACCTTGATCAGACTTTCTGCCACCAACTCTACTCCTTCTTCTTCCACCAGTCCTTGCTTGAGGTGAAGTTTGATTATGAGGCTCTTGTGTCAATGGTGGTGGACCTTTTCCATTTTGAACAGCTCTAGTAACTTTCTTAGCTTGATTCATGGGATTTTGCAAATTGGGTTTGATCACAAGGTGTTGCTCTGAGCTCTCTTTCATTTGCCTCAATGGCATGTTGGCCTCAAATAGATAGATATAGCTATATAGCTATATATACACAGAAGATGCACACACAAACACACTCACTAGTCAAATGCGCCAACAAGTTTTTCAGCAAATAACCAGTTTTTCACGTTTAGTTTTTGCCTATAACTGCAAAATAGTGAAAATTACATCAGCTGAGAATGCATAAACAAAGGTGGAAAATTATAGGTGAGGCCAAATGAGTAGTAGTTATTATTGCAATAAAGTGAAAAAGGCAAAGACTCAATTATGAGTTGTTGTGCTCAATGTAATGTATCAATGCATAAAGATAAATATGGTATGGCGTGAAAGTGTAAAGTAAAGGAACTGTTTAAGAATACATAAAAACATTACTATTCCTTTGCAAAAAAAAACTGAAAAATCCAACAAGTTACCCTTTGTTTCACCAAGCAAACCCAAAAATGGTGATAGAAGTTGTAGAAGACAACAAAAAGTGAAATTTTGAAGACATTTGCTTCTACCCTTTTGATTGAAGTTTCAAAGAAGCAGAAAACAAGGAAATCTCAATGAAATTTGGAGCTCAAAATCATGGCTTTATTGACACTGACGTGAAGCAAAAAACAAAAACAAAAAACATTTTTGTATTGTGGAGTGAAGAGAAGAATAATTGATGAGAAAATTTGATTAGAAAAATGGGAAAATCCAGAAAAATGGAAATACCCAGAAGACAAAACAAGCTTCTTAGGCCTGTCCCCTACCAAAAACAATGAAAAATCAACAAACAGAAGAACATAAAAAAAAAAAAACACTTAAATAAACATTGGAATTAAAAAAAATGTGAAGCCAAGTTTGAAGAGAATAAAACAACCACAAGAAAACAAAAATCAAGAAC
>JBBPBR010000005.1:43755255-43766703 GCA_037974775.1 Cicer pinnatifidum
AAAAAATCAACCCATTTAATAGAATATTCGAGCAATGTAAAAAGTACCAAGAGGTTTTTGAATTTTGATTTTGTATCGAAAGACTTCAGTCATTTTCTATGTAAATTTAAAATTATATTGTAAAAATCTTAAAATTTATTTAAAACTTGATGACGTTTATAATCTTAATAGCGAAATTTCATTTTAACAATTGAATCAAAATTAAATTTTTATTTTATTTTTATAATATTACATTTTCTTAAATATTTATTGTTTTGCTTGCATATATTTTATAGAATAATTAATTATATTTTGCTACAATTTAATTTTGATTTGGGTATGATACGACTTTATATATATATATATATATATATATATATATATATATATATATATATATATAGGACACCAAACTCGTAACTTATCTAAAACACCCAAAATTTCATTGACATCCCATATTGGAAATGTGTGGGTATTAAACCTATAAAAATATACAATCCATTATATAAAATTACTAATGACATTAGATCGTTTGCAAGCAAGTCAAGTCAATAGAGTGGAACACAAATCTAAATAAGAAGCATAAAATTATTTTAATGTCAAAGGTTTGTGTTGTGTTTTGCTAATGCACGCGTGTAATCCCATTCCATGATGGGTCGTTCTTCTCTGTCCACCTCTTTAGTTGGGTTAATAATTAATTCAATACAATTTTCATTTAAATATCCATTTATTATTATTAGTTGAGGTTGAGTTGGCTTTCCATTTTTTTCTTAACCATTTAAGGGTATGTTTGGGATAAAAATATATGTATTTAACTTTGATTTATCATCTCTTAAAATAACTAGTATATTAGTTATGGGTATATTTAAAAAAAATAGAATACTAATTAACAAATGCATTTATAGTATTGTTTAGGAAATCAAAAAAGGAAAATTTGTATAAATATAATTAGGAATGAAAAATGCACGAGAACTTCTTGTTTGAATTTGCTTAATTTCTCAGTGTATTTTATTTTTTATTACTATGTCATAATTAAGTGTTATTCTTAAATATCTAAATCTATTGTTTGAAAGACATTTCTGATATATTGATATTGAATCTGCCTCAAAAGTGACGATGAGTATGATCTTTAATGGTTGTAATGTTAAACATCTTTGTTCTTTGATGGCAAATCAAATGATTGGTATGTTATGTCACTTGAATAATTTCTCCTTATATCACATATTCCATGAAGCTAACAAAGTAGTAGATGCTTTTGCAAAGTATGGCTTACAAATGACTTTTGCGTATAAATTTTTTGATGTTATTAATGATTTTGTTTCTTTTCCATCTCTCATTGATATGAGCATTATTGTCTTTTTAGATGCTTTTGAATTTGATTTTATACTTTTTTTTTTCTTTTATACTACTAGTCTAGTGACTAAACACACATCTTAATTGTGGACAAATTAAGATTTTTGAGTACGTGACTTTTTCTTTTCCTATGCTCATTTTGGGATTTAACCCTTTCCTTCCGATAATATTTTTTATTTTTATTTTTTATTTTTTTATCATTTATGTTGAGTAGAACATTATATCATTTGTATTTGCATTCTCATGATAAATAAATAAAAGTTATCTATATTAAAGATAAATTTTAACTTCAAAAAATATCGTATACTTAGCATTGTATATATTTCTCTCTCTCTCTTTAGGCTCTATGGCTCCAAGATACGTGCCTTTTTCTGTTGTCTCTAAAGAAGACAAATATTTTGCATTTTTCATTCAATTTGAGCCAACTATTACTATTATACTGTATAGCTTAGCTACTAGCCATGTTCATTCAAAAGAAAAATGGTCAGAAATCCCAAAATACCAAGTACTTTTTTCACTTCAACTTTTTTCTTTAATCGCGTTTGTTTAATAAGTCATTCAATTCATTATCGTTATCATTTTTTATATGCATATTGTATAATACCAAATTAAAAGTGGGTTAAAGGGCACTTTTGTTCAGAAATTAGAAAGAGAAATTAGTTTATTTATTAAAAAAAGAGGTGGCTTATTTGGGCCCCACAACTGTCCCAAAGTATACGGACCAATCTCTTTTAATGGGCCATGCAATCCATGTCCCTATCGAAAATGGGCTAAACTCTTAATTTTTTTACCCTATATTCTAATAATCTCCATAAAGTATAAACTCTACATTTTCCTCATACCATTAATTTTACTTTTTTTTTTAATAAAAAACAAAATATTAAAATTATATAACCGGAAATATTTGGGAATTTCAAATTTTATTTTTTTAAAACAAGTGACAAAATCAAAGTTTATATTTTTATTTTTTTAAATAAACTATAAATCTAGATTTTTAGAGAAAATGTGGGGATAGGAATATGATTGTTGCTGTATGGGATAAAATTTTGTAATTTTTGCTTTGGAGATATCAAATCACACTTGCAAACAAAATTTGGTTAACCAATGAAAAAGAGAAAAAGGAAGATAATGCATTGTTAAACATTACAAAGTGAATTTCGCATAACTTTAGTTAATGATGAATGATACTTTGAAGTTACAAGTTTGGTTCTAAAATAATCATGATAAAGATAAGGTTAATGATTTATAAAAGTTAAAAGAAAAAGATATTGTAACATCATTTCCCTTGAAAGTGCATTGAACTTTTGCAAGTGATAAGCCTCTTTTCATTTCTACTTTATTTAATTTTTTTTTTTTGGGTACATACTTTATATAAATTTTAATTGGGTCTGCAAAGTGAAAGCTGGATTCCATGCATATATATGATTGTGAGAAAAGAGAGTTTCAAATCCAATAAAATGGTTCTTTTGCTTTACTTTGACTGTTGCGGTACGTTGCCCATAGAAGCCCAAGATATTTTTCAAGACTTTATTTTAATTTGATTTGAACAATTATTTGGTGTAGAATATGGTATTTCCATGGTTTATGTGATATGGTTGTTTATAAAGTGTATTTAATGGATTTTTTTTTATCTTCTATGCAAGAGTTCTAAGCGAAAGATAAGTACAAAAAATCCTTAATCAACTACTATTTATTTTATTTTATTTTTATTTTTTATTTTATAGAATTGTATATACAAATATGAAATTGATTTAGACTTGTAATAAAAAATTCTGTAAAGTTGTGGAGCTGGTATCATCATTAAAGTTCACAATTATTGATTTCTTCTAAAGAACAACAATACACATAAATTATGATCTGATTGAAGAATTTCTTAGTTTCTTTGATTGATTTTTATTTAAATTTTCAATTTTTGTTTTCTTTCATAGTACTCGACTAATCAAGTCAAAACACTAAATTATTATGATGCATTCTGAACTGAACTAAGATTTAACCTGCTCAAATTTAGGTCCAAAATCAAACAACAATTATTCTAGAAAATCACAACACACTAGAAGGAATATGAGGTGGGAAAACACCAAAACTTATATCCTGTGAACATTGCTTGACATAGATAATCACATGGGACACATATTTAAAATCAACTGTTGATCAACGAATCACGATAGATACAACTCATCGATGCTAATAGACTCTTTCTAGAAATCCTATAGAGAGTCCTACGGAAAGGACATCAGACATAGGTTCTAGATATACATTATTCCAACTCTAAAACTTATCAGACATAAACATATTTGATCGTTGTAGTGTGTGCATGTGTTGTTTTGGAAAATAACTTTCAGCCACTAAAGATCTTACTGGATTGAGTCGCGAGCTAGGTTGCTCTCTTTAAGGCGTTTCGTAGAACTGTTCAAAATTATGAAAGACAAATGAGTAACCACGACGTCTCAATGATAAAAAAAACTTAGATGCATTGTTTTTGTTTTCTATTGCACTACAAAAATCTATTCTAGAATTACTCTCTCTAAATTTGGCAATTACCGACACTCGAAAATATGGTATAACGACCACTCATAAATGAGAAAAAGTTATATTTCGATAAAGGGATTGGAAAAAATGAGATGAAGCGGAAAAGAGAGAAGAGAGAAAACTCAAGATTTTAGGAGTTTTAGTACGATTTGTGAACTAAGTGGAATCCTCTATTTATAGAGGAATTGTGCAACCGATTTGAGCGAAATCTGCACGAGCGGGTTTTGTCTAGCTCACTAAAAAGTATTTGGGAAATCAGAGGGAAGTGGAGAAAGAATCACATAAATTGTTGAAGGACTTAGAGAGATAAAACGAAAGCATTGAAAAAAATAGTACATCTCAAGTTCAAGCTCAAGCTCAAGCTTAGACCCATCCCCAACTGGATGATAATAGATTTGAGTGGGTTAATTATGTCACCTTCATAAAATTAGGTACCTCTTAAGGGCTCACCATAAGTGTCATACCTATACCTTATAAATACTACTAGTTTGTGAGATCTCTCGTATAAGGAACTTCTATATATTTTTAATTCACACAAACTAACTCTAAGTTTCAGCATTTAGTGCATAAGTTCAAACAACATAATTTCCAATAACATGTACACCACCATTCTACCATTGTCTTTTATTGCGCTTCCATGACTTTGGACATAGATCAAGGTCCACTTTGTGGATCATTAGCACCGCCTATGGAAATCAAACCCATGAGGGTCTCTACCATACATGAAGATTGACATAACGAATTGGGGGGCTATTATTTTTGTTTACCAAAAAAGTATCACATTGCTTGCAAATTGACGATAAGAGTAGTTTGTAAACACATATTTCTCAATCCAATGAGACGCATTTTCACAAAAGATAAAACTATGAGTGCTAAAACAAGATCCAAAGTGGTTAACACTTCAAAATCGTGGTGTTGCATACTTCAAGTAGAAACATTTGGCACGAGAAAATCGATAATTATGATTTCACCAATCATTATCTTCATAGATGCGACACATTGCCTCTAACAAAACAACACTACCATTCTCCTTCTTTAAAGACCATCTCCTAAAAACACAAATAAGAAGATTCACGACGAACTTCTTCCCATAGTACAAGGCCTCTTGTGAGATTGATGCACAAGCAATGTTGTGATGGTAAGAACGAATGAAGATCCCCACAAATGTTATTTTATAGAATTTTCAAAAACTTTTCTTCAGTTCTTGTTCTTAGAAAGAAAAAAAAAAACTTATTTGAAATGGGTTTGGATTGTCTAACTTTGAGTTCTCTACCTTTCTCTCTATATCTCTCTACATTTTGTTTTCTCTCTCATGATTCTCTCTCCATCATAAATATCACACTCTCCTATTTTATCACAAAATTAGCTTAAAGTTACTCACTCTACCTTTAACAACTCAAAGATAGACAATCCAAATCTTTTTAAATACTTTCTCAAGAAAAGCAAAGTTGTCTTCTAAAAACCAATTAAAAAATCTATCAAATGAATAAAAGGATACAGGCAGATATTCAAAATTTGATTTAATTTAGAAATATTCTTCAAAATGATCGAATTCCTAAACTATTTTGACATTATGCAATATCATCTTTCTATAATTTTTATATTAATTTTACCATGAGAAAATGTTTGTTTTATAACTTTTTTTTTCATAAAAATAATTATTTTTCCTCTTCTCTCATTGAAATTTTTTTATTAACAAGTTTTTTTGTGTTATTCATATGGTGATATATATGCGGGACCGACTATAAATATGTAAAACCAAAACATTGACATGACTCTAATTAGGGAGAATTCCAATTTTATTTTCTTCTTATAATATCTTAATTTTGTATGCTAAATACTTTTAAAATTTTAATTTTTTTATTTATATTTAGAATAAATATCCAGTTTCTCACCATTGTGAATATATGACACCAGTTGTAGCTTAGCCTGTCATCATCCATTACCAAATATTAGAATGTTGAATCTTGATGATAAGATTTTGTGACTGTTGGACTCAATTTTTAAATTTGAACACTACATTCAAAAATATTAAGATGAATGTATATATATGTATGGTTTGTATCCTTATTGCAAATTTAATTATCAGATCCAATTTATTGCAATAACTTCCCTTTGAATCAATAATTCATGATATCTAAATTGATTGTCAAGTGTACAAGATCGAGTGTGAAACCAAGGGAACATAAATACTTGGTCAAAGGGACAACACTCAAGCAGTCGCTATGCAAACATCAGCTCACACAAGAGTCATCAAGACAAAAGAGTTAGGTGACAGTTCATCAAGAACATTAATTGACATGTTAAACAAGGAATTATTGGGAATAATTGGATATGCCCAAGATCCAATGAATCATGTAATTAATTTTAAGTTTAATTAAGTATTAATTTTTAGTTCAATAGTTAATTTGATTTAAGACTGATTTAAAATTATAGATTTGTTATCCTGATAAATATTATAATAATAATAGTAATAATAATAAGTTTTTTTTTTTATTTTAATCTAAATTGTTATTGATCAAATGATTATTGTAAGTACGACATCAACAATCTCGATAAACAATATATATGTGATTGTCTTTATTGGATAAAGATTAATAGATTTCATTTATTAAATTACAATATAAATGTTGAATATATTGATATGATCATTGAACCCACTCAATTGAGATTTTTTAAAAGTTAATAGTACTTTAATATGCAAATAACTTTTTTTCAAGAAGATATATAATAGTTTTTTTTTTAACACGAGATTATCATAATAGAGTAATTAATAAGTTATTTATTATATTTTAATTCCAGACACCTAATTTCTTAAGGAGCAACGCATGTTAATTGAAAGGATATTTGATTCAATTAAATACTTGTATAATTGATCATTAATTAAGACGAGATCCGTCAACATTCAATAATGAGTATGAGCACTATGATAAAATGAAAAGAACCCTTGCTAGGGAAACTAAATGAAAGAATAAATGAATTTCTTGAGTCATAGATGTTAACTAATTATTTGAGTTTGACAATAATATTATTCTCTAGATTTAACCATAGTTGTATTGACGGAAAAAATAATACTATTCTAATGGTTCTTGAAAGTAAATTAATACTTCATTCGATCCGGTCGTTAATATATTCATTAGATTAATCTATTACCGATTTAGTATTTAACCTATATAGCCCCACACAAATGAGTATGTTATTATTTGATAATTATATCACATAATTTAATTAGTCAAATGTAAGTTTTCTAAATTGAATATTATTGTATTTTTTGCTAGCATTTAGGCTCCCTCCCTCCCTCCACCTTTTTTTTAAAAGAAGGAATTTTAGAAATTATAAAAACAATCATATAAAGATCACCAAAATTATAAGACCAAGGGAAAAAGAAAACAAAAGAAAAATTTGCAAGATATTAAGTGTTTAAATGTGCAAAGTTTGGTCATTATGCAAAAACATGTAAAGTTAAAGAAAAAATCAATAAAATAAATAATCTTAATATTCAAGAAGAATTAAAAGAAAGTTTTATCAATATCTTAAAAGATATACTGATATATAATGATACCGAAAGTTTTTTAAATGAATAATTTTATTACGAAGATATCATTAATCGAATAAATGAATCATCACAAGAAGAGTTATTTACCTTTTTTTTTTTTGAATATCTAGCGATAGACATGTGTGATTGTAATACTTGTATTAAAAGAGTTAATGTAATTACCTAAGATCAATCTAATACATTAATTGATATATTAGGAAAAACACAAGACTAAAAAATAAAGAATTTTTTATAAACCAAGTTAAAGATATTATTGTTGGGAAAAACAACATAAGTTCAAAAGAATCAAGACACAATCACAACACAATAATATAACGTGGAAACTCCAAAATCGGAGAAAAAAACCACGGCCGCTGCCTAAACCGACAACCAGAGAATTAACATTATGTGAAAATTGTTACAACACATAGACTTCTCTCAGAGAATTAACACTATGTGAAAATTGTTACAACACATAGACTTCTCTCACCCACACCCAACACCCCAGTACAACCACACTCTTACAAAGCAAATATTTAAACTAAGTCAGATACAAGCTTAAAGTGCTACATACTGACTGGTGCTGGTGCATTTGAAAACAAAGGACCAAAACCCAATATATAGCCTTGGCCTTCTCCTTATTCTCCCACACTAAAGGATGTGGGACTTGCAATCAACCCCAACAATCTCCACCTTGATTGTAAGAGTTACAGCTTCTGCTTCCATTGTCTTACCGACAATCATACTCCACCATAAAAAGTACACTTCACTTGGAACTAAATCATCCCAAGAATTTTATCCACTTGGAACTAAACCATTCCAAGAATTTTCTCCACTTGGAACTAAACCATTCCAAGAATTTTCTCATGTCGAAACCTAGCTGAAATTTATGGTGCAACTCCCATGTTGGCTTCCAGGAAGTTCTTTAGCCATCGACACATCACCACACACCTTGCATCAATGCCAACCAATGCCCGTGTGCTGTTCTGAATCCGCTAGCAATAACTTGTCCTTTTTCATGGTATAGCGGAAATACCATAAAGACAAACGGGAGACCTTGCCAGCACTTGTCTCAGAGTCTTTTTCAGATATTTCTCCACCTGGACAATATGCCTTGTGTAATCCTGATTGTATAAGCACATCCTTGACTTGTACTTTCCACAAGCCAAAGTTGATTCTTCCATCAAACTTCTCTATGTCAAACTTCATAATGCTTGAATGAGACATAGCAGCTGCACGCAGACTGTAAACTGTGCACCAGGTAAGTTCCCAGGAAAGAGAGGTGGGTCACAACAGACACACTTAAATACCAAGTCTTTCCTTAGCCAGAACCTCCCTAAACAGCACTTTCACAGTATCACCTTTCCCCTAACAATACCAAGGATAATTCTTTTCTGATGTGGAAGATCAGACAAAACTGCAACCACAGAGCATACTAAGAAAAATTATCCCACCGAACCTCCGAACCTGGCTCTGATACCATTTGTTGGGAAAAACAACATAAGTTCAAAAGAATCAAGACACAATCACAACACAAGAATATAACGTGGAAACTCCAAAACCGGAGAAAAAAACAACGACCGCTGCCTAAACCGGCAACCAGAGAATTAACACTATGTGAAAATTGTTACAACACATAGACTTCTCTCACCCACACCCAACACCCCAGTACAACCACACTCTTACAAAGCAAATATTTAAACTAAGTCAGATACAAACTTAAAGTGCTACATACTGAATGGTGCTGGTGCATTTGAAAACAAAGGACCAAAACCCAATATATAGCCTTGGCCTTCTCCTTATTCTCCCACACTAAAGGATGTGAGACTTGCAATCAACCCCAATAATTATTGCACAAAATTATATAAAAACAAGTTAAATATATTATTGTTGAAAAAGAAATAAATAAAAGAATTATTCATACATATATTTTAAAAATCTATAGTTGTACCTGTAACCTTAGTTATTTACGAAACAAAATAAAAATTCTTAAACAAGAAATCCAATACTTGAAACAAAAAGATTTAGAATTAAATTATCTAGAGTTAAAAAGAAAGAAAACAATTAATGAGCAAGAAAGTAGTTGTACTATAGAATTAATTATTGAAGAGGAAACATTTAATTTTAGCATTAATAAATTGAGGAGCAGATTTAAATTGTATATAATAAGAATAATTTCAATCAAATACTATGAAAAACAAAAGAGTTGGTGGAGCTAATGGTTTTAGGTTAATAGTTTCTTACAAATTACTAAAAGCAAAATTTGTAAAAATAACGTATGTTATACAACCTCATTTTTATTAGTAAAAGATATACATGAGAAAATTATGTAAGAAAATTTACTAGCATCTCTTTATTTTTTTTAAAACAAAACATAAATATTAGTTATTCTATGTAAAATAAATTTGGCTCTTAAAATAATTACCTCTAACCATTATTGTAAAGTGAAAAAGGTTTAAGTTTCTATGTTTTCGGTTCTTATAAATTTTTACTCTCGCGTGGTAGATAGTGTGTGTGAGAAGCTTAGTGATGAATAATCTATTTATAGACATCCCACCATAAAAAAATGCATTGAATATTTATAGTCGCTATTATAATGTACATGAAAGTTATGATCTTTCATATGCATAACTTATGAGCCATTACAATTCATATGTGATCTTTCATATGCATAACTCATGAACCACAATCAACTGAAATTTTAAATAGTTTGAATCACTTAATATAATTTTTATGATGAAATTATTACATTCTCCCACTTGATCCAAACAATCAAATCTTGAAATAGTTAATTATAAAATTCCTGTAAGAAATAAAATGTGAATCATAACGATAGTACCTCTTATACTGAGTATTATCATTCATGTATTACAACATGTTCAGTTTTCCAAGTATTTCTTAATGTGACAATAACATTTAATGAACAAATCCAATATTTATTTTTTAATCTAAATGAAGTATGTTTTCTCAAAACCTAAATTGTTCATGAATAGTTATTAAGTTCGAATTCAACTGACAAATATCGATATTGATAGGTTGGATGTCTTGTCATGGGTTCAAACTCGGACCTTATAGTTGTGTGAGTTAATTATGATAAAATTCACCATATCTTCTGAGAAAGAAAATGTTGCGCATGAATAAGAGAAAACATCACAATATAAAAGTTTTATTAATGAATTATATGTATGCAGTCATAAAGAGGAACCATGTCTCAATCTCACTACATAATCCTTGAATTTCAATAGTGGCACACCCTTAGTCAAAGGATCAATGATCATCGAATAAGAGCTAATGTTTTAATGACCATTATTATATCTTTAACTATTTCTCTAATGGCTACATACTTAATATCGATATGTTTACTTCGACTTTCACTTTTGTTGTTCTTAGCCACAAAAATAGCAACATATGATCGCAACAACAAAAAAATAAATTAAAAGACCTAGAAATAGAAGTTACGATTCTAAGCCCTGAAATAAAACTCTTAAGTTATACACCATGAGAGGTAGCATGAAATCAGGAGACAAACAATCTTTAATTCGAATTCTCTCTAGAACTTTTTAGTATATGCTTCATGTTATGGACTTAACATACAATGAGGTCTATGTCTATGGACCTTAATGCCAATGACATTAGATACCTCACGCATATCCTTCATATCAAATTTTTAAGAAAGAAAATGTTTTATCTCGTGTAATAAACTCTTATCTTTTGAAGTAAATATAATATCTCCTCGTATAAAATAAAAATAAAAAACAAATTTTACTCTCAATGATCTTTTGGTATATGCATTGATCTACCATCAAGAGTGCACTATCATAATGTACATGAACTATGACATTTCATGTGTATAACTTATGAGTAATTACCATTAAAATATGATATTTCATATGCATAACTCATGAACCACCGTCAAGTGAAATTTTCAATATTTTGGATAACTTAATTTAATTTTTATGATGAAAATATTACAAATTATATTTGGAACTCTTTTTCTTTTCTTATTATATCCTTTTTATGTATCATGTACTCTTATTACTTCAAAACCCTTT
>JBBPBR010000005.1:43767202-43792315 GCA_037974775.1 Cicer pinnatifidum
AGAAGCAGCAATATTAGTTATAAATTATAAACTTTTAAGCAAAACTTTAAAATGGATTTAGCAAGCCATACCAAATTAAAAAAAAAATTAATTAGTTGATTTCATTTTCCAATTCAATTAATCAACCTAGGATATGTGAGTGAACATATGATAATTCAAAATACAAAATTTCATTATTCGATAAGATAATTTACAAAAATAATAAACAAAACTTAAAAGAACAATTTACAAAAGAGGCCTTCAAAATTCTTTTGAGAATTTTTAGACATGAAAATTTCTCTCAAAAAATCGATCTCTCATAACTACGTTTAGTTTCTCTTTTATAGACTAAGGATGCATACTCAGATTACAATAATATCATTATCTTTTCCTCAAACAATATTACTAAACAAAAAGTGTACAATAACAGTGATTATGAATAGCGACTCGTGCCCGTGAGTACTAAAAACAAATAGTAATTAAATAGTAATTTGTCACTAATAATTTCTTTTAGTATCAAATAAGATTGAATATTTAATATAGTGCTTTGATATTGTCGATTCATAACAACCATCTTCATTGAGAGATGTAAAATTTTGAATGGACCTTATATAATCTTCTTCTTTGTCTTCTAACTCTAAAATGATCATTTGTAATTTCTTTAAAAATCATTTCTCATTAGTAGAGGTAGATAGTCGTCCACTACTTTAAATTTTTCTATAAAAATAATGTTTTTTTGTCTTCTTATCTTGACGTAGTCAAATGAGTTCTTTTTCAACGAATAAGTTAATCTATTCTTTGATAGTAATTTAGAATTAAATCTATTTTACCATCTAACTCTAATAATTCTAATTGTTTTAAGAATTATATCATATTTCCAAAGTAGTTAAGAACCATAAGTCCATGATGTTATCAAAGTAATTCCAAAGATTACACGGAGAGATAATAAGTAAAGAGATCTAGAGAAAATAGTCTCTTTTAGAAAAATTCAAATGATCCCTTTACATAATTAGAGAATACTTCAGAAAAAGTCAAAATTCCAAAAACCATTTAATAAAGCATTAGTGAAAGTGTAATTTGATAAACCATTGAGAGATCCATAATTAATGTTTACCACGATAACAAGTGAATAACACTTATGACCTCCCCACCAAACTCTCTTGTACGGGACGTTTGCAAAGTGTAGTTTCTTTGACTTATCGTTTGTAAAAGATACTTTGTTAGCCATGTTTGTTTTCTTTGCAGTAAAAGGACACACTTTCCCTGAAAAATAAAACCAAAGTATTAGTATGTGTAGTCACCATCGACCTAGTTAAATTGTTTTAGAAGATTAATCATGCCTTAGACAACAATGATGATATAGGTTTTGTTTGGAACCCCCTTATCATATGTTTAGTGAACTCAATTATTGATCGATTGTGCCACACTATGATCACTTGATCACATTCTCGTGTTATCTATAAACAAGGAATTGTTGCACAAAGATAGTGTTTATAAGAACTTCTCAAAAACTCAATAACATTAAAATATCTTCAATAAAAGGTTTATACAAGTATTAATCCTATAATACTTTCTATTGTATATTTTGTTCCAATGATAGGGGAAAACAAAGTACTCGATATATCATGCGTTACATGTTAGTGGCTACATTTTAAAAACTAATCCAGTTCAAAACTGAGAATGACATGGATGCTTTTTTTTTTGGTGAAACGTGGCAAAACTTAATCACTTCATTTTTCTTAAATAATGATTTATTACTAGTGTCTTTGTGTTCTATAAATATTTTAGTTTTTAATGAATGTTGTTGCAACATATAATGCGCACCCACACACACGGTTGACCACTGCAGTATTCAAACTCTAGCTCCACCCCTTCAATATAAGTATCAACCATTTTTGCACCTATACTATTTTCAGGTTTGTGCTTGGCCTGTTAAGTTGCTAAACATGTAAGACACTTGGATGAGGAACTTTATTTGGTCTGAAGACATATTAACAAGGAAGCTCGAAGCTAAATCATTTCTTTTATGGAAAATATTTCATCACAAAATGCCAACGGACGACCAACTTTGGCTTAGAGTTTGAGTTTTCTTAAAAGAGAGAACACCCTCCTTTCATCAAATGTCCACTAGGATCCTTCACACGTTGGAGACTATATAAATAGTTGAATGCTTTGACACATTTCAATTTAATGAACAACCTAATGAATTAAAAGCAATGAAGAAATGTATCTATTATATGATAAAATCATCAATATGCAGACATGCTAGTTTAATCCGAATCAAACTCTTTATCATTCGTGAGATTCATGTCACAAATTCACAATTTTTGTTTCTACATAACTAGGTTGCTTTCGATCGTAGCCAGAATCAACACTAGTCACAAAAAATTACATTAACAAAAGAAATTCTACAAGAAAAATTAATGAAACATAGATTTATCCTTTTACTCAATTACAATCATAATAAGGTACTCCTATTTCTTACGAAGATCAATTCCAGCCTTTTTGGCTACTGCATCAAGTCCATTTTTCTCTATGGTCTTCAATGCCTTAGTTGACAGACGAAGCTTTACATAACGCTTCCCAGCTTCCCACCAAACTCTCTTGTACTGGAGGTTTACAAACTGAAGTTTCTTTGTCTTATGGTTTGAAAAAGATACTTTGTTAGCCCTGTTTGCTTTCTTTCCAGTAAAGGGACACACTCTCCCTGATAAAATAAAACCAAATTATTAATATGTGTAGTCTCCAACACCCAAGTAAATTGTTTTAGAATAATAATCATGACTTGCAGTAGGATTAGGAAGCCTCATACATGAATGATGATGTAGCTTGACATCAACGATCAATAAGATATAAGCACATTATTTCAATATTTTATTTATTTGTGTGGACGAACCTAGGGTATGTTTGCCTGAGAGCCAAGGACTAATCATTTCAGGGTCGCACATCTCTCACCACATGTTTTTTCTATACAAATAGGCCTTGAATTGAACTCCCTAGTCATATGCATTTTAACTCAATTATCGATTGATTATGCCACACCATGTTATGCATGTTCTCTTATTTACCCGAAAATCTAGTACCGTAGACCAACATGAAGGTAGAAGAGTATATATGTGTCACTCTTAAGATGAAGCTAGAGTAAATATTAGAAACATATAGGGCCTTAATGTTATGATGATATAAGATTGCTATCACTATTTCTAATATCCATAGATCTATTTAAACACTTGACACAAGCTTTAACAAAGAAAACTCTTCATTTAATATACTTATGAGTGAAACAAATATGACCACATTCTCATGTTATGCAACTACAAATAAGGAATTGTTGCACGAAGATAGTCTTTATAAGAACAACTTCTCAAAAACTCAATAACATTAAAATAACTTCACAAGTGCTTATGTTAGTATTACTCCTACAAGGCGACATATAAAAACTCTAATTTAGTTCAAAACTAACAAGTGGTTTAATTTGTTTGATATACTTGTAGCTTAGTAAATAAAAACTAATGAGTCAATTACATGAAATATTACTAAAGCTCTATAACACGTTTGAAAATATTATAACTTGGTATCTATGTACACACCCTTTCTTTTCAATGGATTATGTCTACATACACATGTGAGGTATTTGATAAATTCTAATATAACATTAACAAAATATGAGATATATATAGTTCATATAGGTGGAAATATAATTTAATACAAATGATGGTTGTGGTGTGGTGTGTATAACTGTATGCAATATTGTTTGAATTTTAGCATATCTTATGCCTTTTAATTTTTTTTTTTAAATTAACCATAAAACTTTACTATATATATGTTCCATTGTGTATCACAAATACTTACTAGAATATACTAAGGAGGATCTCACCCACCCCCCCTATAAAAACACGGGGTTTTACCATATGCTACAATCCGGTAGTGAAAAATAAGACGAGTGATGCTACTCGAGGCTCCAATCTAGCAGTGTTTTTATACTAATTGTATATTTTTTAAAAAAGTAGCAGGGGCCAAAGCCCCCATAACCCATGTGTATAGTCCGCTCATACGAACAAGTTAACAAATTATTATGCAGCACCGGAACTTCATATTGAAAGCGTGTCTGACACATAACGAACATCGCCATGACATTTGTGCATATGGCAAATCTTAATCACTAGTTTTCTCAAATGATTATTTATTACTAGTATCTTCGTGTCGTGCTTCATAGTACATTATACACATTTCATAACATGTTCTGAATCAGAACAGTTATTAGTGTTTTCAATCGATCCACCCAACAAAGAAGCATTAAAATGCAAAGGAAAAACATTAAATGAAAGAAAAAAAAAAACTGAAATTGAAAATGAGAAAAAAGACGTACGAGCAACAATAGGTTGAAATGGGGAAGCAACAATGCGTGTGGGCAAATTGAGTGAAGTATGGGAGGAGATTTTGAGGCCGCTTAACTGAGAATTGAGGAACCCTAATTCTGAAATAAGAAAATCGAAACGAGTTAAGATAGATACAGCACAAAATAAGAAAGCAAATTGAAATAGAAATAGAAATTTAGAGAAGAAGTTAGTTACGGGGTGAGGCTGAAGAAGGTCTGTGAGTGTTGGTTGAGCGGACGGCAGCGAAGGAGAAGGCGGTTCCAAGTGATATTGTACAACCCGCCATTTCTGTTTTCTTTTTTCACTGAACGAACGAAGAACGAATGAATCAATGATTTCTTATCCAATCTAATCTTGTTAGCCTCTTCTCGCTTCACACTCCCACTGCCATTTAAATTATTATTATTATTATTATTATTATTATTATTATTATTATTATTATTATTATTATTATTATTATTATTATTATTATTATTATTATTATTATTATTATTATTATTATTATTATTATTATTATTATTATTATTATTATTATTATTATTATTATTATTATTATTATTATTATTATTATTATTATTATTATTATTATTATTATTATTATTATTATTATTATTATTATTATTATTATTATTATTATTATTATTATTATTATTACTATATCCTAAAAATAAAATAATAGGGCTAGACTTTTCTATAAAATAAATTTTATCTAATTCCCTCCGTTTTTTTACGGTAATCTATTAAAATTGTAAAGTGCAGTACAAACACATAATTGAACATTATGCATAGATTATTCGAAGACAATTTGACATAAATAAATTAATATCAAAATCCTGATAACAAAAATATTCAATATTTTTCACACAAGTAGGTAATTGACAAAAAAATATGGGAAATAATGTTTATTTTTCAATCGAATTATAGATAATTTATTTGACTTATGCGATATTATTTTGATTTTTATTATTTTTATTATTGTTTAATCTAATCATTTGTTTAGAAGGCACCTAATATTTAGAGACTACATTGAAATTTGTGTTAGCATCATAAGCCACTTCATGGTTGTTAAACACAAGTGTTAACTCAAAAACTCGTCTGATTCTATTAATTGAGTTCATGATTTCGGGTCGACTTGGTTGTAGAATCAAAATATAATAAACTCGTAAATAGTAACGAGTTTATACGAGTTAGTTTGTTTTAAATTCGCTGGAATCAATTGAACTCGAACGAATTTATAAAAGTTTGAGAGTTCAACTTTTAGAGTCTAATTATTCGAATTTAATAATTAGCTCAATTTTTAAAATTTATGTTTAATGTTTTTATGTTGCGGTAGAATAATTAAATTATTTTAGTGCAAATTTAAAATAATCAAATATAACATTTTATTATAATATTCTAATAAAAAATAAACTCATACTATTTTACGAGTCAAATTTATCTAAACAAAACGAATTTATTTAAATTCTCGACTTTGTCAATCTTATTTTACTCATTATAGTATGCGGAAAAGAAACACAAAAAGTTGTTCAAAGATAGCCTAACCTTTAGAGTTGTTTTATAAAACACAATAGTCAATAGGTGCAACTTTGACCCAAGATAAACTTGAACACAAATCAAAAAACATAGAAGCGAAGCAAACAATAGCAATATTATCACTAGAGATTTGATTATACAAAAGAGGAAGAAATAGGACAAGAACATGTAATGGTGGCTTTGAATAGGGACGTGATTTTGTTTTGAATATGTTGTTTAAATCTTTAATTAAGAGTTTGTACAAATATTTTTATTAATGAAAATAAATTTTATATAGAGTCCTGCAATATAGTTTCGTAACATTAGTGATTTCTGATTTTGATCTACTTAATTCTAAATCATATTTTATCATTTATAAAAGTTTGAGGCAGGTCTAAAAAAAGTCTATGACATGTCACAAACCAAACTTAAAAATTAATTTTTTTGACAGGCCAGACTCAGACTTGGGCAAAGCCTAACTTGTAACCTATTTCCACCCCTACCAGGAAAACCCTAAACACACATAAATTTATGTATATAAGATTTTATTTATATATAATTATGTACGTAAGATTTTAGCAGTAGTTAGCATGTTAGATCAGCATCAACATGAAAATTGTTTTATCGAAACTTATAATTCATTCTTGCTACTTACATTTTGAGGTTTTTATTGCCATTATTATTAGTTTGTTACCATGGAAGTGAAGGTATGTTTGTAAAGCTTTCATGTTTTGTTGGGTTTGAATCATTCTTCTTACATGTCTAATATTTATGCAGCTTTTAAACTTACACACCGATAAATGGGTCTTATGAAATAAGACAATCTTTTTATAAAATTTAACTAGACTAATTCATTCCAATATATTTTATATCACCAATCCAAACATACTCTTGAGCTAATAATGTTCCAATATTATTGTCTAATATTTAAAAGAATTTAAATTCAAATCTTGACTAAAATAATTATTTACCAATTTTAAATTATCAAAGTTTTATCGTTATAAGAATCACATAATTAAAAAAAAATATTACAAAATAAAATTAAATCTTAACCACTCTCATAAGCAAAAAATTAATTATTTTTAATTTATTTAGTATTATCATTCTCAATATTGATTCAATTCAAGGAACAATTTAATAAATTTTTTTTTCAATTTAAAATAGAAAATCACCATATGTAATGTAGAATTTGCTTATGTTCCGCGAGGTGAAAAAGTATGTTGCTGTCATTTGAATTCCTCCGTCGCTATTTGGCTTCCAAACACAACAAATTCAGCATATGTGCTTCAGCCATAACTCTCTGCCTCAAAACGTGCGTTTCCTTAGGTACCCTAGAATTTGGAAGAGGGGTTCACGTTGATTCCATCAAACTCAATTTAAACTCTAACTGTTTCGTAGGTTCTTCTCTCATTCGTTTATACTCACAATGTGGGAAAATAAAAGATGCACATAAGGTGTTTGATGAAATTACTGACAAAGATATTGTTGCGTATACTTCCATCATCACTGCATATGCTCACTCTGGTGATTCCTCTGCATATGCTGCTTTCACAATTGCTTCCACAATGCAGCAACAAGGGCTGATACCTAATAGAGTAACATTAGTGAGCTTGATGCACGCATCGGCGAAATCAGGGGCGTTGCAAGAGGGTCGTGCAATTCATGGTTATGCTGTTAGGAGAGGAATTGGTTTGTGTGATGATGTTTTTGAGACGACCCTTTTGGATATGTATTGTAAATGTGGTGGTATAGGGATAGCTGTGTCGGCTTTTAACAAGATGGATGCTTTAAGTACGAAAAATGTTGGTTCTTGGAACACTTTGATATCTGCGTTTCTTCGTAGTGGAAAGGCTTTAGAAGCTTTTGAACTTTTTCGTCGAATGATGGGTAGAAATGTTTTGCCTGATTTGTTAACATTGGCTAATGCTATTCTGTGTTGTTCCGAATTGAATTATTTACGTCGAGGGATGAGTATCCATGGATACATGATTAGGATGGGGGTGGAACTAGATCTTGTGGCTTCCACTGCTTTGGTTGATCTATACTGTAAACTTGATTTAACCAAAGCTAGGAAACTGTTTCAAAGATTGGCAAATAAGGATGCTGTTGTATATAATGTTATGATGATTGGTTATCTAGAAAATGACTTTGCTGTGGAGGCGGTAAATATTTTCCATGAAATGATCAAAATGGATGTTAGTCTAAATGTGGCTTTGTTTCTTAATTTGATTTCTGCAGTATCGAAATTGAGCGACATTAGATTAGCCAGGTCTATCCATGGTTATGTATTGAGACATATGCACATCACACATGTGGAAATTGAAAATCAAATGATTCATGCTTATGCAAAATGTGGGTATATAGTGGATGCAAGGCAAGTCTTCAATAGGATGGGAACAAGGGACTTGGTTTCATGGACTTCGATGATAACGGGTTACGTTTATGACGGCCACACTGATGAAGCCATTATTTTGTTTCGTTTGCTGCAAAGAGAAAATCTAAAGATTGATTCTATTACTCTAATTGGTCTCCTTCAGGCATTATCCCAGCTTGGATGTCTAAATTTTGTTAAAGAAGTTCACTGTTTCAGTTACCGATTTTTCCATGGCAGAGAGTTGTCTGTAAATAATTCTCTGATTACCACGTTTGCTAAGTGCGGAAAACTACGTACGGCTAGGTACATATTTCAGCAAATGGCAGAACGGTGTCTCACATCATGGAATGCAATGATAGGTGCGTATGCGATGCATGGAAACTATACAGAGGTGTTCAAACTCTTTGATCATATGAAATTTGAAAAAATTAGACCTGATGAAGTGACTTTCACATCATTACTCACTGCCTGCAGCCACTCAGGATTGGTAGAAGAGGGTCTACAAATTTTCGGGATAATGATGAAGGAATATGAAATAATTCCAGGGGAAGTTCATTATAATTGTATAGTAGATTTATTAAGCAGAGCTGGTCGACTTACGGAGGCATACCATGTTGTGAAAAGCATGCCGTCAATGCATAGTTCTGCTGCATTGTCTGCTTTGCTTTCTGCATGCCGACTATACGGGGATACAGAGATTGGGGAGGCGGTAGCGAAACATATATTAAAATCGGAACCACATAGTTCAGGTGCTTATGCTTTGGTATCAAATCTATGTGCACAAGGGGGAAGATGGAATGAAGTAGCCGAAATAAGGGCCATGACAAAGAATACAGAATTGAGAAGTACTCCAGGATATAGTCTGATACAGATAGACAAGCAACATATGAGATGTGAATGAGCCCTTAACAAAACTATTGTTCAAATCATTTTAGTGATTGTTTGGATCCGCAGTTGAACAGTACAAACTTGCGTTCCAATGCACGTGACTGTGGAAGCTACAACTTCCAGCTTCGACATCATTGCATGTCCATATGTTTGCCGCTGTGGTTCGGAACACGCTATTATTCTATTCTCAGATCTTTCGAGTCTCCTGAACATTTGATACTATCTCTCAGATTTTCCTTTTATCATTCTGAAATCTGCGTGATGAGGATTTTATTCCTTTTCTATCTTATTTTTAGCTCATTTGATTATATTGAAATTAAGGCCTCTATTTACAGGGTATAAACCATACACAAAAACAGTTTTTGTAATGTCCCTATCCTCATAGAAGAATTTTGATATATGGCCAATGATATCAGTGGGTGGTAGTGATCATGGTATAATTGAATGTCTAGAAAATGAGGTGCGGTTTTTCAACAAACTTCTTCCCTAAGAGTTTTTTGGTAAACCAAGGATTGACCTTTCAAGGTAAGAGAGATTCATTTAAAGGATTGACCTCTCCCAACATATGATTTTCCATATGTACTGGCCAGAGATTGAATCCTCGACCAAATGGTCAACGGAGCCAAACATTTATCACTTGTGCCAAACCATGTTGGCACCCAAGAGTATTTTAAGTGGAGTGTAAAATGGGCTTCAAAAGGTCAATCAATTTGATTATGGAATTGGATAAGATGCATTCTTTCCCTTGACATTTTCACAAAATGCAGGTACATACTATTTCTTTTTTAGTTGTTGGTTGATAAAAATTTATTGCCACATTCTATTGCTTGAAGTTTTACATATTGTATATCCTAGTTTTGGCTATGCATGTATCTTTATCTTCAGCTATTAGTTTTTCATTAAAACAATGAGTGGAAGCTGGATCTGGAAGAATCAGCATTGTAGCATTGCCAGGGATTCCCTTCATATGGTTTGATCTAGGGGAGTTCTAACATATAATGAACAAAATCACTTATTGCAATTGTTATTTAGACTTGTGCAAGTAACCAACAGTCAAGAAAATTGGCGTCACACTCCAATTACTCATTTATTTATTTTTTATTTTAATTTTGTAACATCTATTAAATTGCAGCTAGCATTTACCTGTGATGTACTTCTCAAGTTATTTGAATGTAAATGCAGCATTTCGAGATTCTTTGAGTCAGGCACAAATGAAAAGTTGATTAAGTATACAGTTCTTTTTTTCCTTGGGGCATTAAATGATATCTAGACACAATTAAGCTCCATTCATGATTTCCCTTGTCTGCTTTTATTGATATCAGTTTAAAGAATATTTTTTTAATAAACTCAATTTTTGAGAAACTCTGGAGCTTATAGGTTTCCATAAATCACCTGCAAACTAATGGACAGTATTCATCAAAAGCATAGCTAAATAAGTCAATGTTTCTACGATTGTTGTTCTGCTTTATGAGCTTTTTGATGAGTTATAGAGATTGATTGTATATGATACTATAAAATATCTGAAAGTTGTTTAAACATGGTCTTCTGACTTTACTTTTGACACAGGTAGGCAGTGATCCAAGAATTAGTTTGCCCCTACCATGCCCCCTTCATGTGGAAGCGTTCTTGGCTTGGAGTGTGGACAGAAACTAGCTCAACCTCACCTTGTGCTAAGTTTAAATTTGATAAATAGAAAATGGCAAAGCCAAGATTAAACTCTTTATCATTTGTTAAAGGAGAGTAAGAGACTTTGATACCATGTCTAGAAATTCATTTATTTTACAGTTTGTTATTCATAAATGACTAGTATGCAGTTTTGGTGTGGGATTTAATTCATTGTTTCCATGGTCTAAACACACAAAGCTATAGAACAGGAATCATACAATCTCTGTATGGAAATCATTTTTCTGTCTATCATCCTATCTTTTCTCACTTAGAAGTAATAATGTCTTTATTGTGGAATTTTTTGTTTCAGATTACTAAATTCAACATTTTTTGCATGCATTATGGAGATTTGTTTAGATTGTTAAACGTTAACTCGTTAAGTAATCTGATTTCTTACAAAGTTTTAAACATTCATTTCAGCCCCAGGTGGTAATTGCTAGAATTCTCTTGGTATCTTGTTTATTATGACGGAGTTATAATACAAAGAAAGTACTAGGTCAAGCTGCGTGAGAGGGGTCTGTGGCTTTAGCTTCCGACAAGTCTAGACCAGGTTATATTTTTTTTTTATAAATAGACAAAACTTTGAGTTTTTTAGAAACCTCTTTAGTTAAAAAGGTCAAACTATATAGTATACCAAACACATATCAGACGGACCTATTTAAGTAAATATGAATACTATCAAATTCTTTAAAATGTCATTTTAAATCTAAAAAAGAATATTAATTTAAAAATATTAATATAAAATAGGCTTTTAAGTAGACTTACAAACTTTTATAAAAGTTTGAGGCAGGTCTAAAAAAAGCCTATGACATGCCACAAACCAGGCTTAAACATCAAATTGTTTGACAGGTCAGCTCAGACTTGGACAAAACCTAACTTGTAGCCTATTTCCACCCCTATCAGGAAAACCCTAAACACACATAAATTTATGTATATAAAATTTTATTTATATATAATTATGTACGTAAGATTTTAGCAGTAGTTAGCATGTTAGATCAGCATCAACATGAAAATTGTTTTATCGAACAATTTTCATTATTATTAGTTTGTTACCATGGAAATTATTCTTGCTACTTACATTTTGAGATTTTTATTGCCATTATTATTAATTTGTTACCATGGAAGTGAAGGTATGTTTGTAAAGCTTTCATGCTTTGTTGGGTTTGAATCATTCTTCTTACATGTCTAATATTTGTACAACTTTCAAACTTACACACCGATAAATGGGTCTTATGAAATAAGACAACCTTTTTATAAAATTTAACTAGACTAATTCATTCCAATACATCTTATATCACCAATCCAAACATACTCTTGGGCTCATAATGTTCCAATATTATTGACTATCAATTTACTTTAAGCTCCATGAGACAATTTCTGGCTTATAATACACGATAACGATAAATGATGTTGACATTCTCAAGTTGCAAATTCAAACTAGATAAATTGAATAAAGAGACTCAGGTGCAATCAGCTCCGATTTTTTTTTTTAAATAATCAATGTTAGTAATTATTTGTTAATTTTGTTGGAAGAAGAAGTTGAGCCTATGATCTCATTATCACTCCAATTCCCGCGTATCACCGAACGACCTATAACTCCTTCGATCAGGAACAGTTATTTCATGGTTAATTTTTCTTGTGAAAATTATGTACAAAAACATTTTGTAAGGGAGTATCTATTGTCATTGTTGTTCAATTATCAATTTAATTAAACCAGAAGGAGAAGGACATTTAGATTAGAAAAAAAAGAGTTTAACAGGAGGAAAATAACCACATGAGAATGACAATAGAACTTCTATCTATCGTAAGAAAAGTTTTTCCCTTATACATATTCTATTTTTCTGATCCGTACAAGAGCTAGATATCTTTACTAGTCAGTTATATATAAAACTCACCAACTTTTCTTTTCTTTATATATTACTTTGAAAATGATAAAGATTTGAGAAAGGTCTGAGTTGTCTTCTTATCATATAAAAAAAGGTAGAGGGAGTACCAAAGATTAATAATGCACACAATGATGAGCCCAACCCTGTAAATGAGGTCTTTCCCAAACCACCTTGCATGTAAAGAATAAACTACAAAGAACAAAAAAATAAAAGTAATGAAGAAACAATACACCCAATTTCCTAGGCCTAATCATGATCATCACACCATTCTCTTCATCAATGAAAATAAAATAAAATATAAACATGTATGTAGGATTGACATTTTCAGATTGAAGGGGTCCCTAGTTTCCAACATGTGTGAGTGTGCAATACCGATACGTGTTGGTGTTCGATATCGACCTTGACACTGATAACAACGACACATGTAGTTACATTCAATTACTTTAATTTTTTTCATATTATTATTATTATCATCATCGTGGTGTCGTGTCTGGTGTTCATTTCTGTGTGAGCATGTGAAACTCAATGTTTTCATTTGTTAAAACTTAAAAGGACATGTCTTTAATGCCTGTCTGTCATATACACATATATAGTTTATAGGGTCCTTTGTCCATACTAGTCAGTTTCAGACAGTTCAAAATCTCAAGCTCTTTAACTTTAGAAAAGCAAAACAACACATGGAAAGCCGTTTGAGGTTGAAAATGTATTCCTAAAAGCTAAACAGGAAGCAGTTTAGGAACAAACTATAATGATAATAAGTAGTTAATTTGCAACTGATTCATTTATATTGTTAGAAAAGAATTAAACCAAATCATCATACATGCCATAGTTTAACAACAATTTAATATGGTGAGACCAGTGATGAGGTACTTATCAATTATGGACTCACCGAAAGTGAACATTATTTGGTCACATCATCCTCTTATATTATTAAGCATTCATGACCAAAGTTATTAAGCATTGCATTCATATATTATATATAATTATATATGTTCAATAACTTTTAGGATATGCTTATTAAGCAGACATATGACCCAAAATGAGGCTTATGCACTAAGCAACACCATGTTAGTGGTTGTTCAAAGCAAGTATGAAACACTCTGGCAATGACACAAAAATAAGCTGTCTTCAAATGTCTAAATTTAGGAGCATGTGAGTATCATCATCAATAATCATGGTATGGTAATGGTATAACATTAACTTTTCTTGCATATTTTGAATTTGGAGTACTTTACTTTAATATATCATGATCTATTAGAACAAATCAATTGTGTCATAGTCTCTAACATTGTTTATATTTCAGGATTTGGAAATTTGAGTATGGGCAATGAAATGGGTAATAACAATACTTCTGCTATCAAAGGTACATATTTTGTTATAGAAATGATGAAAAAAATTTGTTTTTTCTTTGTCTTAACTCTCATGTTCTCAGGTCAAAGGGTCCTAGTAATCTAAAATATTTTGGTTGAGAGGTAAGTAAAATCTAACCAAGGATTATTGCAGCCAAGGTTTAAACTCAGGTTCTTCCAAACGATTTGTTCTTCCCTAAAGTTCATGAGCAACTTGAGATTGATCACTTGGTTTCAAGAAAAACTTGTTTAAGTAGAGTTGAATTTTTCCTTTTTAAAAAAAAAAAATTATTTGTCATTTTGTAGAGGAAGATAACATAAGTGAAGCTGATAAAAAGAATCTCCTAGAGGATACCAGTGAACATGCAAATGAGATATCACAAGATGTTTATGAAGATTGTGTCAAAGAAGAAAATCAGAATATACCAATATCTTTAGCCAAAGATGTTATGGAAAAAGATTCAAACACTTCTAGTGATATAGCAATTGAACTCGGAAAAGATGTAGCACAAGAAGATGGTCATGAAGATGATTCAAAAGAAAAAATTCAAACCATTTTAATAGATGAAGCCAATGATGCTGATGAGAAAGCTGCATTGTTTGATTCTAAAAACAACACAACAAACATGCTTGAAAGTGATTCATTGGATCAAGATACTTATGCAAGTGACCTAAATATGGAAAATGAAATGCATACAAAAGCTGAAGAGGAAGATGTTAGGGAGAATGTTACAGGAATGGCTTCTGAAGATGCAACAACTGAACTTGTAAAAGTTTCACAGCAAGAAGAAAGTCACGGAAACGAGGCAAAAGAGGAAACTCAAATTATTCCTGACGATGAGGCCAAAGATGTTGAAGAGAAAGATACAGGACTCATTTCACACAATATAGAAAGCAAGCTTGAAAATGATTCATTGGAAGGTGTTACTCAAAGGGACATGAATATGGAGAATCAAATGCATCAAACTAATGAAGCGGAAGATGTTGAGGAGAAAGCTACAAGAAGTTCACTTGAAAGTGATTTATTGAAAGGCAATGATGATAAGGAAGTAGCTGCAGGGTTGTATTATGATGATAAAAAAAGTGAACTTGAAGTTGAAGATAAATCTCAGGAAGAGAAACAAAATGAAAACATGATAATTCCTTTTACCAATGGCATAGATGATCAAGGAAACACTACCATCTTGGCTTTTTCTGATCCATTGAATTTGAGAAATTCTTTTGTTGGTGAAGGTTTGTAACTTTTTTTCCTTTGTAGAATTTTTTTCTTCATATTTATTGTCGTTTTCAAAGTTCAATACAATATTAACTATGTTTTGTCTATAAAACCCTTAACAATTTAGTGTGCAGAGAGAGAAATAAAGGGAGTGAGGTGATAAATAATTAAGGGTATTATAAGAAAAAGACAAATAATTTCATCAAAAGACAAAATTGATTAGTAATCTGATATGCATAAATAACCTTAATATGACAAGTAAATAAGAACTGAGAGAGTAACTAAAAGCAACTTAGAAACATATTCTAAAAATTATTTATGATTCTGTTCTGTAGGGGAAGAAATGAATGGAGTCATACAACCTGAAAAGTCTCCAAATGCTGAATTAGTTGAAGGTGAAAACTGTGAGAGCTTATCAAGTTCTTCACTGGAAGGTAGTGAAGAATGTGTGAAGCAAGAAAACTCATGCTTAAGAAAAATTCCATCTCTAACATATAATCATTATCTTAATGATGAGTCATCAATCAAACCAGGTTAGGACACTTTATTGTCCCTTTTTACAAACACCTTTTGCTTTTTCACTTATATTAAAAAAAGTAGATAGTAGTGTATTTAGTGTGTTTATTTTGTACGTCGATGTTCTTAAAATACCATTTGTATATAAATGTGTCCAACTTTGACTTTTGTCTTCCAAGATAAATTAGTAGTATTAGAAGAAATAGGAAAAACTTATGATTGAAAAACTAACATTGGCTTATAGTAACTGAAACTGAAAACCAACATTTGAGCAGAACTATATAACTGATAACAAACTGGAATACTAGAAATTACGCAGAACAACACCTAATATGAAATCTTAACAATTATAATAATTTGAACTAACAACACAGTTAGTTAGTTGGTAATCTTATAGAAGTTGATTGAATTTCGTGCAAAGAGGTCTTTTGCAACTTCCACAGCCTCCGGAACAGTGAGCTCCCCATCGATGCATGAATCACGCAGAACAACAAAAACAACTTCGCGAGCCTTCTTAGCACCTAAGAAAACAAGAGATATTTACATATTATCCACTAACGAAGTACTGATATCGACAGAAGAATTCAAATATGATGTATTTATATATAAGTAAAATGTTTTGATCCAATTTAATACAAACAGCTAGGCATAATATTTATTAGATAGTCCTTGACTCTAATGATTTTTATGATCTAAGCAAGGTATAAAATTCATATCTCATAACAAAAGAACTTCAATAAAATCTTCAAATTTAGGTAATATAATTGATGTTAACTAACCTAAGTAGAAGAGTTCAGGAAATGCATAGGCATCAGTACTGAACATCACCTGCAATAGAATGCAAAGTTTAGTATATTATGATACATGAAATGCCATGGCCAAAAGTTAAAAGAAAAACTTCTAGAATTAAGTTATAAAATTTGGAAAATATACAATCCTTGCTTTGGATATAAATGTTGCAAACTAAAACTTCTTATATTAATTCCTCATACCATATGAATTTTTTCTTCTAATTCTCATTGCAAGTTTAGTATATATGAAATTTTTAAAATGGTTATGTTGTCACCTTATTTAATGGAGCTTGCTCTAAAAGATCTTTCACTGAAGAAATCATTCCATGTACACTAAGCTTTGGAATAGCCAAACCAAAATCAAGGTAAACCTGAACGAGAAGATTGGATTACTTGCAATCCAAGTCAACATGTAATTCAAATTCAAATCTACTAATACAAATCACTTTGTTGTAAAGTGTTTACTTGGGAGTAAAGAGAAGCTAGATATGATGCTTCCTTTGAGAATGGATATGATGTATGTAACAGAACAATCCTGCACTTTGCAAATTTCTTGTCCTCAAGAACATTGTGGAGATAAAGAGGATTTGACATTCTTAGATTCAAACCTCTATCCCCAAAGCTATTAATAAAAAGAAAAAGTTTAGTATCTTATGTTAAAGTAATAAGTATAATCAAGAAAACTGAATAACTAGAGTGTGACCTGAATAGCCTGATAATAGGTGATCTAACGAGTCTTGGATAGATTCTGATACTATATTTTAGTTATTTAACCGAACCTCACCAAATAAGTTAGTAATAAGAAAGATGTCTCCTATTTTTTTTTGGCTTTCAACTTTTAGTTCCCAAGAGAAAGGGACCTAATAATTCGGAGTCAGACTGAGAGATAAGTAAAGTCTGGACAATGATGTTCCAACCATGATTGGAACTCAGATTCTCCTGATTGAGAGTAAAACTCATTAACTACTAGGTAAGATGCCTCCCACTTATTAACGCTTTTTCAAACTATATCACATCCAATTAGAGACTCTCTTTAACACTTTTTCAATTCTATTGAAAACTTACCAACTCAAATTATTTCAATTAAACATAGCTGATTGTTTTTTTAGAAATCAATAAGTGTAACATTATCAAGAAATTACAAACTATCAATTACCCTGTGTGGATCTGCATAGGCAAATCATGGGACTGAGCAAATTCCAAACTTAGCAAGAAGATGTAATCAATCAAGTTTTTGTTTGCTACCAAGACAGGCTTCCAAACTGAATTATAAAAATTAATGATGATGAGTAATATCAATATCATGAAACATATATTAAAACCAATTTTCATTCTCTACTACTCACCAGCTAAAACCTGCTGCAGACCCTCCTCAGCTTCCTTTTTAGTCACATTTGTATTGATATCTAGGCCAAAGTAGTATGCTGCTATGCTTTTCAAACCAATTATCTCACCAGCAACTGTAACACTACTCATGCTAAGGAATCCAATTAAAACATTAAACCTTTTTTCTTCTTCAAAATGTAAGAACTTATTTGATGTGTATGTAAAAGTTCGATTAGAAGATAAGTAAATTCTGATTAAGTATTATTCGAGTCAGAATTATGTGCCTGTAGAGTGAGAGAGAAAGAAAAAAAAAAGTTTTGAAGGATACGATTCCAACTTGGAGAGAAATGCACTAGTGAATGAATCTAGTGTCCATAAAGATCCATCTGGCAAACCCTTCAAGAATTAACTATAAATATTAGACAATATAAATAGAAAAGGGGCATGGCATACATACAATGGTTTGTTATACAATGTATATAGAAAAGAGAGAGAAAATAACATTATTATATTATTCAATTGTTATTATACTAATGATCAAACGTACAAAATTTTATATAAATTCAAAATTTGGATTTATAAAGAAATCAAACATATGCATGAACTCACTTCATTAAGTATTTTTTCTGCAAGACGTTCGACTCTAACGAGTCTACTGATATGAGGAATAAAAGTGCTATGCCATTCAGTATCAAGTTTTTTGTCTAATTCTATTCCATCATCAAAGATTACTGTAGAGATTCTTGCAGCTTTGAAGCATGTTGAGCTAATGGATTCTAATCCAGAGATTCTTCTGTATTCTTCAACACTTTCCAAAGTTGACTTACATCCATACAATTCAGCTACATCTCTTAGATTTCTCTGACATCACATCATAACCAGTTAGAATTATTAGATATTTCATGACAAGAAACTTTAAATTGAAAGCTGTCCGAATAAATTAAAGATAGGAAGATAATACTCGTTCAATTCAAATACTTAATGAGCTTCTGTCTACTGTGATAACTTAAATTTGAACTCTAACTAAACTAATATTTGAGTAAACTTTACTTACCTTTTGATCGAACACCGAAATACAATTATTTTTTCCATAAGAAAAAAAAAAAAAAAGTGGAGAGAGTTAGTTACCTTGAATGATAGAGAATGTTGTGTTGAAGCAACAGCATCACCATGAGCTAGTGAAAAGGCATGTATAAAACCAAAGTTTGAATCAACAGCAACTAAGTTGTGAGCATGACCATCCACAAGTTCCACCTCCTCAATTGTTTTTCTCAATTCACTCAAATCCATTCTCTTTCTCTGTCTTTGTGTGTCTCAATACTTGTCTTTTAAAGTCACACATCAATCATATATATATATATATTGAATACATTGTACTTGTCCATACCAGCTTCCATGAGTCATGTATAAATAATATATTCGGTCCAATTTTGACTTTTGCAACAAAAAAGGAAAATATATAAATATATACATTTGGTCCATACATATATGGTCAAAAGTTCTCCAAAATTATTCTTTTTATTCGATTTTAACCTTATTTTGGACTAATCAAAATATATTTGATCGATTTCTTATAGATTTTTAAAAAAGCGATTCTAATTTTAAGTTCTTTAAAATAATCTTTAAGAAAATTTATTTAAAAATTGTATAATTTATTTCGCACTCATTTATTACATATTAAAAAAAATAATTTTGACATCTAATAATTTAACAGTTTATTATTAGAAATTTTGACATAAAAAACTCAGTTTTAAAAAAAAATGTCCCATAAGAATGATTTTTTAATTTTATGAGAAACTTCTCAAATTGTTTATTTATAATTAATAATGTTGTGAATAAATAAAATGATTCAGAATTTCAAGAATCACCAAGTGTACATCATGATGAAGTTGTCAAATTTATCTCAGAAGATTCACTTGAAGTCAATGAATCACCCCTGAAAGAAACTTTACCAGATGGTGATTCTGATGTTTCAGAAAAAGATATGGAATCACAAGAATTTTTTTTATGTCAAAACAGCAATGAAAATCTGTTGACCAAGGTCAACTATACTACTGAGGATTCCTTAAACTCTAACCATGAAGAAAACAAATTGAGCAGAAGTGAATCAACAAATGAAAGCAGTGATAAAGTTGAAGAAGTTAAAATCACTGAGAATGGATTTCTCTATGATGCTTATGTCAACAACTCCATCAATGTTTCAGCTGAAAACAGTGATGCTCTACAAGAAAAATATTCTGTGGTTCATGAAGTTGAAGCAGGTTTGTAACTTTTTTTCTTTCAAAATTTTGTTCCTATTTATTTATCTTTTCTAAAGTTCAATATGACATTAATTTTTGTTTTGTCAATAACACCAGAGAAATAAGGACACTCAGTTAATAAATAGTTAAACGTGTTATAAGAAAAAGACTTTATAAAGAGGTTGAAACTTGAAAAAGACTTTAGTTAAACATTAATTTATACTAGTTCCACTACTTTCCCGTTACATGTAATGTACATGCAGTCTTCATACAAAAGTATGATATTTTCTTCCTTTTATAATTGATATGAATGATTGCAAGATCCTTATCCTTATGAATTATAATATAAATAATCCACTCCTTCAAGAACCACTCAAAAGTCACAAACTTGAAGAACACACTCTTCAACTTGAATCTAAAGCCTTCAATTGAAGAACAACACTTCACATTGAAGTCATTTAGTAAAACCCTAGATTGAGACTTGGAATAAAAGAGATGAATTAATGAATGTTGAAATGAAATTTATAAAAATAATAATATCTATAAGTCAATAGTCAAATGAGAAAACACAACTTAATGCATTGAAAAACTGAAGTTGTGTTTGTTTGAATTGATTCACGTGTAAGTATGAATCGATTCATACGTTTTCTAAAACTCCGGGATTAATTCTGAATTATCATGAATCGACTCATGATATGTGTGAACTGCTTCATCCTAAGGTCAGAAGATTTCATGATTAGATTCATACAACAAGTGAATCAATTCACGTGTATCGAATTTCTTAAAACAAGTTTAGGGAAATATTGAATTGATTCAAAGACTTCATAAATTTATTTATGAATATAAAAATGACTTAAAAATGATTTCAATGAATTTCTACGGATTTCAAAAGTAATCCTAACATGCACCTAATGTCATGCATGATTAAGATTGATTTTCTCAATTAGTTTTCTGATTCGCAAGCTTTGTAGATATTGAGATCCACAAAGCTAAAATAACACCTATGCTAAGTCTAGTTTTGACATATATCAAAACACGATATAACCAAACTAAAGAGAGATGCATTCCTAATGATTGGAGTTATATTACAACCTAAAAAGTCTCCATATTTTGAATCAGTTGAAGGTGAAAACCTTGAGAGCTTGCCAAGTTCTTCATTGGAAGGCAATGAAGAATGTGTGAAGCAAGAAGACTCATGCTTAAGAAAAAATTCACCTGTAACATATAATCATTACCTTAATGATGAGTCTTCAATCAAACAAGGTTAGGACACAATATCTATTAACATTTTCATTAGTCTTATCCATATTTACTTGAAAGATTCAAAATTGTCAAAGATGAAAACTTAAGCTTTCTTCATTGTCTTGGTTTACATTGTATCAGATGAAGAAGAAACATTGGTTTTAACATCGAATTCTGCTAACACATCAAATGATTCAGAATTTCAAGAATTACCAAGTGTAAATCATGATGAAGTTGTCAATGTGTTTCTCTCTGAACATTCAATTCAAGTCAATGAATCTTTCCTGAAAGATACTTTACCAGAAGCAGATTCTCATTTTCAACAGATTAATCATGATGTTTCAGAAAAATATAAGGAATCACAAGAAAAATTGTTATGTGAAAACAACAATGAAAAACTATTGACCAATGTCAACTATACTACTATTGAGGATTCCTTAAACTCTAACCATGAAGAAAATTTCAAGGTACTTAATGAAGAAAACAAATTGAGTGAATCAACAAATGAAAGCAGTGATCAAGTTGAAGAATCCAAAGTCACTGAGAGTGAGAATGAGTTTCTCTTTGATGCTTATGTCAACAACTTCATCAATGTTTCAGATGAAAACAATGATGCTCTAGAGGAAAAAAAATCTTTTGTTTCTGAAGTTCCTGAAGTGGAAGCAGTTTTTCTTATTGCAGGAACAAATGTTATTAATTGCATGCATGACAAGGAAAAGAATCATCATAGTAATCAAATTGAAGATACAAATGAAAATCTAGAATCTTCCTCTGTCATGATAAAAAAAACTGAGGAACAATCTTTTTCTTTGAATTCTGATTCAAACAATTCTATATTTGCAAATGGTGGTTATGAAACAAGGTTTAGTACTGAATCAAACCCTGATAATTCAAGCATCTCTTGTATGATGCAAAAATCTCCAAGCTTCAATCTCGATCTCCGTACCGAAGCGGGACGAGAAGAATTGGATCAAATTCCATTGCTTTATGAGTCTGAAAATGATAACTTGTTTAACAAGAAAAGTCTAAATCTCAGAAACTCAATGCCTCATGATGAATATGAATCTGATCACATTGATCAGTGTTTGTTACACAGTGTTGAAATGCAAGTGGAAGAGAAAATAGTTACTATGGAAAGAAGTTACTCTGAGATATCTAAAGGTGAATTCATTGGTTTGTTAAAAGAAGAAGAAGAAGAAGCTCATCTTCTAGTCATGGCAGAGACACAAGATAACAATGATGGTTCAAAAATGGAAGTGAAGGAAGAGTCATCTTCTTCGCCTAAAGGAAATGAAAAGCGAAAGTATCGGTCTTACTTCTTCACTAGCTGCATTTGTTGTGCAACATTGCCAAATTAAAACCTTTAGAATTGCACTTACTTTTCTCTTTTACTTTACTTTTTTTGTGTTATGAGTTTCTTTCTGATTTGTTTTTGTGGAAGTGAAGTTTTGATGTGGAGAGAATATTGATTGGTATCGGTTCTGACTTCAAGTCTAATGTGCTGGTTTTCCGAAGTATTGTCTGTTTTAGATCTTATATCAGCACTCATAGTTTGTCCTCAAAAGGCACTTCCGTCATTGTTCATAAACTACTCTTAGTCTCGATTTTCAAACAGTACGAGACTTTTGTGTACAAGAGCATTATCATATGGTCGATGAAGTGGTTTGTTTCTTGTTAAGCTTTGCTATGTTTGAGAGATTTCATAAATGTAGGCAACTTTTGTAAGTTGCAACATTTGTTAATTTGTTTGTTTTACAATGATATTCAATGGAAATTGTGATACATTTTACTGAAATCAAAAGACAAAAGATACATGTCTCATAAATTCATCAAAATTGTGTGAAAATAAGGGCCTATATGGCTGAATTAAGTATACTAAAAAAAAGAAATTGTAGCTAAAGAAATCTAAGATTACATGGCAACAAGGAGTCAGAAAAGTGGCCTATGCTGTTAAAGTCACATGATAGCATATTAACAATATGTGCATGTGTCATTGAAGACAGCTAAGTGCAAGCTCTATATATTTCAACTATGTTTTTTTAATGTCATAACTATATAACCACACGGTCTTGTGAAACTTATTGGTATTTATTATCTTTGTAGAAATATTAATTCAACATAAGGTTAGTTAGTGTAACAACTAATATGTAGGGTAGGGGATCCTTGTTTAGATCCTATTTCTTAGTGATGGAAAATAATAAGTCTACTATTGCTATTGCTACAAGTCAAGAAAATGACAAACTCATATACCATATAATTTCTGATGATAAATCATATCCTCAATTCTAACCACTTATTTTTTTTTAGTCAAAGTCCATTAAGATGAGCCAAAAGTGTTCACATTCAACATTAACATGCCTCCAACTAAAGTTAGATGTTAAATCACCACAATTGAGATAATGTCCTATTTGACTAGTTTGTTATAATTAACTTTTATTAATGCTCTCTTGTTCTATTTAGTTAATAACAAAATTAAGAAGATATGTATTTTTGGAATTATAAAATAACAAGTAATTAAAAATGAACAAAAGCTATTGAAGTAATAACTAGTTTTTTTTTATAAAATAATAAGTAATTAGAAATAAATTGATACTACTGAAGTAATAACTAGTTTTTCTTATAATCATTTTACAGTTGCAAAATAGTATAAAGTCGATCTCAAACACTGACCACATGTCTAAAATGTATGTCTTTTATTACTCATACCACATATATTATATTAATTTGAATAAAAAAATAATTATGGGATGGAGTTGAACAAATCAAATGGTGTGGATGAGATGTAACTCTAATGCATGTGTTGGTGATTAACATCATGGGCTACAACTACAAGTAAATTAAAATTAAAATACATCAAACAATATATAATAGGAACATTAATTATTTCTTGCAAGAGGATGATGGGATCATTAGGAACCGAAAAAATAAATTTGAATAACAAATGATATATGTTGCTGATTGAGAGTTTAATTTCATCCAATTGTCATCATCATCTTAACAAATTCTTCATAGTTAACTTGACCATCACCATCCAAATCAGCTTCTTTAATCATCTGATCAACCTCTTCATCAGTTAATTTTTCACCCAAATTGATCATAACATGTCTTAACTGCACAACACATAAATAATAAATAATTTAATTTAATATATAGTTGGGCACGCATGTGTAACCCTTGTGCACATTAACTTAATTTACAACTAAATGGAGTAAAAACTCAAAAGCAAGATTCTTTAGTACTCTAATATCAACCTAATCCACTTTTTGAATCATACTGATACAGCTATTATTATTCATAGATTGCGGAAAGGTACAAAGTACCGTCCTATGTGAGGTGTGCATGTGAAATTAATGTGCATTTTTTCATATATATTGAAATATATATAAATATTTGTGACATCTTTTTTTTTTTTATATATAAATGATCCCATCTCTTTGCATAAATATGAATTTAATTTACTAATAAATTTGTATGTACAAGCATTGAATTAAGTCTCATAGCTCTATTGCACCAAAAGAAAATCATAGTTGTGTGCTTCAAAAAACAATTTCATAGTTTTAATGGATTGTTAAAATGTCAAATGTTACAAGCGAGCAACCAATGTTGTTATTTTAAGCATAAATTACTGACTTTATTTTTAATTAATAATTCAAATGGTGTATTTAAATATTTTGAATAAAAATGGAGGGTTAAATGAACAATCACTATGTTTTCAGGACATCATCATATTTTTATACATCATAATTAAAA
>JBBPBR010000005.1:43794445-43813990 GCA_037974775.1 Cicer pinnatifidum
ATAATTAATACAACTAATATATAAATGAATATTTGAAAGAAGTTCTATGAAGATATCATACAAGAAAAGTTCCCAAGAGTACTATAAGGACAGTAGTATTATTTACTACTATGTTATAAAATATATCACTTATTTATACTATTATTTTTTTAGAGATGAGAAACCAAACTTTTAACACATTTATATATAAAAAAATGATATTTGAAGAACACCTATCCACATTATAGAATTATTAAATATGCTAGCTAAGTTTGTTTTGATATGAGAAAATAGAAAATCAAGCTTATATAAGGGACAAAGCTAATAGTTTATGTCTTTAAAAAAATAAAAGAATGAGATTGCAACCTTTTGATCTCTATCCAAATAAGGGGGGACATGCAGATTTAATAAAATTCTTTAATAATATTTCCACAAATTGTATAGCTGGAAGGTTTGATATTTAGAGGACAAAAGGCATTAATTGGAAGGGTTAGAGGGAATGGACTATGGGGATGTGTGTAATTGTAAAGTCCTCTCTCTATTGTTTTCAACAATTTCAAAACTCAAAAATTCCACCCACCCTCTCAAGCATGCTACTTAATTATAAAATGGGGAACTAATACTATCGGCTACATTGCTAGCTAGTATCATTGCTATAGTTTTAGGGTCACAAAATACATTTAATTCATCATTTTAAATAAGTTAAATTCAAGTTTTAAATTTGATTATCTAAGTTGTTATGTATTATTTAATTCACTAAAAATTTGGATCAATGATAAAACAAAGTGAACCAACTTCTAGAATAAAGTTAGGTGGAGGTTTAAACTCAACCATATATGCTAATATGTTTCATTATGTATTTTTTTAGATGGATTGATGAGCTCATACTTTCTTTTTGTCTCATTTTTAGGAAGTGAAATTTTGACTTTCTCATGTATAATAATATAGTATTATTTATATGTATTTGAGTTTCTTTATTTTTGTAATTGAACACATTTTTTTTTTACCTTTTTTTAACTTTTATTGTGATATTTTTTTTGTGAATTAAACAATTCATCTCTTCGATATTTTATACTAGATTGCATACTAGCATCGATTTGCATTTCTATTCGCTTTTAATAATGTTTTTATAATCTTTTATCAATAAAAGTAATTGAAGTTACAAAATATTTTACTATTTTTAAAATAACTAATTTATTTGATTGATAGGTAATGATAAAATTAAAGAGTAAAATTGAAAGAGATATAAAGGATAAAACTGAAAGAGAAAATTTACATTAAAAAATAATCTCTTTTTATATAAATAATAATAATATTTGAAAATTTCAATTATTAAATTTGATCCAAAAAGATAAAAGTATAAATAAAATAGTCTAAATGAATAAAAAAAATCAAAAGAAAAAATTGACACAAAAACTTAACATTGTCTTTGTATAGAGTATAAATCTACAGAATTGTATGTTCTTTGTATAATATAGATAAAATGAAAAATAAATAAATAATTAAATAAAACTCTCATAACACAACGGAACTTATAAATTTTTTAATAAATTTTGTATCTTATTATCATACTCGTAACCGAAACTGATGTGCATAGACCACGCTGATTTGCCTAGACAATATAAGACCCACTAGAAGGGATTAATTAAATTTTGAAAACGCTTTTTTCTTTAAGCATTGATAAATAGATAGATCACTTTCAACGCGTTTCTTGGGAAAAATATATGAAAAACAAAAACAGAACACGCCTTGTGTTGTATACTATTAGTATTAAGCAAAGGCCATGTACGTGTGGAAAATTAATCTCTTCGCATTGAAGGGGTCAACACTCAAGACTTTAGAAGTAGCTACCTTAACCTTTGCTTGATTTAGGATTTGGAATTATCATTTTAAATGTCACTGTAGACCATATTTATAGAGGATTCATCGTTGAATTATTAAAAGTTATTAAAACTGTTAGATAATATTATATATTAATAGTAAAAATATTTTAGATTTTTTCGTTATCTTATATAGTTATTGTAATTCTATCGCTCTATACTTTTGTTCATTTGTTTATGAAATTCTAGTGGGTTTTTTCTCTCCTTTATCTTCATATATTTTATGTTTATTATTGTTAACATGATATTAAAGAACTTTGTTTGTTTTTGGGATCTATTATAAAGTGATTTATCGTAAAAAGCTTTGTATGACCCGTTTTGTGACCAATACCGATTTTCTCCCTCCGTTTCTGATATGACTCTCTTATCTGCTTTTGACGTGATTATGCTCTTCTGTTTTTGGCGTGGTTCTGCTCTTCTGTTTCCAACACGATTTTGTTTGGTTCTTGGTTGACTTTGCTATTAACAAACTATCCCTAATTTGTTTTGTCTTAGTGATTGTGCTCGTCGTATTTTCCTATCATTATTTGTTATGGTTGGTGTTAAGGATGATTATCTTCAAGTTGTTAGTGTACACCTCCTTAATAGACAAAATTACTCTTATTGGAGTTATGTGATGAAAAAAAATTGATTGGAAAATGTATGTGGGGTTATGTTGATGGAACTTCTGTTAAGTCTACAGATAGAATGGATAAAGCTAAATATGCAAAAGATTTGAAAACATAGAATGTTAGTAATTCAAAAATCAATACTTGGATGGTGATTACGGTGAGCTGTATATAGGTGTGCAACTATCAAAATATGATACTGCTAAAGAGATTTTGAATCACTTGAAACGTTTATATGTTTAGTCTTACTTTGCAAAACATTATCAGATAGAAAATGATATTAGGACCCTTAAGCAGAACAACATGACCATTAACGAATTCTATTCGGCAATGACTAATTTGTGAGATCAAGTGACTCTTATAGAATCAACTGAGTTGAAAGCTATTAAAGCATACATTGATCAGATAGAGGAACACCGTTTGGTTTGGTTGCTGATGACTCTTTGTGATGATTTTGAGGGCCTTCATATGGGGTATTTTGCATCGTTCTTCTCTTCTTAATGTTGAATCAATAGTTAGTGAATTGTTGGCAGAAGAAATCAAACTTAAGACCCACTTTGATGTGTCAGATAAGGGAATTTTCTCAACTCCTCCATTTGTTTTTGCTACTCCTCTTCAAAAAGGAAAATCTCAAGGGAGAGTTGGGATTGTTAATGATAAATGTGTTTTTTCTCCCTTTTTTTTTTTTTTTTTTGTATTGTATTGTTGAAGAGGTCCTTAGTCAAGGTATTTCTATGCTGGTTAATGATGGCTTACTTTCTTTTGTGGTGGACCTGAGGAGAACTATAGTTTCTTCTCATGTTCTTTATGCTGATGATTTTTTGTAGAGAGAATTTATCTAATTTGAAAGCTCATAAAAACTTTTTTTTATTATGGGGAAGTTTTTGGCCAAATTATCAATAATTTGGAATCCACGATTTATGTTGATTTAATAACACCTCGAAGAAAAGTTAGAATTGTCATTTATTAGGTTTCAATTTTGGGGAAATTCCTTTTACCTATCTTGGCATTCCTATTTTCAAGGGCAAGTATAAGGCTATTTATTTTATGCCTATTGCTGATAGAATTAAATCTAAATTAGTTGTTTTGAAGGATTTTTTATTGTCCATTGCAGGTAGAATGCAGCATGCGAGAAGTGTTATTCATGGTATGATGATATACCGTTTTCTTATATACTATTTGTTGGGTATTCAATTATGAGTCTTTAGTCCCACATTGACCAGGAATGGAGGCTGCATTGGATATATAAGGAGAATGACCCATACACCTAATGCCTTAAGGTTTTGGGTTGTGATGTGGTGTCTAAGTCTCTTATAAATCTTTGTTTAGCCCATTTCGAATTGTTGTGCTCCTCCGGTTTCTCCCCAACAAGTGGTATCAGAGCCGGGTTCGGCTTGACGGGGGAGCAAAATTAAGGACTTGGATCAAGTGGATCAAGTCTAGTGGTGAACCAAAAAGGACTCGGATCAAGTGGATCAAGTCTAGTGGTCAAGTGGTCAATACTTGGATCAAGTGGATCAAGTCTAGTGGTGGGAACTCATAATTGAGGGGGAGATTGTTGGGTATTCAATTATGAGTCTTTAGTCCCACATTGACCAGGAATGGAGGCTGCATTGGATATATAAGGAGAATGACCCATACACCTAATGCCTTAAGGTTTTGGGTTGTGATGTGGTGTCTAAGTCTCTTATAAATCTTTGTTTAGCCCATTTCGAATTGTTGTGCTCCTCCGGTTTCTCCCCAACACTATTGACATGTATCGTTAATTAACAATATCAATAAATTGGATAAGAAAATTTATTTGGTCTAGTGACATAATCAAAGAAAACCTTCCATTATGGCTTGGAACAAAGTTTGCACTCTTATCAAAAAGGACCTTAGTATTAAATCCTTGAGGAATATTGATGAGACATATATTCTCAAGTTGTGTTGGAATTTGAATACTTCTAATTGTTAATGGGTTTCCTTCCTCAAATTTAGAGGTATGAGATTGAATGGTCTCATATCTTATCATATAGACTATTCGATTTGGTTTGGCATCAAGCATTAGGTTCACATCACCAAAGAAAACTTCCAGTAGATGCTGGGACAATGGGGCAAGATTAATTTTTGGAAAGATTGTTGGCTTACCTTCCCTATGGTTGAGAGTTTTCATATTCCTGAGGACAAACATCACTTCCTTCAAGCCATTGTGAAGGACTTCATCAAAAATAACGATTAGTATATTTCTCATTCCATTCATTTGAATTATCCTGATATTGTTGATGTTCTACATAATGCTCCAGTCCTTATGTTCATGACAAAAGATAAGCTAGTTTAACAACACACCAATAATGGAAAGCTTTGTTTTCAAGATGCGTATATCTTTCAAATGTATTACCTTAATGAGGTTTATTGGGCTAAGCTGATATGTAGCCCTTTTATTTAACCATCCAAATTTCTTCTTGTTTGGCGCATTTTCCACAATAAAGTTCCCACATATGAGAATTTGTGTGCTAGAGGTTGCAACGTTGTCTCTTAATGTAACTTGTGCGAAAAATCTTTGGACCTGGTTCACCTCAACTATTAACTTTGTAATTGACACTTCATATATCAATAATGTGTTGGAGATCAGTAGAAGACTTTGGTTACCTTAATGTGAGATTGCTATTATCGTTGCTATTGTCAACTTATCTGATGTGATTTGGTTTTATAGAAATAAAAAGAGGTTTGGTAACAAGTTGATCTCTTGGAAGTCAACCTCTCATATTGTGAGCTTCAATACTTCTTTGGCCGAAAATCACTCAATTGGTACATCTTTTTCTTCCATGCATGAATTTATGATCCTTAAAGTTTTTTATGTTGTGATTCATGCTCCCAATGCTCCAGAGATTGAAGAGGTTATTTGGCACCCTCCTATCATTTCTTGGATCAAATGCAATATCAATAAAACAACAAAAGGTTGTCATGGATATACTACTTGTGGGAGAATATTTAGAGATAGTAATGTTGTTGCGGTAGGTTGTTTTGTTCAAACTTAAACATCTCCACTGCTTTTTATGCGGAACTCGTTGGAGGCTATGCATGCAATTGAAATAACTTTTAAAAAAGGTTGACTGTCTATTTGGTTAGAAATAGATTTTAAATTGGTAATTCTTGCTTTTAAAAATCACACCATTGTTCCTTAGAGGTTAATAAATAGGTGGTTAAACTATATTGAGATGACAAAAAATATGCACTTTATTATTTCTCATATATTCATATAAGACAATCGTTGTGTAGACAAGATTGCTTCCTTAGGCCTTCAACATCATGACTTTATTTGGTGGGATAATTTTCCTTCTTGTACATGTCTTTGTGAATCTTATATTCGTAATAGGTTAGGGCTTTGTTATTATCATTTTTGCTAATGCTTTTCAAGGGCTTAAATTTAGTTTGCTTTGCACTATTTTTCTCTTCACTAAGAATTTTATCCTTTGGAGTTTCCTAAAAAAAAAAATTATCACGCATATGTTGTTTTTGCCCTTGGCTGTTTATGTTGGGTTTTGGTCTAGTTCCCAAATTTTTTTGTAACTTTTGATTTTTTTTTGCTGTAAATAATAAATGATTGACTTGATATCTCAATGTAGTTAGGATATCTTTATGCTTTTAACTAAACAAAAATTATGTTTTTTCTATTAATTTGACTGAACAAAAAATTATATCGGCTCACATAGTTAGATATATAGCAAAAAGTTCCTATATATTTTACATCAATATTTATATGGATATTAAATTAAAATATTAATCATTCGATATTTAACCACAAATTAACTAACAGTAAAGAAACATAATTTTCACATTTATTTACCTGTGCATCGCAACGGTTCAAGCACTAGTATTCTTAATAGAGATAAAATTAACACCAATTAGCTGGTAAAGAGCTCACCTAATCAGAGAGCCGCGGTTCAAAATAAAGAAATAAAAAGATAATAAAACTTGCCAGTTTAATGGAACATCGAGTGTAAATAAAAAAATGAGTGCATTGAAGTAGAATAGAAGAATGAGAAAAGCATAACAACAAACAACAATATAATTTGTCAAATTGAATTCACTGATCAAGTAACTTTCTTTTTTGAATAAATCACTCATAAATGAACTCAAATAGGTAACTAACTTCTATTTAAGTAATATAACAACAACTATTTTTTTTTGTTGTGTTTTTTTAGTAAGATTTAGAATGCAATTCTGGAGTGGTTGATTTTTTTACCGTGCTTTAACCCATCATGCCTATTATTATGTACAACAATTTTGTGGCTTTTTCCTTATCATTCAAGAGTTAATTGACGTATAATTTCGTTGGCATGAATTTGGTTAATTAGAAAAAATTGCAATAATCTTATTTTTGGTTGAAAGTAGTTAGTTATCATTGGATCATTTTATTCATAGAATCAAAATTCAATTTTTGTGGTGTGGTTAAAAGCTAAATCCAAAAGTTTTGTCTTCGAATTGAATCAGTGGGAACAAATCCCCTTAATTGTCTAGGTTCTTCTAATGCTCCTTAAATGTTACTTGGACTTCTTTAGTTGACTTTTGTTGAGATGTTTTGTGCACAAATGTGAACTCTCAAAGTGTTGAGAATGTAATTTGGGTTTTGTGGCTATTTTTAGCCTATCTTGTACTAGAGTTAATATTTATTTTATTTTTAGTTTTTTTTATATAAAAACAAAAGTCATATACTAATTTATGCATATGCATAGACCAAAAAAAAAAAAACTTATGCATGTGCACAGGGCTGTGTTAAACAATTTGAAAGTCTTATTTTAATATTAAAAATTAAGTTCATAATAAAAAGAAGTGATAAAAATTATTAAAAAAAATTAAAATTATACATTATGTTATTGGACCATTGCAAGAAATTGGGAAATTTGTAAATATTTATAATATATAATTAATATTTTGGAGTCTTTAAAATTTTCGGTCATGTGCAATGGCTCAGCTTGCACGGACTATAGATCGGCCGTGTATATACAAAAAAAAATATAACTTCTATGTTATATGACAATATAATACAAAAATAACAACATATTTTATTTTATTGCTTGTTCCACTCTCATTGTCATTCACTGTCTTCAATTTAAGAGAAAGTGTTGTATGGAGGCTTCAATTTCAAAATCTCTTAAGCTTGTCTCTAAAATAGGAAAATAAGTAAGAGGTGAGCCAAGGACATAAACAAACAATCTTGATTGAGAATATAGGTCAGTCTAGATAATACATACGGTCTAAATTAATTTAGCGCTTTTGTATACTATAGAAAAATCCAATTAACATGTCATAGTATGTTATGTAGAATAAAACTTTTATTTTTCGACAGTTGAGAATAAAACATTGGAAGGTAAAAATTGAAAATAAAAAGCAGTGCAATTCATATAGGGAATCACAAACTATTAGATGAATTAAACCAAACATCCAATTTCATGATTCTAGTACTATACGTGTACTAGAATGTTATAAAAAAAATGAAAACAGAAATGGATTAGTAGAAAAAAAGAATACATGTTATGTACAAGTAGATCAAAATTGATATTCTCAACTATGAAAGAACTACTGCTTTCAAAAATAAAATGTTAGTGACCACTATCTATTGACCAAGCCAATTTGATTGAAATTCATATACACAAATAAAAATCTAAACAATTGCCTCATAGTTGAAAAGGAAGTGCTGTCGAAAAAGATTTTAAGTCCATTATCCACTTAAATCAATAGTTCAATACCATACTTATAACTATATATTTTACCATTGGTTTACATGATAAAAGTTGCCATTTCATCCAAAAACTTATGAGAAAAAAAAGAAAGCACAACACAACCATCAAAATCAAAACATTACACATATGAAAGGATACAATAAACATCACGTGGACATACTTAACAATGCAGTCAGGCAAAGAAAAAAAAAATAGAATGCAGTGAGGGAATTTAATGCAGGCAGAGGCAGGGGGTTGTTGGTAATTACAAAATATTGGCCGAGTGAGAGAATCATGATCACGTTCTCTCCCGTGCACACTGCAATACGTGCAATTCCACTATAATTTTCTCATCCATCTTTCAATTTCTAAGTAAATCAGGGGCATGCTGGTAATTTCAAAATATTGCCCCCATGCGAGAGAATCATGATGACTCTCCCGTGTGCACTCTCCCCTGCAATCCGTTTGCACCTATATAACTGATTTTCGATCAACTATGATTTTCTCACTCATTTTCTTGATCGGGAATATTTAAACAGCTAGCAAAGAAAAATCAACAAAAACCGTTCTCAACAGTATTAATTGTTCTAATTCCTTTTATTTTTCTTCTTCATCTTTTTGTTTCCTATCGTTAATTTCTTCATTGTTGCAATGCAGCTAGCGTTGATTTCATTTTGTAGTTTAAATTACTTCAATTCAAGTTCATCTCAATCGTTGTTCTTCGTCAGAGTAAGTAAGTAGTGGAATTTAGTAAGAACGGGATTCCGTTTTTAACTTCATTTTTGCTTGCTTCTTCTGTACGTACATTCAAATTCAGCATTGTTCGCTTGTTTCAGTATTTGAAAAATGCATTGTTTCTTTTAATTACTTTACTTGATATTTAATTTCATTACTTCATTAACGACACTAACTCACCCAACACTGTGGTCTGTGGAATGTGAAAGTGAAAGTGAAAGCAACCTTCATTTTGCATTGATTTTTAATTTCATTACTTCATTAATTATAATTGGTATGAATGAATGTCAATTTTTGCTCCGATTGTTTTATTCTGTATAAAGTAGGATCGATTAGTTAATCTATGTACTTTATGTGTTAATGTAATTTTTTTGTTTTTTTTTAACCAAGAGTCTTAATGTAATTGTTTGCTGATTTATTTTATTTCTATGGTTAGTTGCCATCGCAGATTATGAAGGATAGTGTTTGTGATTTCATTGATGTTACTCTCTCACTCATTTCATACTCATACTCATTGTTCCACAAAATATCACATAAACAATGCAACACGCGCCTCTTTCTGTTATTTTCTTGAAAAACTGAATACCTTTTCAACGTTCCCGGACCCTTTTTTGCAATTTCATTTTATCGTTGAAAGTTTTTATTTTTAATTATTTGATTTTGCACGTACACACAGTTATATGTACTTTATGATAAAGTTTATTTTAATCAAATAAATAATTAGGAAGAATATTTGTTTGACATTCTTTGGAATGTTTACATATATTGGAGACGAGAAAGATGTGAAACAGGTAGTGATAATATGATATGTTAAAAAATCAAAGTGGTAAAAGGAAATGCTATAATATTATAACGAAAAAACTTCGAATCAAAATATAATTATAACGAAAAAACATGTGGTGAATAATATGATGAAGGGAATTGTTTAATATTTGTGTCATCTTAATTTGGGCAACAATATTATAATTATTATTGTTATTATGATTTTGATGAAGTTTAATTAATTATAACGGTCCATTCAAAAAAAAAAATTAATTATAAGGGTTTTGTAGGAGAGTTCGTACATGAAGATGCATGAAGAGAACGACGTCCACGTCAGTAAAAGCAAAAATAGCCCTTCTTTGGACAAACATTTCCTGCATTTTCCATCCACGTCTGATTCCACTAATTCCATAGGTAATATCCTTTTAAATGGTTATTTTTTAGCCTTTTAGCATCCTCTTGTTTACATCTCTAACATTTTTCAAATTTTTTCACTAATGATTATTTATTACCTTTATTTCATGTTAATAATTAATTGGATATTGTATATAACATAATCACAATTTAGCACTGGTGATTTTATTAATGTATATCAATTTACTCTTTCCTTAATTACCCCCACCCCCACATTATTCTTTCCACATTTCTAACTGTCCCTTTTTTGCTATATGCTATCAACAAATATTGCAGGGTCACTTGAGGACTTTAAAGTTGGTCGATTTTATAAAATTGATCATTCTAACCTTCCGTGGAATTGCCCAGTCCAAATAAAATGTGTTAGCATTGTTATGGTAATACATATATTATGAAAAGCTCTTTAATTTTTTTATATGATATGCAGAGCTCTTTTCAAACCTTAATAACTGTAGATCTAATTTTTTTAAAGTAATTTTTGGTCTTTTAGATTTTTCAAACCTTAGTATCTGAAAATGTAAAATAATGTTACTTTGGTCTTTTAGTCAATCAAAAATTTAAATTATTTCTAGAATTATTAAAATAATTTTTGAAAAATATAATTTATTATTATAAAAGTTTTTGAACAACTGACATTTTAATGATATTTTAATGATTGACTAATTTAGATTTTTTATTGCATCAGTTAACAAAGTGAAATCGTAGTACACTTTCAAGACTAAAATTGTGGTTTAGCCAAAAAAAAATTATCTTTGGTGTGTTTCATATACTGGGTGTTGAATTCTGTAGGTCAGTGACAAAACAGACCAACAAGTATCTCTAAGGTATCCAAGCCTCCACTCTCTTCACACCCACTTCAACGACCAAAACTTTGGAAAACCAGACGAGAAGAAAATCCCAACACTTGACGAGAAGCACGTAATGGGAGTCGAACTCGCCATCAAAATGCTTTGCAGGAGCATCACAGCTGAAGAATTTGCCCAAAAAAGAAACTCATGGAACTTCTGGGCCTCTACCACTAAAGAAAACATTCAAAACCATAACAGTCCAGTTATCAGTGATTCTGCTACGAGTTTAGTTTCCAAGCAGGGCTCATGTTGGTCTCAGCTCAAGTTCAGTGGTACAATGCAGTGGGGCCAACGCAGGCAAGTTCGGTTCTTGGGCCGTCATGGAGAGAAAAAGGTTGAATCTTTACACGAACTTCCTAAGAGAAAAGGGGTTACTTTTGAAAAAACCAGAAAAGGGACTAATGAGAAGAAGAGAAAACAGGTTGAAGAAGAAATGGAAGCTATCAAGGTAGTATCCTTTGAAGTATCGAGATTGCCTCGTCAATGTAAGAATAATCATCGAGGGGCAAGTAGTAGCAGCGGAGCTAAAATGTCTAAGGGAGCAGTAAAAGACACGATGAAGCAGCAAGTTGTGGTTTGTGGCAAAAACAAGCAAAAAATATCAATTGATAGATGGTGTGCTGAGAGGTAAGTGGTTATTACTTATTTGTATTAAAATATTAAGCTTTTTGTAGTATACAGTTCAGTTTTTCACTTTGTTAATCTAATATGCGTTAGTTATTAATTTGTAGTTATATATTACCTTGTGCATTTGAAGGTATAAGTTGGCAGAGTTGAACATGTTGAAGGTTATGAAGGAAAAAGAAGCTGTGTATGGAAATCCAATATTGAGGCCAGACTTGAGATCAGAAGCACGAAAGTATATTGGTGACACGGGCTTACTAGATCATTTGCTGAAGCACATCGCTGGAAAAGTGGCACCAGAAGGAGATGAAAGATTCCGACGGCGACACAATGCAGAAGGAGCAATGGAATACTGGTTAGAGAGTGCTGATCTTGCTGATATTAGAAAGGAAATGGGTGTCCAAGACCCTTACTGGACTCCTCCTCCTGGATGGAAGCATGGAGACAGCATTTCACCAAATCATGTTTCTAGTAAAGAACTTAGAGAGATAAAGGAAGAAATAGTCAAACTGAAACAGTATGGCAAATTGCATCATTTACTTTTATTGTATATGTCTGATTTTATTGGTAATTCTATTGATTCAGAGTCATTGGATACTTTTCTTGATCTACAAACAGAAATATGCAGGAGCTCGCATCAAAAAAAGCAGATGAAACAATGGCCATTGTAACTACTCCTAATTCTGATTTGTCGAGTTTGAATTTTGAGGACTATGGCTCCCAGGTTTCTAAGCAGGTGAGGTGAAGCATATTAGGTTCAACTTATTTCTAATGACTAACTTGAATAGTACATTTGACACATATAGAAAACACACGGTTTTAATACTTCTTCTATCTATTAAATTGCAGGAAATTTATGCGGAGCTGGTTTATAAAAGGGCTAAAATAGAAGAACAACTTGAAGAAATTTCTCTGGCTTTGGGTGGCATGGAGGTAACATAAACTATTTTATTGAGATCTCATGGATGAATGTCTTCATTGTAAAATAATGAAAGCTATATTGCTACCTTCATAAAAATAAAATAATGATGCTTATGATTGATTTCTATTTTTGCCTCGTAATAAACTAGTCCAAATTGTATCATAGACTCAGAGAGTATTACATAAGTATAAAGAATCCCATTATGATATCTTGTGTTACTTTATATTTTATATTACCATCTCTGCGAATAAATGTTCAACTTTTTTGCAAGCAACTGATGAAAGGCACTTATGCAGGAGCAACTGGGAATGTTGAAACCAACAGTAGTAGAAGAGCAAATAATGTCAGAATCATTAAAACCACTAGCATTATTGTCAGGACCAACAATATCATTGACAAAAAACATTGGTGAAGAGACAACAGAGGTGAAGAAAGGTAATAACGACAAAGAAACCAAATCAGCAAAGATAGACAGGTTGAAAAGTAGTTTCCAAATTTGCAAACCGAAAGGGACCTTTATATGGCCAAATATGAGTTTGTCTCCTCATGTTGTAGCCAACCTTGATGAACACACTGTGGTCCCAACCCCAACCTCAGCTTCCTCTTTTACCACCTCAGCTCCCAAGCTTGTATCCAAATCCCACACTCTGCCACTATCCATACCTAGCCCTTCTTTTCCGGTTAAGCCACTAGCAGAGAGGCGTCCTATGAGCACTGCTACGTTGGCACAAGTCACTGGACCCTTTTCCCCTCATCATTCTCCTCCATTGGAATCCCCAAAATCCACATTCACTACCACTAGCACCAACAATGCTTCTTCTATTAACCTCAATGAGTCTCCTCTAGCCCAAGGGTAATACTAGCAAAGTCTTTCTACATATATACTTATATATATATATATATATATTTGAAAGAAACCACACCATTTTGAGACTCTTGTTGGTAGATTGAGCCAACTTACAATATATACAGTAAAATTAACGTGGTAATTTTGTTTGAAATATTGGTATTTCATGTTTGAATATGTGCAATTGAAATTGCAATCGAACACTACTATTAAACAAGCCAAATATTGGTATTTTGCATAATCTCAAGTTTATGTTGTTATTATCTTATAGATGATTTGTTAGTTTCTAAAACTCACTATTTGCTTCTGAAGTTTCTGTTTTCAGTATATCAATGGTGCCTATATAAGTTATCCTTTTTTGGGGACATTTGGAGAGCTAATTACTTGTGAAAAGTTAAACGATTATCCAATCAAGGTATTCATCACTTAAATAGTAACAGTAATATGTAATGATTGGGATAAATTATGCTAGAACTTTTAAATAAAATATACATATATATATTTGCTGCTGTCTTGGAAACAAGGGGCACACCATTTATTCCTTACACTATCAGAAGAGCTTGATGTGCCCATCATATAAGATTATTTAAGTTCCTATGTTCCACAAAGTTTTCGCGAATTAAAGCTCCTCTCTCTCAGATGGTTTCTGAACCTCCCTAAGCTGAACTGAGTTTTCAAAGCAGTGAAAGAAACCAAAATGAGGGAATCTCTCATACCAAGTATCTTGCATTTCGTGAGTGTCCCAGTGTTCCCCGCTACTGCTCCGTCCGTACTTGTGAACCCACCCAGAACCATTGTGTTGCTCACCCCAAGTCCGGTTCCAACGCTCTCCATACTTACCTTCCCACCAGGTCTCTCCCTGTTTGACGCCGTGGCCATTTAGATCGAAATTTTCATCCCATTTGTCGCCCCATTTCTCCCATCCACCATCCCCTGAACGCTCAGCCCATTTGTCAGTGTATTTTGTGCTACCACCATTCCCGTCATATGTTTCGCCCCACCTGGCAAAAGCACATCACACAAAAAGATTAAAATTAAAGAACAAAAGAACAAGTTGCATCTCCTTATTGCTTAAGATATATTAAGGCACTCGCAGATTCTTCCACAAGCCATTTGCAAAATTTATCAAAATCTTGGGAAAGGTTTTGGAGGCTGGAGTAAAGGGTAGGCTTGGAATAATTTAGATGAAAAAGAGAAGCAAAGTGGAGTGGGCATGCTCAAAATGACATACAGAGCAGCTCAGTAAGAAACACTGAGCAGAATTAAATGCAAGCAAAGAATAGAGTTAGGTCATATTCCAGCCTTTTGCCTATGATAAACAAAAACAAAGCTTCAAAAATTAACAGAAAAACATATAAAGCAAAAGAATCTCATACTTCAGATAATACATATAAAATTTTGTAATTTACATGAGCTCATACCTTAGAGAATAGATATTATGAATGAATATATATTCCCTTGATTTCATATTAGTGTAGTGCAGAATATAATATATTTTGGTTTGATAGCATGAATAACACAAAATGAGTTCAAAATAATTCGGTCTATTTCACCATGATACATGCTTCTATCCGGTTCTTTTTAAAAAATGCCATCGCAAATGGGCATTGAGCTGGACGAACACTTTCAAAGTCATTTTTTGCATTCAAAGGAATCTTAAACATAGAACAGAAATGAAAGTTCATTAAACCATTAAGGACTAATTAAATATTATGAAAAGAGGATTATAGCTCAAATTCTAATGTATTTCAACACTGTTGTTACCTTTCATGCCAGACATGAGCATGCCCAGCTTCAAGGGGTGTGTTTGGGTCAATACTGCACCACTTATGTGCCCATTTCTCTGCTTGACCAGAGGCATTGTAGTGTTCCCACCATTTTTCATGCCACTCATCACCATTACCATTTTTTCCCCACTTGTCCGCAGTTTTCTCAAAATGCATTAGCCCATTTTCCTGCCAGTGAAAATCATGCTCAATATATGATTTTATTGTACTTGATTGCAAAGGACTAACTTATGTATGAAGTTAAGAATAATCGTAGAAGAGCATAAAAAACAGGTGCATAGCAACACTGATTACTAGAACTAATATGATTTCAGTTAACTATATGACAATATAATAAGGAGTGTTGTCAAATAGTGGCAGTATAGCATATCAGAATTTGAACAAATCTTTATTGTTCCATGATATGCTATATAGTTCAAAGTCTTGTCAAGTATTGTGGGCACTATAGCTATATGAAACATGCGCAGAATTTGAACAAATTGCTATTTTTTGTAATCTGAGATTGGCAACACTGATAATAAGGAATTAAAATATATCAATATTGCTAACCTGACGCATGGATTCTCTCCAGAATTCACGCCAAATATTTCCATACGCATCACGTCCAGATTTCTCCGAACCAAGTTCCTTATAGCCGAACTCATCAGAAGCCTCCCAGAACTTCTCTTGCCACTCTAAACCTTGGTCAGCGCTGACACCTCTAGTCATTGTCCATCTACAAATCACACCATCGGGTCTTTGCTCAATTCCCGTTTCTTTCCACCATTTCGTTCCGTCAAGATTCACTCCAATAGGAGACGATATACTGTCTTTATCAAGTGCGCGAATTACTTCTGCCGCATGGTCGGAAGATAACGCACCGCGTTTTAGTTCTTCCTCCAAGGAAGGAGACTCTACATTGGAAACCGAGGTTTCAACCTCCAATGATGACTGAAGTGGTGGAAGTGTAGGAAAATCTTTGCTTTGAGTGAGTAAACTCTCAAATGGAATCGAGAGAGATTGTGTCAACCTTTCCTTCTCGACAACAGGATTCGAGAAGGTTGGAGAAACAGAAGACTTGGTATCTAACTTCAACCCATTGGCATCGTCTGAAGGAACATCACTTTCCGATGGGGGTGTCCAGGACCAAAAATCAGGACCTGGGATACCATCTTTCTGTGTTCCTGAATCCTGCACAAAAAGACTCCCATTCTGCGTTTCCGACTTCGGCACAAAAATACTCTCATTCTGTGATCCTGAATCTGATTCTATCAAATTATTGAAAATGAACAAAACAACAAATCAACAAACCACTAACATCTTCCATGTACAGCATTCATTTAGATGGAAAAAACTAAGAGCCTCATTAGTTTAAGCAAATTTTTTGCCTTCAACATATATTTTGTTTTCCTTCCATTTTTTACTAGAAAAAACCCGTTCTATTGATATCAATTCATGTTCTCAAATATTTATATTCGAAAACAATTTTTGGATTATCATATTTCATTTTCAAAATTCTCCTTTCCTTGACTTCAATTCATGTTTTCAAAACAATTTATAATGACAATGTATGCCCCTTAATCTAAAAATTATTTTGCATTTTCATATGCTATTTTCACTTTTAAAGTGAAAATGAATTGTGCTTTTTTTTTTTACCGAAACTAATCTGTGCTCTTTTTTACTGAAAATAAATAATTAGTGCTTTATATTCCATTTTTACTCTTAATTATATAAATTAAAAATACATCTTTGATCGCCTAGATTTTATAAAATGAAAAAACAAAAATAGCAATTTTTTTATAAATAAAAAAAAGAAATAACACATTGGATTTTTTATATGAAATAAAATTCACAATCAAACCACTAATCAGAATCCATGCAATGTTCAATAAAGCAACAAAGTAAAAACCCTAGAAAAAGAGAAGAAATGTTAAAATTGGAAGTAAACAAAGAAATAAAGACAAAAGTTACCACGTTGTTGTTTTGGCGTGTCACCCTGAGAACGAACGGTATTACTATTAGCATCATTAAGAATGGCTCTAGCAGCAGCAATAGCAGCAGAAGCACGATCAATAACCTGCAACCTCTGAATCCTATCACGTTCCTCACTTGAAACTTCTAGAAGCTTCTGGAACTCTTCCGTTTTCTTCTCCAGATTCTCTTCAACGACGCCGTTTTCATTCGAATAAGAGATTTTGTTGAAGAGTGAGGTGTTTCTTTCTCTTTCGATGGCTTTTTTCCACATGTCCAGGTAGGATGAGCTTGCTCGAACGTTTAGTTTCGCCCATCTTCTTGTTCTTGAGTTCCATGATTGTTGTTGTTGTCTGTGATCGAGGAGGTGTACGGATTTATACGGTGCACCTGCGAGGAAAGTTTTGATCAGGTGTGTCGACATTTCATGGAGTTTGAAGTGTGTGTGTGAGTGTGTGAGAGAGAGTGAGAGAGTGAGAGACAGAGGAGTGAGAAGGCTGTGTGTGGTGAAGAACCGTTTTCTGGTTTGGAATTATTTATATGCGATTTTGTTTTTTTTATTTTTTCAATTTTCTATTTGTAAAATTACGCATCCATCCAATTATATTTTACTTTTATGTTAAGTTAAGTTAGTTTACTGTGTAAAATTATTTTAAACATTAATATGCTGTAAGGACATAATGATATGATATGATTTGATTTGATTAAGAGTTTAATTATGCACGGTCAATCAATGTAAAATGATTTACATGCACGTCACAAACTTTAGAAGAAAATGTTAATGAATAGTTAAAGGTACATGTTAGGAATTAAGAATAGAAATTGTCTTCAAATTTGGATATTCAATGTTTCATAAGTTTAAATGTTACCATCACAATTATAAATTTAAATTCATTAACATGTTTCTTTAGAGCATTAGTTAGTAAGATCCGTATAAATAGTTATATATATATATTAGTATAATATATATTGTATTTTTAGTTTATTTATTTTATGGCATTTATGAAAAAAAATCTTTCAATTTAATATCGAATATTTTGGTCCATCAATTATTATACTCTTCACAGTATTGATTCAAACTTAGATTTGTTTACTCTAAAATGGTGATTTTTGAGTAAAAAACAGTTATTCAATTACTCAATTATAAATTTGAAGAGAAAATACCATTTTTAAGGCCGCAAATTACATTTTTAGCTACAAATCACAATTTTTTGGTAAAAATTATGTGTTGTTACCAAAATCGCAATAGCATGATAATGGAGGAACTAAAAAGTTTGATTTTAAAATAAAGAGACAAAAAAGTACAATTAAATATAAGTAATTTTGTTTTATATTTTGGAGATATATTGAATTAGGATTTGAAAGGATTTTTGCGATGAAAAAGTCTGGAGGTATTCAGTCAAAATTTTAATATAATAAAAATGAGTTTTAAATATTCAATTATCAATTGTTTTTGTTTTTTTAAAACAAGATGGAGAAATCTAGTGGCATTCAATCGAGACTTTTTACAAATTACAAAAAGTCTTCGGGTATACAAAATATTTCAAATTATAATAGATTCTTTTCAAAAATGGATTTCATGTTAGGGCTTTTTAGTAAAATTTTAGTAGGAAAAAGTATTTCCTTACGTTATGAGATTTTCCTAAATTCTCATTTTTTGTTTCTATCTCTCCCTCAACACAGTTCAACTCTTCAATAGCGAACCATTTAAATTAAACTCAAATGTCTTATTCTAAGACTCAATTCAACTCATTCCGCAAAACTACCTCAATTCGATAATCCTCAAACTTTCCTAACTTCTTCATATTTTCCTATCTCATGTTCCTTTTTTTTATTATCTCCTTAGTTCATTAATGCACTTTTCATCTCTCTCTTCCTCCTTTGTCTCTCTATTCTCTTGTGCTCTCTTTCCTTTACACGAGTAAGATTGTTATTTTTAACCTTTCTTCATTTCTCTAAAAATATGTAATTATGTTTTTACTCTTAATTTATGTCTAAAAGATATTTTAAACAATTATTACAAAGATAATATCAAAGAATCAAAATAAGTTTTTTTTTTAATTTTTATTAGACAAACAATTTTTTTTTATAAACCGTAAATTATTTGTTACATTATCCTCTAAATATTAATATGACTATTGATACTATATTACTTTACTCATGTTATATGTATATGCATTGTATATATAATAAGTAAAAAATTTAGTTGCGCGTGAATTTTTAAATTACATCAATTTTATGATCCACTTTTAAGGTACGTGTGACACTTCAATTTAAGTACGTGTGATATAATCTATAAAGTAGTTCATATCATGATAATCTTTCTCAAAATAAAAATGAGTTGATAATTTTCTCAAATGTATCATTCAAAAATTTAACTAAGATGACAATAATGATGACTAGGATAATTAATCTTCAAGATATTACATATCATAATAATAATTATTAAAATAAAAAAATATATATTACTAATCTAATTCCTAC
>JBBPBR010000005.1:43843457-43856650 GCA_037974775.1 Cicer pinnatifidum
TTATTATTTTATTTATTAGATCCAGAGGAAAAATAGAAAAGAGAGTTGTTATATTATTGTCATAACATAATATATTTTTCAACGTGGAGTACTTTTGTTACTTAAAAAAAAGTTGATATTTAAATAAATTATTTCCTTATAAGATATTCAAGAGACAAACTTTTACATATAGATATAATTTATTTGCATCTATATAGAAGAGTGTTAGTTACAAAATAGAAGGAAACTATTAATTTATTTGCAATGAAATGTAAAATAGGAGAGAGTTAATTTATTTGTAATAGAATGTAATATAATAGGGAGTTGGTTGCAAAATATGACGAATATTATAGCACGTTATGTTTTTTAGCGCATTTACTTAATCCACATTAACTATGATATATTTTTTTCTTCCATTTAATGTATTTTGTTTGATAATTATCTCATCATGTTCAAGTATCATATGGATGAATCTAGACACATCTTCATTTAAATTTATAAGGATATGGACTTCACATCATGATTGTATCAATGTAGTGAAAAATAATTGGAAGGAGCAAGTTATTGGTCACCTCATAGTGTGCTTAAAAAAATTAAAGTTTCTTAAATCCAAACTTAAAATTTGGAATAAGGAAGCTTTTGGTAACATCCTTCATAGAGTTCAAGATGCTATTATAAATCAGGATAACATTCAAAGTGATATTGATTCTCTCAGTCCTTTTGATGATGTATTGAATGAAGAGTAGCAAACACAAATGGAAGTGAATAAAACTCTTAATTTGGAGGAGAAATATTGGCATAAAAAAGCTAACATTAATTAAATGGCATTTTGATGATAATAGGAGCACTGTTTTCTTTCATAACATGGCTAAAATTGGATATGCCGACAAGACTATTACATGCATTATTCATAACGATGTCTTGATTTAGGACCCTTTAGATTGTTGGGAAAAACCAGAGATAATTAGTGATAACTATCTCAATAATGCGGAATTTTTTCCCCCTCCTGTACAGATAAATGGCCAAATTAAAAAAAAAAAAATACAATTCCAAGAGCAATAATAATTGACAGAAAATTAAATATGAGACAAACACAATTTTTTAACGTGAAAAACCTCCCTCAAATTGAGAGAATAAAAACCACGGGACCTAGTCCAGTAAAATCTTCCACTGTAATAATTAATGGGTACACCAAGAGTCTTCCTAATAACAATAGGGAACATCAATCAACAATAACAACCTTATAACAATCTTCTATTAAAGTGGGTATACCAAAGTAACTCTCAGAGAAGATAAAACTACTCAAATTATATATTAAAGTAACAAACTCAGTGGTAGGAATAACATACTAATTTTGTAGATCAAATGGAGCAAGTTTGCTACACACCTGTTACCACCACCGGAATCAAACCCTTATTTTTCTTCTCTGCCAACCGTTCTTCTTCCGTTGTCTTTTTCTCTCTGTGTTCTTAGGGATTTCTAAATCCCTTTTATTACCTTCAAGTGGGCCAAGCCCATTAAAACTTTTTTTTTCCTTTTTCTTTTTATTTCAATAATAATAATAATATTAGTAAAATTGGTGGGTTCCACTTTGGGAGTGAGTCCACCCAACAAATCTCCCCCTCACGACTCAAGTGGGAAGGCATTGCTCAACCATGCCAGCTTTCTTTCTGCAACATATCATCTTCGACACAGGCAAGGTCTTCGTCATTATATCTGAACCATTCTCATTAGTATGAATCTTCTCAATTAAAAATGACTTCATTTCCACTGCATCTCATATCTAATGATATCGCACTTCAATATGCTTTGACTTTGCATGAAAAGTCAGATTCTTGCTGAGATGAATCGCACTCTGACTGTTTTAGAATAACACAAACTTGTCTTGCTTGAGGCCTAACTCATGTAGGAATTTCTTCATCCACAAGAGTTCTTTGGAAGCTTCAGTTGCTGCAATGTACTCAGCTTTAGTAATAGATAAAATAACACACTTTTGTAGTCTTGATTGCCAAGACACAACTCCCCCTACAAATATTATAATATAACAAGAAGTAGATTTCCTAGAATCAAGATCACCTGCCATATCTGCATTTGTGTAGCCATCCATCTCAGGTTCACCACCTCCATAGCATAAACACACTTTGGAAGTGCCTCTGAGGTATCGGAGAATCCACTTCACTGCTTGCCAATGATCTTTACTAAGATTAGAGAGAAACCGACTAACAACTCCAACCGCATGAGCAATATCTGGCCTTGTGCATACCATAGCATACATCAAACTACAAACTGCGGATGCATAAGGAACCTTCTTCATCTCTTCTTTGTCATTCTCACTTGTAGGACATTCATCATAATTCAATTTAAAATGAGTAGCAAGTGGGGTACTAACAGGTTTGCAATTGCTCATGTTAAACCTCTCTAACACCTTCTCAATATAATTGTGTTGAGACAACCATAATTTATTATTCTTCTTGTCACGAGTAATTCTCATGCCCAAAATTTGCTTTGCAGGACCCAAGTCTTTCATTGCAAAATACGTGTTCAAATATTTCTTTAAATATTGAATCTTCTTAGTGTCATGACCAACAATCAACATGTCATCCACATATAACTAGAGAATAATATAATCACCATCAGAGAATTTCTTGTACCGTACCCATGTTTCTCCATGAAAGAATCAAATTTCTTGTACCATTGTCGAGGTACTTGTTTGAGCCCATACAAGCTTTTCTTCAATTTACACACAAGTTGCTCTTTACCTTTGACTTCTAAACCCTCTAGTTTCTCCATATAGATCTCTTCCTCCAAATCACCATGAAGGAATGCAGTTTTCACATCAAGTTGTTCAACTTCTAGGTTCAAACTAGCTGCTAACCCAAGCACAACTCGGATAGAGGACATCTTCACCATTGGTGAAAACTTTCATCAAAGTCAATACCTTTTCTCTGATTAAAACCTTTCACAACCAATCTTGCTTTGTATCTTGGTTGAGAATTATTCTCTTATGTCTTTATCTTGTATACCCATTTGTTCTTGAGTGCTTTTCTACCATTAGGCAACTTTACCAAATCAAATGTGTGATTCTCATGCAAGGAATTTATCTCTTCTTGCATGGCCTTCAACCACTTTTCTTTATCAACATTTGTAATAGCTTCTTGATAATTCTCTGGCTCTCCACTATCAGTGATCATCACATACTAATGTGGAGAATATCTTTGAGAAGGTTGACGTTCTCTAGTAGATCTTCTCGAATCAAATTCGACTGGTGGCTTAACTGGAACATGCTCATCATGGTGAGGCACATGATTATCAGTTACATTCTCATCATTTACCTGTACATCTCCCCCAACAACAAGAGTTTCTGTAGGAGGCTTAGGCGCAACATCAATGTAACTTCTTAAATTTGGTTTTTGTTTTTCAGCTTTATCAAAATCTTCAACAGTTTGGTCTTCAAGAAATATCACATTTGGCTTCTGATAATTTTCTTGTCAAACGAATCCCACAATCTATAACCAAATTCTTGATCACCATAACCGACGAATATACATTGTTTGGATTTAGTATCAAGCTTGGACCTCTCGTCTCTTGGAACGTGAACAAAACATCTACAGCCAAAAACTCTCAAATGACGGTAAGAAATATCTTTCCCTGTCTATACTCTATTTGGAACAACACCATCAAGTGGAATAGAAGGAGAAAGATTGATCAAATCCACTATAGTTTTCATTGCTTCACCCCAAAATGATTTTGATAATTTTGCATGAGAGAGCATATATCTGATTTTGTCATTAATCGTACGATTCATTCTATCTGCAACACCATTATGTTGATGTGTCTTTGGAAGTGTTTTCTCAAACCTAATTCCATGTTCTCTACAATGCTCTTCAAATGGAACTATGTATTCACCACTATTGTCTGATCGAACACATTTTAATTTCCTTCCCTTTTCTCTTTCAACATTTGCATGAAAAATGCTTGAAGACTCCAAATACATGGTCTTTAGATTTCGAAGGAAAGGCCCACACTTTTCTAGAGTGGTCGTCAATAAAAGTAACAAAATATGATGCACCACCAAGAGATTTACTATCCATCATACAAACATCAGTATGAACTAAATCAAAAATATTTTGCCTCCTATGAGGACCAGTATTATGAAAAGAAACTCTATGTTGTTTTCCAGCAAAATAATGAGTGCAAGTTTTTAGAGACGTACCTTTCACAGGAAGAAAATTTTTCTTCGCAAGTTTGTTGAGTCACTTCTCACTCAAGTGACCAAGGCGCATATGCCATAAATCAGAAGATGCATCTTCAATTGCATTCACTTCTTCTTTGCATAACTTTGTAGGCATCCTATAGAGAGAGGTGAAACTTTGCTCCTTTGCAACCACTAGATATCCTTTAGTGATTTTACATATACCACCACCACCAAAGAAAGTGTGATAACCATCAATATCCAAGGCTTTCACCGAAATCAAATTGAGACGAATATCAAGAACATGTCTAACATTCTTCAATTGAAGCTTGCAACCAATCCCAATTTTAACCCAAACATCTCCCATACCGATAATTTTACATACTCCTTCATGTCCCATTTTTACCATGCTGAAATCACCAGCACTATAAGATGAGAAGAAATCACGCCTAGGAGTATCATGATATGAGGCACCCGAATCAATAATCCAAGTTGAATCCTAACATGCAAGGTTTATGGGATTATCATCACAAACAATGTAGACATTATTAAAAGATACAACTTCTGTTGCATCTTTATTATTTTTCTTCTTTTTGTCTTCATCTATTTCCCTTGATTGATCTCTCTTAAGGAATCTACAATTTCTTTTTATGTGATTCGCTTTGCCATAATGATAGCATATCACTTCTTTTCTAGTCCTCGATTTGCTTTGTGACTTGCTACGACTTTTAGAGTTGTCGCGTCTATGGAAGTTTCTAGATTGACTTCTCCCCCGTGACTCTATAACTAGTGCTTCTGACTTTGAGGAAGAATCAATCAAACCACGTTCCTTTCTTCGAGCTTTTTCATTCAACATGCTCTCTTTAACTGTTGACATTTTCAACTTTCTACTTGGAGCTGAATTGGTCAACGTCACAACAAGGACTTCCCAATTATCAGGCAAGGAACTGAACAATAATAGCGCTTGCAAGTCATCTTCTAATTTAATTTCTGCTGTTGTCAACTGATTCGCTGTATTCTGAAAAATACTCATATGCTCTACCATTGAATCCCCATCTTTATATTTCATATTCACTAGATTCCGAATTAAGAATACTTTATTTTGCACATTCTTTCGTTCATACAACTCTTTTAATTTTTCCCATATCTTGTTAGCATCTATTTCAGTTTCAACATGTGGATATACACTAAGATCCAACCATTTCCGGATCAATGCCACTGTCTTTCTATTCATCTTCTTCCAGTCAGCGTCAGATTTATTTGCGGGTTTAGCAGTGTTACCCTCAATAGGATCATACAAATCTTTACTGTATAATATGTCTTCCATGAGAGTCTTCCAAAGTGTGTAATTAGAAGAGTTGAGTTTAATCATATAGGGACCTTTATTTTCCTCCTCCATTTAAATGCACAAATCAAATAACCGAGCTCTAGATACCACTTTGTTGGGAAAAACCAGAGATAATTAGCGATAACTATCTCAATAATGCGGAATATTTTTTCCCCCTCTAGTGCAGATAAATGGCCAAATAGAAAAAAATACAATTCCAAAAGCAATAATAATTGGCAGAAAATTAAATATGAGACAAACACAATTTTTTAACGTGGAAAACTTGCCTCAAATTGAGAGAATAAAAACCATGGGATCTAGTCTAGTAAAATCTTCCACTGTAATAATTAATAGGTACACCAAGAGTCTTCCTAATAACAATATGGAATATCAATCAACAATAACAACCCTATAACTACCTTATAACAACCTTCCACTAAAATGGGTATGCTAAAGTAACTCTCAGAGAAGATAAAACTACTCAAATTATATATTAAAAGTAACAAACTCAGTGGTAGGAATAACATACTAATTTTGTAGATCAAACGGAGCAAGTTTGCTACACACCTGTTACCACCACCGGAACCAAATCCTTATTTTTCTTCTCTGCCAACCGTTCTTTTTCCGTTGTCTTTTTCTCTGTGTTCTTAGGGATTTCTAAATCCCTTTTATTACCTTCAAGTGGGCCAAGCCCATTAAGACCTTTTTTTTTCTTTTTCTTTTTTTTTCAATAATAATAATAATAATAATATTATTATTATTATTAAAATTGGTGGGTTCCATTTGGGGAGTGAGCCCACCCAACACAGATATATAAACTAAATTTATTTCCTATTTTGAAGATATCTTTAATTCTAACAATAGTTATGTGGATAATGGTTTAATTGAAGACACAATCTCTCATCCTGTGGATAATTCTATGAATATTATGCTTACTAATCTACATAGCTTTGAAGAAGTTGAAATTATTGTTTTTTTCATGAATCCAGAGAGAGCTCCATGCCTGATGATTTTGGTGCTTATTTATTTCAAAAGTATTTGGATGTGGTTGGTCATGATTTTTTGCAAGTTGTTCTCCGATTATTTGTCTAGGATTGTATTCTTCCTAATTATAAGTCAATCCTAACATTGCCAATCCTAGTAAAATGGATCATTAAAGAATAAAGACCATTGTCATTGCCAATTTAAAATTCAAAATTATTACTAAATTTTTTGCTGACAGGATGACCATTATTATGCATAATATCATCTCTTATCATCAAAAGGGTTTCATTTAATGTAGGTATATTAGTTATTGAATTTGTCTCATTTCAAAAGCTATTCAAGTTAGGTATATAGTGATTCCAATGTTAATAATCAACAAAGTATTTTTCATAGATATGCTAATATATCTAGTCAACCAATCAATCCTAATAAATCTACCATTTACATTGACTCTATTTTCATTAGAAATCATAATATCTTAATTGTTTTGTTTGGGGTTTTTATTGATTTTATCCCTATCATATATCTTGGAATACATATTTTCATGGGAATGCTCTAAAGTTGCTTATTGACAATCAATTGCTGATTGAATCAAGACTAAACTTACAACTTGCGAAACGTATCTCATCTCTATGGTAGTTAAAATTCAATTCATGATAAGTGTCATTCATGACATGTTGATTTATACATTCCACATATATTCTTCGCCGACTTCTTTTCTCAAGGTTGATGGATTAGAGACTTCATTGGGTCTCGCAGTATTGAGCATAGAAAATTGATTAGTGTTGTCTAACATAAAATGTGTCTTCCTCTTAATGAAGGTGATCTCATAATTAGGTATTTAAAAAACATTAATAATGTTGCTATTATTAAGCTTGCTTTGCACCAGTTTCTAGGAGGAGGACTCCAAGCAGTGGCGTGAACATCAGTGGTAGCTTAGTTGTGATTCGGGTTTTGCACAATGCTTTTCAAAGCTTTGTCAAACTCTCGAATACTTTATCTAGCTCGTGCAGTAGACACCTTGTAATATAAAATAATATATTAAAAATAATTAGAATTTTAAATTTTAAAATAATTTAAACTATAGATAATAATAATAATAATTATTATTATTATTATTATTATTATTATTATTATTATTATTATTATTATTTTAATTTTATACTAAAGATTATTTTAAATAGGTATATGTTACAATCGATTTGAAAAATGGGAGTCTAAGATAAAATTTTAAATTGATCCACACAACTTGAACGGAATTGTTTTGTTTGTTCTCATCCATGTGCTCATTGTGTAACAAACAAGCCCATAATTACCTATTGTTATACTACACACTAAATTATTTAAATAACGAAATTCTTAGGAGTTTAAATGTTACATATAGATAGTATTAGTTTGACACTAAAATTACAATTCAACACAATCTCAAAATAAAAAATAGACTACACGATCATATATACAAAAATATAGAAAACAAGTAAATGAATCAAATAAGTATTTGATCAATTTTAATTCTACTTTAACTCAATGGATGAGCCATTACCCTTTTATGGTACATTTATTTTGGAAATTTGAGATGGAAAAGAGATACATATTTTATAATAGTATTTTTTTTTTACAAAAATATATTTTGTGGAAAACCTAATTATGTTAACATTGTGATTTTGTGAAATACAATATTTGATTATGAACTAATTAGTTTACTATTTTGTTTGTGGAACTACCCTTTTTTTATGATTGTTTGAATGTTTATTCTTTAAAAGATTATATTATTATGTGTTCTTGAATGATTGATGTTATTGTATATTTAAATGAAATATATAGTCTAAATATTATGAAGATAGTTGTTAAAAATAAATTATTTTTTTGGATGTGTTTTGAGATGAGTTTATGCTCCATATGGATGAGTCTGGTAACCCACAATTATTTACCCGGATGAACTATGTGCTCCATATAACACATGATATGAGTTTTAAACTCCAGATAGACGAGGCTCGTACTCCATACTAGATGAGATGATGCTCCACATGATGAGATAATACTCAAAAAGTATGATTAATAAACTCAATGTGACGTTGACATCTAGGACACATGAGGGGATAATTCACGTCCATGTGCTTCAAGTTTGTTATAACGGGGACAACATCGTTTTTCATTCTCCATATAAAGGTTAAAACTCTAAGAGGCATGTTAATTTTCCAGAGCTTCTTCCATATATTCCTCTCGCTAGAAAGACTAGATGAACTAGGCCTATACGACACTTCCCATTCCCGAATCACATTGCAACCCGAATTGATCAAATAGCTCCGTCTGTAGTACACAACCACATTAACTTGTCCATAGGGCTTGACTCAACTATAGGAATTTGGTTAATCGGTGCTGCCTCAAAACTAAGAAAAGTGCTATCAACAAGAGTTGCGTTGCAAGGAGAGAACACTTTGAAGCAATTTTGATGAACCATCCATTTGTCTTCCCCAACTTTCACAAAATCGTCGTTACAAATCCTCCAACAACAACTAACACTTTAATAAGCCAAGTGGCATGATGAATGCTCCTCCAAATAAAACTCGGGTTATACCCAACTTTAGCATGGAGGACACACTTATTAGGGAAATATCTAGCTTTAAGGCACTGGGCTATGAGGGTCGGGAAAGAGTTAGTTATGGTACACCCCGCCTACTTAACAAGCACTACTTCATTGAAAGCGTGTAAAATTTGGAACCTCATACCACTCTTTGATTTTGGTTTACATAAGGCATACCGAGTAATCCAATGAATTCTCCTTTTTGAACCCTTACTACCCCACCAAAATTTTCATATCATACTCTCAATGTGTTCAAATAATCTTTTTGGAAAAAGGGAACAACTTATCCAATAAGTATGAATAATTTGGACAACAATCTTTATCAAAGTGCTATGACCTGCTAAAGAAAGACACTTATCCTTCAACACTTTCTACTTTGAAATTCATTTTGCGAGAACACTTATCCTTGCCCAATTTCTGCTTTCTTAAATACCTCTTGAAATTCACATACAATTGTGAGTTGAAACTCACATATAATTGCAAGATTTTAAATTCAAACTCTAGACATGATGTTGAACATAAAAATATTGATATTGTCAATTAAACTAGACCTAACGAACTCACTATAATATTACTTATTATTATTTTATATGATTATATCATCTAATAAATATTTCTTACATCTTTCCCAATTATCTAACTATCTTCCACCTTATATTAATAGTAATAGTTACAAACCCATATTACGTTTCAGTAAAAGTAATATCCGGTTATTCCTTTATAGATTTTTAAAAAATATTTTTTAAGTCAAACAGGCCACTCATTTGTGAACGAAGAAAAAGAGTTTATTATGGACGAAACTTAGAATTTAAATAGAGTACCCTAAGTTTTGTTAATATTGTTCACCTCCGTCATTATTGGATTCGTATTGCCTTACTTTAGAGCGGAAAATGCACCATACCTTTAAAACACTCACGTCCGTTCGATGAATCTCACGCTCCATAACAAGCAACGTGTCTTATATTTTAGATATTGGGTGGTAGATGTGGCTTTTTTGTTAGGGATTAGGTGTGCTAATTTTTTTCAAAAAACAAGCATTCCCACACGTTATTCGCACAGGTTATCGTGCTAAATTAAATATCCCGACTTTATACAAACAAATATTGATTTTTAGAAATAATTTTAGCTGTGGATATAATTAATTTTTAAATTATTCTTAAATTAAGCACAGGTTAATTTTTAAATTAATTTAAGCATTCCCATAAAAATTATTCTTAAAAGATATCAATTTAAAAAAAAAGTGATTTTTATCATGTTAAAATTAATTTTTTAAATTAGTAACAAATGAATATAATTTTTTTAAAATAAATTTTCATAAAAGTTATTTTTAAAAATATAATCTAAAAATTACTTTTTTAAAATCTTAAATTAACGGGTCTTATTATGATACGAAAATTTAGATTTGAATAAACAAAATATGATAGTTGGCCAAAAAGGATGATGTTTAAAAATATGTGATTTAGTAATTTTGATAGATATATAATTTTATAAATAAATAAAAGTATAATATAACAAAAATAGGTAATAAAATTGGACATGTGGCATAATTTAGAGGTGATTTGTATAACGAACAAAATTAGTCGAAAAGATAAGTGCAATTCCTTCAACTGCGTCTGATTCTCATCATGACTCAAACCGATGAGACCACATCAAAAACTACCATGCCATAAAAAAAAGTTCAAATCTTCACCAAACACAAACTAGATGAACCACTAGTGTAACACTATTCTTTCCAATCGTGTGCAAAGTTTTCTGAATGGTCGCACATACAATAAACATACAAATGTCATAATACCTGTTTTTAACTTTTATATTTAACGTTAGATTCTAACATTGACTTTTAGCGTCTGTTTTAACTTTTTTTTTTCCTTTTAGTGTCGGTTGGTCCGACGCTATATTTTGTAATTTAAAAAATTAAATATTTTATTTTTTCTTTTTTAATAAAATCTCTTTATTTTTATTTGAACCTACTCTTATTGATTTTTTTTTTCCTCTCTCTTTCCAAAATCCTTTTATATTTTTCCATCAAATCTAACACCGTATTCATTTTTCCTCTAAATGCAAACCCCATACCCTATTCATTTTCCCCAAATCGCAAAACTCATTTGAATCAATTTGTTATAGTTCAACATCAACCTCAATCTTTTCGTTCTTGCCTTCTTCTTCTCCTTATTATGTTGTTCAATTGATACTAATTGTGATCTTCTCTTTTATCTTCTCTTTATTTCATCTTTCGTAGGTTTTGTTTTTATTGTATTATTTGATGATTATTATACCTCTACTTTGTACTTTCATAGTAATAGCACAAGTTAAAGTTAAAGATTAATGTTGTGGCTTCTCCATAATATAGGTCAGTAATTGTTTGCTATTATAGGAACTATAATTCTTCCTCTGGGTTGATATGGTAAAATTTCAAGATTTATAGCCGTCAGCTGTATAATAAATGATTGATAGTAAATTTTAATTTGTATATAGTAGAAGATATTTTTTTTTTGTAAATTGATGACTGTCACTAACATATATTTTTTGTAAATTTCATAATAGATGATTGTCACTGTAACAATTGCATAATAGATTTTTTTTAATAAATTTCATAACAAATTGTTGTCATTATAAATTTCATATTTTCTTTTAGTCTTTGGTCGACAAATACATAATATATGATTTTGTTATGTTATTTGATATTATGGTATTATTTTGTAGTTTGAGAACAAAGGATACTTTATAGTTTCTTTGATATGTTGTCAATAAAATGATTTTTTTTGTTAAAACACTAAGTTTTAATGTTTCTTAAATATCAATTATTTTATAAAACACAAAAATATAATTGTGCAAGGGCAAATAAGGAACGAAAAAAAATTAAAGCAATCTACATTTAGCGTCGGTCAGTCTGACGCTACACGTATGGATGAGAATAGGTCAGGCCGACCGACAGGGACCTATGGCCTAGTCTACGTCAGGCTTAAGCCAGACCATATTTTTTTCTTCTTAATTAGATAAGGCCAATGTTTTTAAAAAGTCTATTTAGTTAAAAACGGTTAAACTACATGTCACATAACAAGTCTTTTAGGTATATTTAAATAAATATAAATAATATTTTTTTTATTACTATAATTATTATATTAAATTTTAATCTTTTTGTTATATATTTAACTTTTAGTAATTTACACACTTCATTTAGTTTTTGATATATTTAAATGTATTATTATAAAATATAGTTTAAATATAATGTATATAAAGTCATATTCTTCAAATTGTGATGTTAAATATTAAAATAGAACTTAATTTTATTGACATATTAACGCGTTAATCTATTAAAAGATATGTTTGATTACTTATTCAAAAATGTTAAAATGAAATAGAATTTTAAGTAGGCTAACAAACTATACGAGACTTCTATAAAGGGCAGACTCAAGCCAAAAAAGTAAGCCTATGACATGCCACATGTCAGATTTAGGCCTTAAATTATTTGACATCCCAGACTTAGACCTAGGAAAGTCTAGCTTGACCCAGCCTATTCTCAACCCTAACTATACGTCTAATTGACTTTTCAATTGTTAACTATAACGTTGGTCACAATAGGAAAAATAAAGCATGCTGCCAAGCTTGATGGTTCTATCTTTAATAATTGATTTATTTCAATTTTTCTTTTAAGTATGATTTCTATCTATATCTCTATTTTTAAGTGTATCTATGAAGGTTTAACTCGTCCAAGAACATTTTCTTGAGTTATTGTTTGTTTTTTAGTCATTTTTGTGGCAATAGTTTCCATATAGGTCAGAATCTGTTCCAAAGGAATAAGATTGAGAAATTTAATTTTAAATAAATATTTTGTATTTGGTATGGAGTTCAATACTTACGCAATACTTGCATATAAAATCTTATGTATTTTGTAAAAAAGAAATTTGAAGTTAATGGTTGTTTTCACTTGCTTGTGAGTGTAGATGTGATTGAAATTTAGTTTGAATTATCTATATAAGGAAGCACAGTTTGTTAGCATGGTTTTAGGTAATTTTAATTAGGAGATGAAGTTAGTTACGTAATGAATGCTTCACTGAGATTTTTTAGGCGGTGACAGTCTTTAATGAAACAGTAGGACTTAGATAGTGTACAGTTTTTTGTTTTTT
>JBBPBR010000005.1:43864323-43894202 GCA_037974775.1 Cicer pinnatifidum
ATTTTTTATTTATTTATTTTATTATCCTTTGATACTGCTTTTTCTTTTTAAAAACAGATTCATTATTTATTTGTTTCAAAGAAGATTTTTTCTTTATTAGAAACCATTAATTTTTTTAACAGAATAATGTGATAATATTATATATGTATAATTCCCAAAAATTATTTTTATTCATTCTTTATTTTATTAATCTTTAATTTATTTTTCTTTTTTGAAACATTAGCAAACATTAACTTGCACGTGCTTTAAAAAAATTTGAAGTAAAAAATACTTTAACAAGAATTTGCAGTAAAAAGTACTTTAGCAAGAAGTTTTTCGTTATTACTATTTTTCATTTTCATCTATATCTATTAAAGTTTTTTATGCTATTTTCCTTATAGTTTTTTCTACAAAAGTTTTGATTAATAGTTAAGATAATGTTAAAAGCAGAGTGGTAATCACAATTTTAGTAACACTCATCACAATCCTCAATGTCACAAGAAATTTTGTGAGGCCTAAATTGAGATGATTTTTAGCATGTGATGTGAAACTACGATCGTATCAAACTCCCAATGAAGGCTACGTCCAGTCCTCACACTCTTGTGAGATTTTACTAATGTTCAAACATATCAACCTCTCACTGAGGATGATTACAAATCGTGTATTCTTTAGCTTCACCAAGCTTACAATCAAGTTTCAAATATTTTCAAGTGTATCTCACGTGGAAATTACAGAGTGATATAAGAGTAATTGATTTTAAATACTTTCTCAAAGGATTCACAAAGATCTAATGCAGGATTAAAGAAAGTATGAAGAGAGGATGGGTATTGCTCTTGATAGCTTTAAGATACTTGATCTTTTTATGCAATATTGTTGTTTATTTGATGATGAAGAGCTTGCTGACTTTTATGTAAGCCATAAGCTACCCTGATCTAGTTTTTGATTTATGTCCCAAACATACAAGTGTATATCTAATGTTTTGAATCAAGAAACATTTCAGGCATACATGAAGACACCACAACACTTGGAACAATAGTTTGCAACTCAAGGAATCAACCATAGTTGGAGGATGCACTTGAAGAAGATGCAATTTGTGTATAGGTGTATTAGGTGTCTAGGTATCAAGTTAAGTAAACAATCACTAAAGTCTCACACAAGACATGCCAATAAGTTTTGTCATTCATTCATGTGTTATGAAACTTAAAACTGAAAAACACTCGATTGAGCAATCGATTGAATGAGTCATAAATCGAATGGCACATAAACTGTTTTAAACAACTGAGGTCTGTAACAAGATCAATCGATTGTCCAGTCGATTGCACATTAGACTGACAAATCGATTGATGCCGAAATTCAAGTTACAGAGAGCACTCAGTCAGTGCCTACTCTATCGACCAATCGATTGATCACTCGATTGGCAACTTGATTGTCTGTAGTATCTGAGTCAATGTGACCACGATACTCGATTGACAAATCGATTGATGCCATATTTCATATCACAGTGAGCATCCAGTTTTAAACAAATCGATTACTCACTCGATTGAAAGGAAAATATGGAATCAGGTCTGAATCACTTGATCACGACAATCGATTCTCTAGTCGATTGCACAATAGACTGACAACTCGATTGATGCTATATTTCATATCACAGTGAGTACCCAGTTTTGAACAAATCGATTGCTCACTCGATTGAAAGGTTTTCATAGCATCAGGTCTGATTCAGAAACTTGATCAATCGATTGACCAATCAAGTGAAGCCTATATAATTCAAGATTCCAAAAACACAGAATATACGACATTCGATACATCAATCGATTGTATTCTTACAAACTCGATTGGGCAATCGATTGTCCTGGTGTTTGCCTTGAATATATATATGGTGCCTCAAATATTTTTACACACACAACCAAAACAAGAAAGAACTCTTGCACAAAAACTTTTCACATTTTTCAGAACCTTTTGCTCTCAATCTTGCATATCTCTGAAAACACTTTGAAAGAAAAGTTTTCTAACACATAAAAATATTCATTGGCAAATCAAATTTCTTTGTGTGATGCTAGAGTGATTGAACACATATCTTGATACTATTTTTCTTTGCTCGTGAAAAAGACAATTCTTTGTAATTGATGCTGTAACAAAATCCAGTTTAGAAACTGGTGGCTATCCTTGTTGTTGTGTCATCATCAAGAGGAAGTCTACTTTGATCTTGTGTGAGTTTGGGGATAAACTACAAGGATCAAAGGGGTGACAAGATAGAAGTGAAGGGAGTTAGATTGATAGGTCTTGTAGAAGACTGGAAAATCTGTAAAAGTACTCGAATTCATTCTATAGTGAAAAAGGCTGGAATCATGATTATGATAACAAGACTGGATGTAGGTCGTTGGATCAACGGCTGAACCAGGATAAATCTTGGTGCAATCTTCCTTATCCCTTCTCTTTAATTTTCCAGTATTATATACATGCTTATTGTTGTATGCTCCTTGTCATAATTGTATGTGTCTTTTAATTTCCGCTGTGTATGATTTGTATGAACATCGTATGATTAATAAGGGAATTATGTCGAACTAGTTGGATTTGATCTTAATTCTCTCTGTGTTAATCAAAAGAAGTCATAATTTTCCAATATTTTATAGAAGTCTTATGATGTTCCTTTCACGTGCCAAGCTCTCGACGACCGTTGGAATTCATTACAAAAGATCCAAGTTCTTTCATCATATTTACAGAACTGTCATCCAGTTGTTCTTGGACTGGCAGAGGCCATCCTCGAGCAGGAAGATCAACTTCCTTGGAACTTGATCTTGAGATGTCATTTTCTTTTCTCATTCTTCAAAGCATGTAAGGTTGTTTCTTTGACTAGGTGAGCTACAACCTTTTCAGAAACTTTAAGGACTAGGCTGATTTCAACTTTTGAGAGTGATATTGACAAGAGAGAGCCACCCTCTTACATAAGATTGCCATCCTCCTATCCGAGGTTCATATATGCTTTTATCATAACATGTGAAGGCTTTTATTTTTGGCTTGTTTGTTGTTGCCTTTTTGTAACTTGACTTCTTCATGTATTCATTCATGTAAGGACATTAAATGGTCTGATTTTAGCCTTTGCACATGTTCGATGGGTTGTTTTCAACTTTACTAAACCGTTCTCCAGCCTAGCACTCTCATCCTCTTGTCTAGATATGCCCATTCTCGTACCTATTCCTTTGGCCTTCTAACTTCTTTATTTCAAATACTTTATTTATTCATTATTTGATACAGTTGTGCATTTCTTTAATGAATAAAAGTATTAGTTCTGGTGAGGACGCATTTTGTGCAAATTTGAAGCTTTAATTTCTACGCGAGGCCATCCTCAGGAATTTTAATCTTCCAGATTTGAATTAGATTTTTCTCCTTTTTGCCTTAATGATTAATAACCTGTTTTCTTATATGAATTCACTCAAAAGCACAGATTAGTTATTAACCACAATCATAATCTCTTAAGTAATTTTGTTATCATTAAAATCATTTGAGAGATTTTGTCTCAACAATCTCCCTCTTTTTGATGATGAAAAAATTCTTTACATTATGATTTTAAATAAGACAAGTTCATGAGATAAAATGTTTATGCTCCCCCTAAATCATGTGTAATAATTTTTATTTATTTTTAAAATAAAAATTACTCCCCCATTATATATGCCAAAAGTTTAAGATAATAAAATTGAACCATAAATAAAATTTCATATTAATAAGACAATATTCCAAAAGTTTGTTCAACACAAGATAAACATCAAACAGGATTCATAGGCAACAAAACACAACAAATCAACTTAACAACTAGATTAACACAAAGACAACTACTAGATAAGCATAATATTTCTCCCCCTGAATTTGGCAGCACCAAAAAGAAAGAACCCCAATGTTATTCGGATGAGGATGGCTCATCAAGCGGATGATTTCCAGGAGCAATAGTAGGGGCCAAGTGTTTGGTAACCCATTCAAGAATGAGACCAAATTGAACCAAGGAGTTCTGGAAGTGAGTCAAGTTGTGAAGGATTTTCTTTTGATCCTTCCTAATTGATTTGAGGAGTTTCATCTGCTTCTGATTTGAGGATTCTTGTTGTCCTCCGTCTTCTTGCTAGGATTCGAGTCCTTAGATTGATCATTGACACTGGAACTCTTATTTTGAGAGCAGCCAGCTTTGTCCTTAGAATAGTTATGAGTTGTGGTAGTAAAAAAGGAATCAAGGGAACTGAACAAACCTGTGACCTCAAGGAGAGGTTGGGCATGTTCTTCACGATTTGCAGTATGAGGTATGGAAATTGGTTGTGTAAAATCTGGTAGTGGAAGCACATCTTCTTCCATTGGCATAGTTGGAGGAGAAACCATAGGCGCATCCGTAGATGAGGGAGGATAAGACAAATTGAAATCAAAATATAACTCCTCACCATCTTCCATATTTTCAAGAGGAGTTGGTGCAAGGTATCCTCAGGAAGAGGATCGGCTTCATGAAGAGAAGTCAGATTGTGGATTGGTGAAGACTGAGGTGGTGTTTGGACAGGGGAGTCAGGAGAAGGAGGGTTACGAAATGGAGATGTAGTGGGAGTAGTGGAGTCAATGGGTTCCTGAATGATTGGAGACGAAGCATCCTTGGGTGGAGGTTGAGTAGGTTCTGATTCAGAATTTTGAGAGAGAGAGGAGGAAGACCGAGCTTTCCTTTTCTTTCAAGCAGGGAGTGCAATTGACGAAGTTTTGAGAGTAGAGGAGACATTATGTTGAATTCTCATTTGTTTGATATTTTTCATAGAGAATGTGTTGTTGAAGTAAATAGAGGGTTCATCCTCAAGTGGGATTTTGAAAAATTTGAAGATTTTAGTCAAAATCATCCCATAGGGAGCATATCATCCCATTACAACAGAATTTAATATAAAGCAAAAATTAACATGTCCTAAGTGAAGAGGAGTGCCAGACATCAAATGATGAATGATCGTAAAGTCAAGCTCAATGACTTTCTCAAAACTGCCAACGATGGGCGTAATGGAGTGTACACAAATGTTGGGGAGGATACGACACATAAGAAGGAGGTTGGAAGCTACTAAAGGTTTTGGAGGTTTATTGAGAATGTTTTGGAGAACAGATGTCCTAGTGATTACACATTGTGAATACCACCTATCTGGGAGGCAATAGGCTCCTTCATTGTGTATATCCAGAATTTAACATAGCGTAGCAAGATTTATCTCCATATTAAAACCAGTGGTGCCTTTTGAACCATTTGAAGCCACATAAAAAGCCCTTACAAGGCGAGGATACTGAGGTTCATTTATTTGGAAAAAAGAGGTCCATCTGAGTTGGTCAAAAATTTCCTCCATATTAAATCATCCTTGTTTGAGATCAGCAAGGTCAATGATCTTGCCATTGACCACATATTTGTTTTGCCATTTTGAGACATAGTTAGTCTCTAATTCGGCCAAATCAAATAGTGGGGTAATTTCAGAAATTTTTGGAGACGAGGATGGGGGTTTTGGTGAAGAAGGTTTGGCCTTTTTTAGGAGTTGAAGCTTTGGAGGTAGATTTCGCAGGAGGAGGCTGTTGTGAAAATTCAGGAGGGAGATTAGTTTCTGAATCATCAGAATGGACGACATGAATCGTGTTGTCCTGAGGGCGTGCCTTTTTAGATGAAACAACTCCAGACATAATCCTGGAGGAGCGCCTTGTGGGAGCGGAGGAGGATGAGTTTTTTTTTTTGAGATTTTGGGAGTGGTATAAGGAGAGGAAGAACTTTTGGATGGCTGAGAGGAAGAAATGGTGTTCAAGGAATTTCCCTCAGATTCGGTTTCCTCATGGCAATTAGACATCTTGATTATCTTCTAGTTCTTGATAAGATATTTTGCATTTTGCAGTAACTTTGGTGCGAACCATTTGAAAGATCTTAAATTGGAATGCAACTGATGAGTGAAAAAAATTTAAAATGAGGGTTGATGAGTGAGAGTGATGGAGGATGAAAAAGTAAGTAGAGGAGGATGGAAGATGTACAGGAAGAAACGTGTGAGGAAACGTGTGAGGAAAAGGTAATTAATGTGCCATTTACCTAGGAACCTAGAGTGATGATGGATGAGATAGGCTGGGGGCAAGTGGTCGTTAATGCAATAAATGCACGACGTGAAGCACGGAGGCAGGCGCCACACATGCTGGCCAATGAAAGAGGAGGCGCATGTAGATTTTCTTGTCTGACGTGATAAGGGAAGTTACACCAATAAATACATTCCGTCATCTGGTGGTTTTGGCCATCCTCACAGTTTTAGAATAAAATGTATATACATATAAAATAAACAACATATTTTTTTGGATTTTTATTTAGTTATTAAAAAAAATCATAATAAAAAAATATAATAAAGGAACATAATTAATGATTGAGAGTTTCTCCAAGATATTTTTGAACCGATCCTCCTAGAGAGGTTTGGTAAAAATATCTACTAATTGATTTTCAGTGTCAATAAAAATTAGTTCTAAATCCCCTTTTTGAACATGATTTCTTATAAAATGATGTTTAATTTCAATTTGCTTAGATCTAGAATGTTGAATAAGACTTTTAGACAGATTTATTGCACTTGTATTACCACAGAGGATGAGAATTTTTGCGTACCTTAGAGAGTAATCCTCAAATTGATTTTTTATCCATAGTAATTGTGAGCAGCATTCGGCAACTGATACATATTCTGCCTCTATAGTTGAAAGAGCAATGGTACTTTGTTTTTTGCATGGCCATCTTATTAGAGATTTACCAAGAAATTGGCAAGCTCCACTTGTGCTTTTTCTTTCAACTTTGTCTCCTGCATAGTCGACATCACAATAAGCTATGAGGTCAAGATTGGAACATTTTTTGTACCAAATTCCCAGATTTATCGTGCCAAAAAGATATCTAAAAATCTTGTTTACTGCTGTAAGATGAGATTCTTTAGGAGAGGATTGAAATCTTGCACAAAGACCGACTGTAAAGACTATGTTCGGTCTGCTGGCTATTAAATACAACAAGGATCCGATCATCCCTCTGTACTCCTTTTCTTATATTAGAGTTCCTTCATCATCTTTATGGAGTATAGAGGATGGGTGCATAGGAGTTCTCATACTCTTGGTTGAACTCATGTTATATTTGTTGAATAAATCCTTGGTGTATTTTTCTTGAGATATAAAAATGTCATCCTATCGTTGTTTGATTTGCAAACCAAGGATGAATTTTAATTCTCCCATCATACTCATCTCAAACTCACTTTGCATGAGGTTGGAGAAATCTTTACACATCTTTTCATTTGTGGATCCAAAGATTATGTCATCGACATATATTTGAACAATCAATAAATCCTTCTCAAGAGTCTTCTTGAAAAGAGTAGTATCAATATGTCCTCTAATGAATCCATTCTCTTTTAGAAAAGAGCTTAACCTCTCATACCAAGCTCGAGGAGCTTGTTTTAAACCATAAAGAACTTTTGAGAGTTTGAACACATGGTTAGGCTTCTTTTCATCCTCAAACCCAGGAGGTTGGCGAACGTAAACATCCTCATTTAAGAACCCCATTCAAAAAGGCACTTTTGACATCCATTTGAAATAGTTTGATACCTTTATGAGTAGTATAAGCTAAGAGGATTCTTATTGCTTCAAGTCATGCTACAGATGCAAATGTTTCATCATAATCAATTCCTTCTTGTTGATTGTACCCTTGTGCCACTAATCTTGATTTATTTCTAATGACCTCTCCATCCTCATTTAGTTTATTTCTAAATATCCATTTAGTCCCAATAACGGATTTGTCCAAATGATGGGGTACAAGATTCCATACCTTACTTCTTTCAAACTGTGAAAGCTCTTCCATCATAGCTTCAACCCATGATTTGTCACCAATACCTTGATCGATTGTTTTGGGTTCAACTTGTGATATCATGGCCATGTTGGTAGTGTTTTCCCTTAGAGAATTTCCGTTTCTAACACCATCTTCAGTATTCCCAATGATTAGATCAGGAGGATGATGTGTGACTGTTTTCCATCCTCTTGGAGGTTGCTGAGAGGTTGGGTCAGGCTCATCCTCTTCGTGAGGACCTTGTACTTGAGAGGATGAATGTTCATCTTCTTCATTTTTATCCATTTGTTCAAAACACAAGTATATTCAAACTCATCGAAAATAACATGCATGGATTCCTCCACAGTTTGAGTCCTAAGATTATATATTCTATAACCTTTTGACGTTGTGGAGTATCCTAGAAAAATACCTTTATCAGATTTTGGATCAAACTTTCCCAAATTTTCTTTATTATTTAGAATGTAGCAATAACACCTAAATATATGAAAATAGGAAATATTTGATTTTCTCCCTTTCCATGATTCGTATGGAGTTTTGTTTAAAATTTTTCTAATGGATGCACGATTAGAAACATAACAAGCAGTGTTGATGGCTTCGGCCCAAAAGTATTTTTCAATGTTGGCTTCATTTAAAATAGTTCTAGCCATTTCTTGTAAAGTTCTATTTTTCCTTTCAACAACCCCATTTTGTTGGGAAGTTCTTGGGCAAGAAAAGTTGTGTGAAATACCGTTTTCTTCACAAAGATTTTTAAAAGATTCATTTTCAAATTCACCTCCATGGTCACTTCTCACCGAGACAATTTTTTATCCTTTTTCATTTTGAATCTTTTTGCAAAAATGGTGGAATGCCTCAAAGGTTTCATCTCTATGTTTTTAAAATAGAACCCAAGTAAAACGAGAGAAATCATCAACAATTACAAAATCATATCTTTTTCCACTAAGACTTGGAGTTTTGATAGGACCAAAAAGGTCAATATGAATACGTTTAAGAGGATGATTTGTTGAAACTATGTTTTTAGAGTGAAAACTACTTTTAACTTGTTTTCCTTTGACACAAGCTCCACATACATTGTCTTTTTCAAAATTAATTTTTCGAAGACCTTTTACTAATTCTAATTTTGCTAATTTAGAAATAATATTTAAGCTTGTGTGACCAGCTCGTTTGTGCCAAATCCATTTATCTTTATCAATGGAGACAAAACAAGATTCAGAAGGTAAATGGTCCAGATAAAGTTCATATAAATTCTTTTTTTTAAAACCGAAAAAGAAAACACTACCCGAGGATAAGTGTTTAACCTCGCATAGAGTAGGCTTAAAAATAACTTCAAATCCACTATAACATAATTGACTAATGCTTAGCAAGCTATGTTTTAAGTCATCCACATATTGACCCTTTTCAATTTTTGCAGAATTATTTTTACCAATAATACTTGTTCCTTTTATTTGAGCTTTATCATTATTACCAAATGTGACTGATCCTCCATCCTTTATCTCCAATGACTTAAAGTAGTGCTTATCCCATGTCATATGCCTTAAGCAACCACTGTCCAAGTACCAAGACTATCTTTTGTTGATCCGAGGATGAACTTGTGTTAGAGTTTAAAAGTGACTTAGGTACTCATATAGCATTGGGTCCTTGTTGGTTAGTTTTTCCTCTTGTGAGGACTTTCTGTTTGTGATAACAAATAGAATCAAGGTGCCCATGTTTACCTTATAATGAACATGCTTTCTTTATATTTTCAGCTTTCTTCTTAGCATGACATATCTTGAATGTAAGCCCAATATTTTGCAAAAAGTGCATTTTGGCCTATCCTCTTGTTTTTTAGGCGAGAAAAAAATTTCATATAATTTTTGTTTTTGAGAGCTTTTAAAACAAATACCAGCCTTGTCAAATATTTTAGATTGAGACCCCATTATCTTATGAAATGTTTCTATAGATTTGACAAAGTTGAAAATGTCATTTTTTAGTTCCCTAACCTTTGTTTTCAAAATTTCCTTTTATGTGTCCTAGTTAGGAGGTTGAGGATGAGTTTCGACTATCCTCTCGTTAAAACTTTTTTGTTGATCTGACATTTGAAAATGAGAATGCTGCAAATCTTGAATGATTTTAACATACTCATCATTCTTTTTTTGAAGCTTCTCATTTTGTTTCTTTATCTCAACAAGTTGGTTTTTTTGAAATATACATTTTTGAGATAAAGTGTCTGATTCATTTAAGAGGCTATCAAATTCAATTTCTAATTTCTCACAATTAGGACATAGATCAAAAATACTTACCTTTTCAGTTTTTGATTTTGCCATGACACAGAGGTTGGCCTCTTCTTCCTTTTCTTGCTCAGAGGATGACTCGTGACTGTCATCTCAAGTGATCATCATGGATTTGTTTTTTGTATGGAAATCTTCTTGAGTTCCTTTTGTAAAGAGGATACTCAGTTTTGTAGTGTCCCATGTTATTGTATCCAAAACAAGTTATCTGACTTTTGTCAATTTTTTCTTTTTGATGAGGTCCTTTATTATGTCCTCTTATGTTTATCATCCTCTGAATTCTTCTGGAAATCAGAGCAAGTTCATCTTCATCCTTAGATAAAGTATACTCTGCGTTTTCCTTCTTTATGATATTTTTATTCTTCTTGGAGGATGAACTTTCTATTTGGCTGGTTTTTAGAGCAATCATTCTTCCCTTTTTGTTTGGTTTATCTGCCAGCAACAGTAGTTCATGAGCTCTTAGAGTTCCAACCAAATCTTCTAATTTCATGTTGGTCAAGTCTCTTGCTTCTGTAATGGCAGTTACTTCTTAGGATTTTTCTTATCATTTCTTGAACGGAGTATACCTTTCCAAGAGATCTCAAGTTATTTAATATGATTGTTAACCTTTAGAACATTTCATCAATAGTTTCCTTCTCCTTCATTTCAAATAGTTCGAAATCTCTTACTCCAATGTCCATCCTCGCTTGTTTTACATGGCTTGATCCTTCATGATGGATCCTTAGAGTGTCCCAAAGCTCCTTAGCATTTTTGCACTCTTCAACTTTGTCATACTCTTTCTTGCTCAAAGCACACGTTAGAAATAAATGAGCTTTAGGACATGTTTTGGGCTGCGAATCGTCCCCTACAAGAATATCGTATCGCTCCCTCCCCTCACCCGAGAGTAGGAAGCTAGCTTTCAGTTCTTAGTAGCAAAGTAGTGTGTTTTAATGTATGGTGTTCTTTGTCTTTTTTAGTGGCAAGGGTCCGCAGGAGCTATCAGTATTAGCTGCTGACTGGGAAGTACCTTTGCATTTTCACCTGCCGTCCATTGTGCTTGAGGTTTCTCATTGGAGGTTGCGTCTGTGTTGTTGGTTCTGATGACGTGATCCCCATTTTCCACCACAGACCACATGTTGTTGTCTTGAGATATGAGAAATAGTCTCATCTTACCTTTCTAGTGGTAGTAATCTATACCGTCAAAATAGGGAGGTTGACTGGATGATCCTCCTTAAGGAATATACTTAGCTTTTGACATTTTTCCTTTTGGATCTTTTTCTCTTACACTGTTAGGTGTATTTTTTTAGAGAACCTTGCTCTGATACTAATAGATGTAGCTAAATATCACTAGAAATGGGGTTGAATAGGGATTTTGCTGTTACAAATAATTTTCAAGTGTTTTTAAAACTACTCTCTCGCAGAGGATGGCAAGCCCGAGGATGGGTTTTTTCAAACCTTCATATCTGAGCTGAGCAAAAGAGTAAGAGAAAAATATGAGATTTTACCAATGTTCAAGATACTTCGCAGAGGATTTTACCAATGAGGTTTTTTCTAAGATACTTCGCACATACATATCCTATAAAAATCATGTAAATAAATAAATAAATAATATTTGCTATTCTTAAATTGAAAAAATAATCTATTCAATTTTCTAAGAAATGGAATGAAATTTCCATATTGTCCTTTTCCTTTATTACTCCTTTGCCCCTTTTTGTCAAATCCCTTTCTTTTAATTGAAATTCCTTATTATTAAATTAACATGCTAATATTTTAACTAATATTTATTTTTAACATATTTTAATTAAATGGGTTAGTATTTTTTAAAATCTTTATTTCAATGAAGTTTAATTAAGTGGGTTGTTACATCCAATACCAAATATCTATCTCTTGTTATTATAACCATAGGTTACAAATCCTTCTTCTTTAAGATCAACACGAATAAATTTGAATTTGTGTCACGTCATGTGCTTGGAGCATCCGCTATCAAGAAACCAATGCTTACTTCATGCTCTTAAGCATGCCTATAATATGAAATTAATGAGAAGTTATAGGTACCCAATTTTGGTTGGGTCCTAGAATGTTAATAGTGGGATGTAGTCTCTTGAAAATCCAAAACTTTCCTTTGATTTATGATAGGACGTAATCCTATCATTTGGTACCAAAACTTTTCTAAAAAAATATTTATAAGATATACGTCCCTTTGGTCCACAAGAGAAACAAGTAACATGTGACAAATGTTGTTTCTTAGATTTATGATAGCACCTATTGAAAGATGACTCGTTATTATATGATTGATTTCTAAGATTTGAAGTTTTCAAAATTTGAAACTTTTTCCTTTGACATGATACTATCAAGATTTCTAAGATTTCTAAGATTTGTATTTGTGTCGCATCATGTGCTTGGAGCATTCGCTATCAAGAAACCAATACTTACTTGATGCTCTTAAGTATGCCCCTAATATAAAATTAATGAGAAGTTATAGGTACTCAATATTGGTTGGGTCCTAGAATGTTAATAGTGGGGCGTAGTCTCTTGGAAATCCACATCATCCTATCATTTGGTACCAAAACTTTTCTAAAAAAAAATTATAAGATATACGTCCCTTTTGTCCACAAGAGAAACAAGTAACATTAGACAAATGTTGTTTCTTAGATTTATGATAGTACCTATTGAAAGATGACTTGTTGTTATATGATTGATTTCTAAGATTTGACATGATACTATCATTTTCTAATGAACTGCATTTTTCAAATTGTGAAGATTTTTCGAAAAGATGTTTTTCGTGTAACTTCATGAGCTAGTTTTAATGCTTTGGATATGTTCTTTTTTTTTTTAAGTCTATCATTTTGAATTTCCAAATTTAAATAGTACTTCTTGTATGACATAAAAGTTTGGTTATGTTTTCAGCATTCTCATGAACTTCAAAAAAACCCACTTGTAAATGTTCATAAGAAGGTAAAAATAAGATATCATCATCACTAAGTTCATTTTTGTGACCTTTGGCCATGAGGCAAAAGCTTGTTTCACCTTTTCCCTTTGCTTGGTACTTGGGCATTCCTCACTTGAGGAATCTTGATTCACTTTTATACTAGAGGATTCATCATCCATCCTTGACTTGTATGATGAGCCATCCTTGGCTTTATTCATTCTCTTCTTCTTTGTCACTCATATGGTTTTTAAGCTTTTGGTCAAACATCTTCAATTCTACAAATATTGTAGGCTTACTCATTGATTTAAAGTATTTTGACTCGATAATTTTCAATATTATGGACATGAAATCATTAACACATATTTATGCAACAATATAATTAGAACTTCATTTGAAAAATTTCTACTATGATCATTGAGATTGTTAACAAGACTATTGATCTATTTTAGCATTTTGCCATTAATTAAACCATTGTTCAAAATAAGCATTTCAATAGAATTTGTCATTTGTTTATATCTTTTAGCATTCCACATATCTTTGGAGAAATTTGATCAATAAAATCAAAAGTTTGATGGGTGGATCTTGGAAAGTGAGTAGTATCTATAGAGAAGCAAATGTGTGCGCATTTATTTCGGCTAATTTTGGATGCTTTCAACATAATCAAATGATTGTTTATGAGACACCTAGACATCTCTTGTGAAAGCACTGCTTGATGATGTAACAGAACTGTCAACTTCATGGTTAAATATTTTTAGTTTTCGTAAATATATCAATCTTTATTTTTAGTGTTTTAAAAAATTTCTTCGGATATTACTTTGCATATTTACATATTTACTTGATTTTCATAGAATATATATATGTGTGTGAAGTATCTAAGAAATATCAGATAAATTAATTTTAAAATGATCAAAATAATAATTGTGATACTTCTAAGATATATACCCGGGAAGTCTCTGTATTAGATGCATATATGATAGATTTACATCTTTATATTTGAGGTATTTGAACTTCATAGGTATTGATTGATTTTTTTTTACAAGACTATGATTGATTGATATTCATGTAGATCTTATCATTGTTGATATGAATTCAGGATCTAAAAATATTTTAATTACCAGTTAAGACAATGTTAAAGATACAGTGGCAATCACAATTTTAATAACACCCACAATCCTCAATGTCACAAGAAATTTTGTGAGGTCTAAATTGAGACGATTTGTAACGTGTGATGTGAAACTACAATTGTACTTTTACGTTGAATAGAAGCTCTTGATTGAAGCCTCTAGCTTACATATATAATGCACCGTTTTTAAATATTCAAAATGATTGAAGTTTAAAGAAGTTAATGTAAATAATTAGGATTGATATTGCATTAAATGAAACTAATTAAGAGAATCCGAAGAAAAAAAATATACGATTATAGCACTATATTATCTATGTTTTGATATAAAATGTAATAGAAATAACTACGACACCATTCCTTAATATCCACGTTCACAAAAGACTCATAGTAATATCACAATCTAATTTATAATTTTTAAATAAAAGTATTTGAAAGAAATAGAAATTCATAGAGAAACACATAGAAATTATATTTATAATTAATATCACAATTTAATTGTAAACACGAATGAAAATCATATTTAATAATAGTTATTTACTATTAATATGACAACTAAATGGAAATTGTGATTTTTCCAATTATCACAACAAAAATCATATTTATTTATTATTCTTGGTTTTTGAGTGTTCCTTTTCGAGACGTTCAAACAGACTTCCATCATAAACAGAATATACGATATCTTTCTGGAGTAAGCCATCTTTATCTTTGCATAGATCATATAATATCTTCCATTCTGATTCGGCAGCAAGCCTGAACATCAAAATATAACAATTTATCATAAAGAATGTGTGATATATTAATTAATAAATAATTAACTATATATATATATATATGGGTGATTCTAATACACAACATAAATGAAATACTAAAATTTGTTGTTAATTTAATTTTTTTTCCTTCATATAAAAAAACTTACCATCCTTTGAAATCATTTGGCTCTCTATTTGCCGTCAGCATCTCCTTCAATTCATCAGACGTTAAAGCATTTGGATGTTGTTTTGCATGCTTGCTGAAAATTTCTTCAAATTTTGAAGGCACAAACCTAAAATTCACAGTCTAATTATGTAAGTTACATATCATGTATGCATTTACATCATGTTCTCAGTTTATATCTTTAAAAAAATTATCAAGCATTCACAACTATATGGTTTTGAAAAAAAATATTAAAAAATTTCAAATCACTCCCAACTCATTTAGGTAATATCTGCGAAAATGTTTTGGAGGGAAATAATTTTAAAAGGGTTAGAGATATCTATTTGATATTTTAAAAAATTAATATTATATACTTATAACTTCTTTATAAAATTAAATATATAACAAAAAAATAAATTAATACTCCAAATATTTTTCTTCAAATTCCTCCAAAATTCAAACTTGTAAATAACCTTTAGTGATTAATTTAATAATCGACTGCTATCCTCGTCGATCATAAAGAATTAATCTCAATATCAAAAGAAAAATAGAATGACTAGGTATTAAATACATAATATAGCATATCAAAAAGTGATCACGAATAAGAGATTGGCTTTAAGTTTAATTATTTTATTACATGAATAAAACATAAAAAGAAATTATAATAAGAATGAAATGTAATTCTTACCCTCCTTCGCTATCATAGGTACCGGTGTCACTTCCATGGATTGATAATTTGATGTTTACAATTTCTATTGGTAGCAAAAGAGAAGGAGGCTTTCCCTACACCATATGGAAATTAAAGTCATTAAAATTTTCAACATAATAATCAAAATATTCACTTATGTATTTACATAGAAAACTATATGAATTATGAGTGAATACTTTATATAATTAACAAGTAGGCATTGATAATATTTATTAATTTAAATAAAATGTAAAATTAAATTAATAAGAAAAAATAGTAAATTAAAAAAATGAGAGAGAAATATACCGGACGAGTTTTTTGGCTAAGACCTGCATGAATGAAAGCCGAAGCAGTTGTTGATAACGCAACTCCTCAACCTATCGCTCTAAATCCTATTCATTGTCAAAGTTTTATATCGTCAATTAATTGTAGTAAACTAATAAAAATATTTAACAAAATAAACTACATCCAAGTATATCTACTTGAATCCGCCATATTAGACCTGGAAAATCTACTTAGTGTAAATGAAGGTGTAGATTTTTTTTTTAAATTAAAAAATATTAATTGTGAAGTTTAAAAATATAATAGAAAAACAAAATTATTATATGAATAAACTATGATGCGACAAAAAAAAAAAACCTAACCTTCAAAAGTTTCTTTTGGATAGACGATGCCATCGTGGTTCCTATCAAAAAATGAAACGTGTTTTTGCAAAACACTAAGTTCACTTGAATTCTCTGCATATTGTTTGTAAATTAGTTATTATACGAATAAAGTTTATCATATTTTGTCAAAATAAAATATATTAAATTAATATCATTAGAAGAAATTAAATTAAAAAGAAAAAAAATATAAAAGTAAAGATTTTCACATACGTGCGGTTGCGATAGCTATTTGATAGTAAACGTAGAAAAATGAAATAAGTAGTGGGAGAGTAACTTGATATGAATTCATTGTATTCATTGTTATGTTTATGCTTATGCTTAAGATTTTGACAATATATAGAGAAGAGAAAATTGAATTATTAATGCTGATTAATTATCATGGCTCTGCCTATGGTAGATTATAATATGATTAGATTTTAATAACACAATAATGTGATAATACTTGTTATGTATAATTCTCAAAAGTGATGTTTAACTCTTACTTTTTTTAAAATTAATCATTGATACTGTTTTTTTAAACAATTATTTCTCTATTTGTTTCGAATAAGATTTTTTTTTTTCTTTATTAGGATGTATCCCAAAAATTGTATTTTACTCTTTTTTTATTTCATTAATCTTGCATACTGCTTTTTCTTTTCTGAAACAGATTCTTTTTTTGTTACAAAGAATATTTATTCTCTATTACAACGCATTAAATTTTTGAACAGAATAATTTGATAATATTTGTTATATATATAATTCTAAAAACTTGTATGTTTTATTTATTTATTTTATTAACCTTTGATACTGCTTTTTATTTTTAAAAACAGATTCATTATTTATTTGTTTCAAAGAAGATTTTTTCTTTATTAGAAAGCATTAATTTTTTTAACAGAATAATGTGATAATATTATGTATGTATAATTCCCAAAAATTATTTTTATTCATTCTTTATTTTCTTAATCTTTAATTCTTTTTTTTTTCTTTTTTGAAACATTAGCAATCATTAACTTGCACGTGCTTTAAAAAAATTTGAAGTAAAAAATACTTTAACAAGAATTTGCAGTCAAAAGTACTTTAGCAAAAAGTTTTTCCTTATTACCAATTTTCATTTTCATCTATATCTATTAAAGTTTTTTTATGGTATTTTCCTTATAGTTTTTTCTACAAAAGTTTTTATTAATAGTTAAGATAATGTTAAAGGCAGAGTGGTAATCACAATTTTAGTAACACTCATCACAATCTTCAATGTCGCACGAAATTTTGTGAGGCCTAAATTGAGATAATTTGTAGTATGTGATGTGAAACTACAGTCGTAAACAATCGTATTTAACTACAATTTGTAGTTTCACATCACATGCTACAAATAATCTCAATTTAAGCCTCACAAAATTTCTTGTGATCATTGAGGATTGTGAGTGTTACTAAAATTGTTATTGGCACTCTGCCTTTAACATTATCTTAACTATTAATCAAAAATTTTATAGACCCTATGATGGATTCATATCAACAATGATAAGCTCTACATGAATATCAATCAATCCTAGTCATGTAAAAAAAATTCAATCAATACCTATAAAGTTCAAATATCTCAAATATAGAGATGTATATCTATCGTATATGTATCTAATACCGAGACTTCACGGGTATATATCTTAGAAGTATCTGATGTAGATAAATATCACTAGAAGGAGGGTTGAATAGGGATTTTGCTGTTAAAAATAATTTTCAAGTGTTTTTAAAACTATCCTCTCGTAGAGGATGGCAAGCCCGAGGATGGGTTTTTTCAAACCTTCAGAACTGAGCTGAGCAAAAGGGTGAGTGAAAAATATGAGAATGATACACACAATTTTTATACTGGTTCAATTCACCCAACGAAGGCTACGTCCAGAACTCACACTCTTGTGAGATTTTATTAATGTTCAAACAGATCAACCTCTCAATATTTTAATGTAAATAAGGCTTTTAAATAGATTTTGAGGAAAATATTTTAGGACATCCATTTGATAAATTTTAAAGTCTAAAACGCATGCAAAATCTAAAAGTAGCCTCAATATCAATTTTTGCTTCTTGATTGTAATTCTTAGTAACAAGCCTTACTTTATTACAAGTAATTTGATGATCTTTTGGTTTAAGAACTAAGTTCCAAACTTGATTTATTTCAAATTGGTTTAATTCTTCGTTCATGGCCATAAAGCTAATTCTAATCAAGTATTGCATCACCAATTGTTTAAGACTCAATTTGAGAACTAAAAGTGGAGAATTGACATAAGTTGCGTACCATATACCATGTGCGTACTCATCTTATCTCCCAAGACATTATCAATAGGATGAATGTTGGTTGAAGACCTTCAACTTAAGCCCCTTTTATGTTGGTGGGTTGTCATCTTTGTCCCTTTCGAATTCTTCTCCTACATCATTAGATAAAGAATCTTGTCCTTCTTTTAGGTGTTAAATTCATCAAAAATAATATGCATCGATTTTTAATTTAGTAAGATATGTTTATTGAAAAGCCTATACAACTTGCTATTAGATGAATAGCCTAGAAAAATGCTTTCCTACTTTAACATCAAACTTGTCAATATTTTCTTTGCCATTATTTAAAACAAAACCCTTACATCCAAAAAAATTGAAAAAGGGAAACATTTGGTTTTCTTCCGTTTAAGTTCATAAGATGTTTTGTTTAGAATAGGACTTGTAAGGACTCTATTCAAAAAAATAACCAATATTTATGGCTTCAACCCAAAAATATTTTGAAAGATCATTTTCGTTGATAAAGGTTCTTTCCAACTCCTCTAGCATTCTATTATTTTTTTCCACCATACCATTTGGTTTTTTAGTGCGAGATGTGGAGAAGTTATGATAAATCCCATTTTCTATATAAATCAATTCAAAGAAGTGATTTACAAAAGCATCATAAGTTTCATTTGCAAGTAAGGAAAATATCCATGTAAACCTTGAAAAATTGTCAACAAGCACATAACCGTAGTAATTTCTACCTATGCTTTTTATTCTAAGAAGGATCAAATAAATCCATATGTAATAGTTGCAAAGGACTTTTTGTAAAAATATGATTTTTGATTTTTAAAGGAATATTTAAATGTTTTCCTTTTTTACAAGCATCGCATAACTTGTCATTCTAACATTTAAGTTTAGGAAGACCAGCTACTAAATATTTAGAAATTAATTTGTTTAAATGGTCCATATGAATGTGTCATAATATCTTATGCCAAAGCGATATATTCATACTTTTTGATATAAGATATCATGGTGTTATAGAAAAAACTTTATCAAGGTTTACCATAGAGATGTTTTCTATTTTGTGGCTTACAAACTTAATTTGCTTGACATTTTTTCTCATGATTTTTCAACGAGAGGTGTTGAATGATATTTTATATCATTTATCACATAATTGACTAATGGTAAACAAATTATGCTTTAGGCCATCAACATAGAATACATTTTCTCTAGTAGTGAAAGAGATATTACCAAATTTGCCAACATTGTAAGACCTATTACGAATTGTCTAGAATATGGCAATTGAACTCATACACCTTAGTAAAACAAAGGTGAAATATATTGAATAATAAATTAGAATCAGCAACATAACTGAAGACTACATTCATTCAAAAATATAGTTTACAACTTGTTCAATAGATCCATAAAATATTACATCTTGAGGCAGAAAAATAAAAACAACATCAGAGTCATGAAATTAACAGCAACATCAAAGTCATAAAAATGGTAATAACAACAGAGTCATGAAAAATCATTTTGATGCAGTTATAGAACACCAAAATGCGAAAATTCTATTTCCCCACTCTCTACATCTCTTAACCCGCAATAACCCCAAAACAATTTCTTTATAGTATTCAGAGTAGGTCGGTTGTTAAAATGTTAGCAGGTCGCCCCCTATTTCACTGATCAAGTTTTATCTCTAAGGATGCAAGGGTAAATCCGGACATGCAAGGTTGGGAAACAGATTTTGAGAACCTTAAGAAGCTTTTGGTTTTGGAGGATTTGGGAGAAGAAATGAGAATGACAGGTTTGGAGATGGAAGTGAACAGTAACCAAACTTGGGATTCAAGCACGGGAATAAGAAAAAGATTTGGAGATTTCAATTCTAAGTAACGAGGTTTCAAGATGGGAGTGAGAGTAATGACATTTTATCAGAAAATATAAATAAGAAAAAAAAAATTTGAATGAAATTTCCAAATTGTCCTTTTCCCTTATTACTCTTTTGCCCCTTTTTGTCAAATCCCTTTCTTTTAATTGAAATTCCTTATTATTAAATTAACATGCTAATATATTAACTAATATTTATTTTTAACATATTTTAATTAAATGGGTTAATATTTTTTTAAATCTTTATTTCAATGAATTTTAATTAAGCGGGTTGTTACATCCAATACCAAATATCTATCTCTTGTTATTATCACCATAGGTTACAAATCCTTCTTCTTTAAGATCAATACGAATAAATTTGAAATTGTATCACGTTATATGTTTGGAGCATCCGCTATCAAGAAACAAATGCTTACTTGATGTTCTTAAGCATGCCTATAATATAAAATTAATGAGAAGTTATAGGTACCCAATTTTGGTTGGGTCCTAGAATGTTAATAGTGGGACGTAGTCTCTTGGAAATCCACATCATTTTATCATTTGGTACCAAATTTTTTCTTAAAAATTTTTTATAAGATATACGTCCCTTTTGTCCACAAGGGAAACAAGTAATATGTGACAAATGTTGTTTCTTAGTGTTATGATAGCATCTATTGAAAGATGACTTCTTGTTATATGATTGATTTCTAAGATTTGAAGTTTTTAAATTTTGAAACTTTTCCCTTTGACATGATACTATCATTTTCTAATGAACTGCATTTTTCAAATTGTAAAGATTTTCGAAAAGAAGATGTTTTTCGTGCAACTTCATGAGCTAGTTTCAATGCTTTGGATATGTTCTTTTTTTTTTCAAGTCTATCATTTTCAATTTCCAAATTTAAATAGTACTTCTTGTATGACCTAAAAGTTTGGTTATGTTTTCAGCATTCTCATGAACTTCAAAAAAACCCACTTGTAAATGTTCATAAGAAGGTAAAAATAAAATATCATCATCACTAACTTCATTTTTGTGACCTTTGGCCATGAGACAAAAGCTTGTTTCACCTTTGTCCCTTTGCTTGGTACTTGGGCATTCCTCACTTGAGGTTCATCATCCCTCCTTGACATGTATGATGAGCCATCCTTGGATTTATTCATTATCTTCTTCTTTCTCACTCATATGGTTTTTAAGCTCTTGGTCAAACTTCTTCAATTCTACAAATTTTGTTGGCTAACTCATAGATTTAAAATATTTTGACTTGATAATTTTCAATATTATGAACATGAAATCATTAACACATATTTATGCAACAATATAATTAGATCTTCATTTGAAAAATTTCTACTATGATGATTGAGCTTATAAACAAGACTATTGATCAATTTTAGCATTTTGCCAATTGATAGCATTTCAACAATTGTACTGAATCGTTGCAAGTAATAATAAAACGGTAGTACCGAGTGTCGAACTCAAGGATTGCGTTTTACTATTGAATTATATTGAATTACTAAAATTGAACAAAAAGTTTCCAGTTTGATTAAAATAATATTGAAAATTAAAAACTGTAATGAAACAATAATATAATTGATCTTTTATAATGAGAAAAATGTCAGGGATGAGTTTCACTTCGAATCCAACCTTGGTGTCTAATTTGATCCTAGTTACTGAATTCCTTTATTGAATTATTACCGAATTCTCTTTATTATTCTGGCCCTAATGTCTTAGTGACAAAACCTTTAATTCCAAAGTAATCCCTAATTCCTTAGTGGATTTAAGATTAGAATTAAGCATTACCGTATAGAAATTCTCTTTTAAATTATTGCTTTGCAACTAATTTAATTGGTTTCATGACCTGCATCTATCCCTAGACTACAAATTCATGAACTTCTCATCTCAAGCATTCGTAAAGTCCACTTCCGTTTCAAAATACAAATCGTAGAACATTTTAATGTTGATCAAGCAATAAAAAGCATTAAGCACAGAGATGAGAAAAACAATTCAATAAACTCATTCATATAACTAGAAATCAAATCATAAAAATAAGGGTTTCATCTGGTTACACTCATCCCTAACAAATAGGGTTTAGTTACTCATGGCAGAGATACAAAAGATAAGGATTAAAGAAGAATTACAAGAATGATTCATGGATGATTCTTGATAAAACTGCTTCAATGGCATTAGAAACGGCCGTCTTTAAGTTTCTATGCCAGGGCACAAGTCTCCCAAGTTCCCAAGAGTCAAAAAGATCCCTAAACAGTAAAAAAATTGCATTTTGATGAATGCTGATGCGCGTCGCGCGCCCCAGGCGCGGTCTTTGCGCTCCGGGTGCGTATTGACAGTACTGAATGGCTGGAAATGCGCTCCAGGCGCGCAGAGCGCGCTCTAGGCGCACAACATCTGCTATCTGACGTATTTTGCATTTTGCTCATCTTTTGGGTCTGAATTTGGTCCCGGTGTCTTCATGAAAGGTGTAGATATGGATCTTAGCTTTCTTTAGCACTTGGATTGACTCCAATTGGACATCTAGCACTCCAGATATGGCTGAAATACTCCATATAGGTCATGTTGATTTCTCACCAAAATTCAGCACTACACTAAAACAAAGTAACAACGCAAAACTACGAAAAATCTCTACTTAATTAAGCAAATAAGAACAAAAACATTTCATTAAATCAAATAACTAAAATCAACAAAATATATTAAATAACTCATTAAATTAACTAATGATTAAAGATAAATAAGACTAAAATCAATAAAAATTATCATATGATCAAGAGTCATCACAACCCCAAACTTAATCTATTGCTTGTCCCCAAGCAACAATTAATTTCAAATTTGGTGCAGTTAAAAGCAAACTTAAACTCAATTTCTCAATTCAAATCAAACTCAACTCTCAAACTTTCAGCTACTACAAATCATCCATCATACTCTATGGTTGCTTACAAAAATAATAAGGTTTGTACACCTTGGCATTCATTTATCAAATTCAACTATCTCTTCACACAATCTTACCAAAATTTCTCTCAAGTGTTTAGAAGGGTTATGAATTTATCACTCAAATCCTAGAGCATGTATCACGCTACCATAGGCTTGAAAAAATTATAGTTAGCAATCACAATGCAGCAAACACATACATTTTTGGAGGACTTTCGGGTTGTAATGGGGCATAGGTAAGGGTAGAACATTTTGGGATAGTAGGCATTACTACTTGGAGTTAGGCACATATTTCCAAATTATTCTAACAATTTTTTTTTCACCTTTTCATTATGGAGATTCTCAAACATTGACCAAAGAACCAAGAAGATATTATTTATCATTTTGTGTTTTTTTGTTTTTTTTTTTGTTTTTTCTTCTTTCTTCTTTTTCTTTTTTCTTTCTTTGTGTGAGAATCACCACCCCAAACTTAAAAGGTTGCTATCCCATGAGCAACCCCAAACTTAGAATTTGATCAAGACAAGACAAAAAAATTTCTACCTAACTCCAAGTAAGGTGATGTAATTATAGTAGGGTTTTTGTTTTGTAATGTGGCTAGTAACCGAAATAAAGGGGCAAGGCTCAAAGGGGCTAGCAAAGGATAACATTTTCATAGGGTAGTTAGAAAGGCTCAAACGACCAAATAAAATTGCCTCAATGTATGCATAAATTACAAGTGATGCAGGTCAGAATTAGTGCAAGTTTTGAAGGGATAACACATGTCTGGATAATCACACAACAAAGAATTTAAGTGTTTAGGCTCAAAAGCTCACAGCTAGGATAATAAGAAAGAGTATGAACTATTTAAATGATGCCAAACATGCCACTACAAAATTTATTTAGTTTTTTTTTTTAAATGCGAGTTAGACTTCAACAACCAAGCAGTAATCAACAATGCATGAATTAGTGAAACTTATCGACTTGAGCAATGATATGAGCAACGAAATATAGTTTAAATTTCAAAATCCCAAACATAAAACTTAAGATCAAATGCAAGTTGTTAATAATTCTTCATCATAGTGCACGTTTACACACAATTAGAAAGAAACAAATTCAAATAACAAAAATAAGATTGCAAAAATTAAAAGTTACCTCTACCTGTGGGTTGCCTCCCACGAAGCGCTTCTTTAAAGTCATTAGCTTGACGCCTCAACTATTGTCAAGGTGGCATATATGACAAGAAGAACACATCATCCTTCTTCTTCTTTTTGTTTGGTAGAAATTCCATGAACTTGAGAAATAAAAGATGTTGTTTCCATGTCCTTCTCAATTGGACATTGATGAACAAGGCATAGATTGAATCTCGAACTTTATCAATCTCTTCTTTTTTCTTTTCCTTGTTCATATTTTCCTCTTGCTTATCTTCTTCTACCACAACAATGAAATTATCTTCAATCTTTAACTTCTCCTCCATCTTCTCAAACTTAGCCACTTGCTCAAATAACCTCTCACATTGATATTCAAATTTGTCAATTGAAACCATGTTATTCTTCATGAATTCAACCAAAACATTCGTAACGTGAAAGTCTTTGTCATCTGATTCTTTGGATAGAATTTTAGGAGGTAGAATTTGTTTCTAATTTATCTTTTGAATGTAACACTCGATGTTTTATGTAACTTTGAGAAAAAAATCTTCGTATTCTATTAGTTCATCAAGGTCATCTAAACAACATCCATTCTTATGTGCTTCTCCGCAAAAGTCACACCTAAGAGGCTTCCACGGAGGGATTTGAGGGTGATATTTTAAAAATGAATGGCTCAAGATTTGCCCCTCAATCATGCGACATATACCCGATATAAGACAAGTATCACACTCTTTATATAATTGTAGTAGAATATCATCATCATAATCTTCCATGCTCTACAGCGCTTAGTTATCTCAAACAAAGAAGAGAAAAACCACTAGACATGACATTAGCAAGTTCAACAAATAAAAATAGAAGATAAAAGAAATTTTTTTTCTAAAAAATAAAAAAAAATAAAAATCAAAAATCAAAAATCAAAAATTTTATTGCAGAGCAAAAAATTTCAATTAAGTAAATAAATTAAATTCAATAGTGATATGGCAATCCCCGGTAACGGCGCCAAAAACTAGATAGCGTTTCAACAAGTGTACTGAATCGTTGCAAGTAATAATAAAACGGTAGTACCGAGTGTCGAACTCAAGGATTGCGTTTTACTATTGAATTATATTGAATTACTAAAATTGAACAAAAAGTTTCCAGTTTGATTGAAATAATATTGAAAATTAAAAATTGTAATGAAACAATAATAGAATTGATCTTTTATAATGAGAAAAATGTCAGGGATGAGTTTCACTTCGAATCCAACCTTGGTGTCTAATTTGATCCTAGTTACTGAATTCCTTTATTGAATTATTACCGAATTCTCTTTATTATTCTTGCCCTAATGTCTTAGTGACAGAACCTTTAATTCCAAAGTAATCCCTAATTCCTTAGTGGATTTAAGATTAGAATTAAGCATTACCGTATAGAAATTCTCTTTTAAATTATTGCTTTGCAACTAATTTAATTGGTTTCATGACCTCCATCTATCCCTAGACTACAAAATCATGAATTTCTCATCTCAAACATTCGTAAAGTCCACTTCCATTTCAAAATACAAATCGTAGAACATTTTAATGTTGATCAAGCAATAAAAAGCATTAAGCATAGAGATGAGAAAAACAATTCAATAAACTCATTCATATAACTAGAAATCAAATCAGAAAAATAAGGATTTCATCTGGTTACACTCATCCCTAACAAATAGAGTTTAGTTACTCATGGCAGAGATACAAAAGATAAGGATTAAAGAAGAATTACAAGAATGATTCATGGATGATTCTTGATAAAACTGCTTCAATGGCGTTAGAAACGGCCGTCTTTGAGTTTCTATGCTAGGGCACAAGTCTCCCAAGTTCCCAAGAGTCAAAAAGATCCCTAAACAGTAAAAAATTGCATTTTTATAAATGTTGATGCGCGTCACGCGCCCCAGGCACGGTCTTTGCGCACCGAGCGCGTATTGACAGTACTAAATGGCTAGAAATGCGCTCCAGGCGCGCAGAGCGCGCTCTAGGCGTACAACATCTGCTGTCTGACGTATTTTGCTTTTTGCTCATCTTTCGGGTCTGAATTTGGTCCCAGTGTCTTCATGAAAGTTGTAGATATGGATCTTAGCTTTCATTAGCACTTGGATTAACTCCAATTGGACATCTAGAACTCCATATATGGCTGAAATACTCCATATAGGTCATGTTGATTTCTCACCAAAATTCAGAAAAGAATTATCCTTGGTATTGTTAGGGGAAAGGTGATACTGTGAAAGTGTTGTTTAGGGAAGTTTTGGCTAAGAAAAGACTTGGTATTTAAGCGTGTCTGTTGTGACCCACCTCTCTTTCTTGGGAACTTACTTGGTGCACAGTTTACAGTCTGCGTGCAGCTCCTATGTCATATTCAAGCGTTATGAAGTTTGACATAGAGAAGTTTGATGGAAGAATCAACTTTGGCTTGTGGAAAGTACAAGTCAAGGATGATCTTATACAATTAGGATTACACAAGGCGTTGAAAGGAAAGTCTGGGCATGTGAAGAGAAATTGTCCAAGTGAGCAGTATCTGAAAATGACTCTAAGACAAGTGCTGGCAAGGTCTCCCTTGTTTTGGGAGATGATGGTGATCTCATCAAGAAGATAAAGTTTGTCCTTATGGTATTTCTGCTATACCATGAAAAAGGACAAGTTATTGCTAGCGGATTCAGAACAGCACACGGGCATTGATTGGCATTGATGCAAGGTGTGTGGTGATGTGTCGATGGCTGAAGAACTTCCTGGAAGCCAACATGGGAGTTGCACCATAAATTTCAGTTAGGTTTCGACATGAGAAAATTCTTGGAATTGTTTAGTTCCAAGTGGAGAAAATTCTTGGGATGGTTTAGTTCCAAGTGAAGTGTACTTTTTATGGTGGAGTATGATTGTCAGTAAGACAACGAAAGTGGAAGCTGTAACTCTTACAATCAAGGTAGAGTTTGTTGGGGTTGATTGCAAGTCTCACATCCTTTAGTGTGGGAGAATAAAGAGAAGGCCAAGGCTATATATTGGGTTTTGGTCCTTTGTTTTCAAATGCACCAGTCAGCAATAGCACTTTAAGCTTGTATCTGACTTAGTTTAAATATTTGCTTTGTAAGAGTGTGGTTGTACTGGGGTGTTGGGTGTGAGTGAGAGAAGTCTATGTGTTGTAACAATTTTCACATAGTGTTAATTCTCTGGTTGCCGGTTTAGGCAGCAGCCGTGCTTTTTTCTCCGGTTTTGGAGTTTCCACGTTATATTTTTGTGTTGTGATTGTATCTTAATCCATGTAAACCTTGAAAAATCGTCAACAAGCACATAACCATAGTAATTTCTACCCATGCTTTTATTATGAGAAGGTTCAAATAAATCCATATGTAATAGTTGCAAAGGACTTTTTGTAAAAATATGATTTTTGATTTTTAAAGGAATATTTAAATGTTTTACTTTTTTACAAGCATCGCATAACTTGTCATTCTCAAATTTAAGTTTAAGAAGACCAACTACTAAATCTTTAGAAATTAATTTGTTTAAATGGTCCATATGAATGTGTCTTAATATCTTATGCCAAAGCGATATATCCATACTTTTTTATATAAGATATCATGGTGTTATAAAAAAAACTTTATCAAGGTTTACCATATAGATGTTTTCTATTTTGTGGCTTACAAACTTAATTTGCTTGACATTTTTTCTCATGATTTTGCAACGAGAGGAGTTGAAGGAAATTTTATATCATTTTTCACATAATTGACTAATGGTAAACAAATTATGCTTTAGGCCATCAACATAGAAAACATTTTCTCTAGTAGTGAAAGAGATATTACCAAATTTGCCAACATTGTAAGACCTTTTACGAATTGTCTAGAATATGACAATTAAACTCATACACCTTAGTAAAACAAAGGTAAAATATATTGAATAATAAATTAGAATCAACAACATAACTGAAGACTACATTCATTCATAAATGTAGTTTACAACTTGTTCAATAGATCCATAAAATATTATATCTTGAGGCAGAAAAATAAAAACTACATCAGAGTCATAAAAATGGTAACAACAACAGAGTTATGAAAAATCATTTTGATGCAGTTATAAAACACCAAAATGCGAAAATTCCATTTCTCCACTCTCTACATCTCTTAACCCGCAATAACCCTAAAACAGTTTCATTATAGAATTCAGAGTAGGCAGGTTGTTAAAATATTAGCAGGTTGCCCCCAGTTTCACTGGTCGAGTCTTATCTCTAAGGATGCAAGGGTAAATCCGGACATGCAAGGTTGGGAAACAGGTTTAGGGGACCTAAAGAAGCTTTTGGCTTTGGAGGATTTGGGAGAAGAAATGAGAATGGAAGGTTTGGAGATGGAAGTGAACAGTAACCAAACTTGGGATTCAGGCACGGGAAGAAGAAAAAGATTTGGAGATTTCAATTCTAAGTCACGAGGTTTCGAGATGGGAGTGAGAGTAATGACATTTTATCATAACATATAAATAAGAGAGAAAAAATGGAATGAAATTTCCATATTGTCCTTTTCCCTTATTACTCTTTTGCCCCTTTTTGTCAAATCCCTTTCTTTTAATTGAAATTCATGATTAATAAATTAACATGCTGATATTTTAACTAATATTTATTTTTAACATATTTTAATTAAATTGGATAATATTTTTTAAAATCTTTATTTCAATGAATTTTAATTAAGTGGGTTGTTACATCAAATACCAAATATCTATCTCTTGTTATTATCACCACAGGTTACAAATCCTTCTTCTTTAAGATCAACACGAATAATTTGAATTTGTGTCGCGTCATGTGCTTGGAGCATCCGCTATCAAGAAACCAATGCTTATTTCATGCTCTTAAGAATGCCTATAACATGTGAAATTAATGAGAAGTTATAGGTACCCAATTTTGGAAATCCACATCATCCTATCATTTGGTACCAAAAATTTTCTAAAAAAATATTTATAAGATATACGTCCCTTTTGTCCACAAGGGAAACAAGTAACATGTGACAAATGTTGTTTCTTAGATTTATGATAGTACCTATTGAAAGATGAGTTGTTGTTATATGATTGATTTCTAAGATTTGACATGATACTATCATTTTCTAATGAACTGCATTTTTCAAATTGTGAAGATTTTTGAAAAGAAGATGTTTTTCGTGTAACTTCATGAGCTAGTTTTAATGCTTTGGATATGTTCTTTTTTTTCAAATCTATCATTTTGAATTTCCAAATTTAAATAGTACTTCTTGTATGACCTAAAAGTTTGGTTATGTTTTCAGCATTCTCATGAACTTCAAAAAAACCCACTTGTAAATGTTCATAAGAAGGTAAAAATAAGATATCATCATCATCACTAACTTCATTTTTGTGACATTTGGCCATGAGG
>JBBPBR010000005.1:43894212-43913974 GCA_037974775.1 Cicer pinnatifidum
TTCATAGAGAAACACAGAAATTATATTTATAATTAATATCACAATTTAATTGTAAACACGAATGAAAATCATATTTAATAATAGTTATTTACTATTAATATGACAACTAAATGGAAATTGGGATTTTTCCAATTATCACAACAAAAATCATATTTATTTATTATTCTTGGTTTTTGAGTGTTCCTTTTCGAGACGTTCAAACAGACTTCCATCATAAACAGAATATACGATATCTTTCTGGAGTAAGCCATCTTTATCTTTGCATAGATCATATAATATCTTCCATTCTGATTCGGCAGCAAGCCTGAATATCAAAATACAACAATTTATCATAAAGAATGTGGGATATATTGATTAATAAATAATTAACTATATATATATATGGGTGATTCTATTACACAATATAAATGAAATACTAAAATTTGTTGTTAATTTAATTTTTTTCGTTAATATAAAAAAACTTACCATCCTTTGAAATCCTTTGGCTCTCTATTTGCCGTAAGCATTTCCTTCAATTCATCAGAAGTTAAAGCATTTGGATGTTGTTTTGCATGCTTGCTGAAAATTTCTTCAAATTTTGAAGGCACAAACCTAAAATTCACAGTCTAATTATGTAAGTTACATATCATGTAAGCATTTACATCATGTTCTCAGTTTATATCTTTTAAAAAATTATCCAGCATTCACAACTATAAGGTTTTGAAAATAAATATTAAAAAATTTCAAATCACTCCCAACTCATTTAGGTAATATCTTCGAAAATATTTTGGAGGGAAATAATTTTAAAAGGGTTAGTGATATATATTTGTGATTTTAAAAAATTAATATTATATACTTATCTATACGTTGTTTTTACAACTTCTTTATAAAATTAAATATATAACAAAAAAATAAATTAATACTCCAAATATTTTTCTTCAAATTCCTCCAAAATTCAAACTTGTAAATAACCTTTAGTGATTAATTTAATAATCGACTGCTATCCTCGTCGATCATAAAGAAGTAATCTCAATATCAAAAGAAAAATAGAATGACTAGGTATTAAATACATAATATAGCATATCAAAAAGTGATCACGAATAAGAGATTGGCTTTAAGTTTAATTATTTTATTACATGAATAAAACATAAAAAGAAATTATAATAAGAATGAAATGTAATTCTTACCCTCCTTCGCTATCATAGGTACCGGTGTCACTTCCATGGATTGATAATTTGATGTTTACAATTTCTATTGGTAGCAAAAGAGAAGGAGGCTTTCCCTACACCATATGGAAATTAAAGTCATTAAAATTTTCAACATAATAATCAAAATATTAACTTATGTATTTACATAGAAAACTATATGAATTATGAGTGAATACTTTATATAATTAACAAGTAGGCATTGATAATATATTTTTTTTACTTTAAATAAAATGTAACAATAAATGCATAAGAAAAAATAGTAAATTAAGAAAATGAGAGAGATATATACCGGACGAGTTTTTTGGCTAAGACCGGCATGAATGAAAGCCGAAGCAGTTGTTGATAACGCAACTCCACAACCTATTGCTCTAAATCCTATTCATTATCAAAATTTTATATCGTCAATTAATCGTAATAGACTAATAAAATATTTAACAAAATAAACTACATCCAAGTATATCTACTTGAATCCGCTATATTAGACCTGGAAAATCTATTTAGTGTAAATGAAGATGTAGATTTTTTTTTTTGAAATTAAAAAATATTAAATGTGAAGTTTAAAAATATAATAGAAAAAAAATTATTATATGAATTAACTATGGTACGAAAAAGAAAAAAAATCTAACCTTCAAAAGTTTCTTTTGGATAGATGATGCCATCGTGGTTTCGATCAAAAAATGAAACGTGTTTTTGCAAAACACTAAGTCCACTTGAATTTTCTGCATATTGTTTATAAATTAGTTATTATACAAACAAAGTTTATCATATTTTGTCAAAATAAAATATATTAAATTAATATCAATAGAAGAAATTAAATTAAAAAGAAAAAAACAATATAAAGGTAAAGATTTTCACATACGTGCGGTTGCGATAGCTATTTGATAGAAAACGTAGAAAAATGAAATAAGTAGTGGGAGAGTAACTTGATATGAATTCATTGTATTCATTGTTATGTTTATGCTTATGCTTAAGATTTTGACAATATATAGAGAAGAGAAAATTGAATTATTAATGTTGATTAATTATCATGGTTCTGCCTATGGTAGATTATAATATGATTAGATTTTAATAACACAATAATGTGATAATACTTGTTATGTATAATTCTTAAAAGTGATGTTTAACTCTTACTTTTTTTAATTAATCATTGATACTGTTTTTTTAAACCGTTATTTCTCTATTTGTTTCGAATAAGATTTTTTTTTTCTTTATTAGGAAGCATTATTTTTGTTAACACAATAATATGATAATATTTGTTATATATAATTCCCAAAAATTGTATTTTACTCTTTCTTTATTTCATTAATCTTGCATACTGCTTTTTCTTTTCTGAAACAGATTCTTTTTTTGTTACAAAGAATATTTATTCTCTATTAGAACGCATTAAATTTTTTAACAGAATAATTTGATAATAATTGTTATATATAATTCTAAAAACTTGTATTTTTTATTTATTTATTTTATTAACCTTTGATACTGCTTTTTCTTTTTAAAAACAGATTAATTATTTATTTGTTTCAAAGAAGATTTTTTCTTTATTAGAAAGCATTAATATTTTTAACAGAATAATGTGATAATATTATATATGTATAATTCCCAAAAATTATTTTTATTCATTCTTTATTTTATTAATCTTTAATTCTTTTTTTTTCTTTTTTGAAACATTAGCAAACATTAACTTGCACGTTGTTTAAAAAAATTTGAAGTAAAAAATACTTTAACAAGAATTTGCAGTCAAAAGTACTTTAGCAAGAAGTTTTTCCTTATTACTATTTTTCATTTTCATCTATATCTATTAAAGTTTTTTATGCTATTTTCCTTATAGTTTTTTTTACAAACGTTTTGATTAATAGTTAAGATAATGTTAAAGGCAGAGTGGTAATCACAATTTTAGTAACACTCATCACAATCCTCAATGTCACACGAAATTTTGTGAGGCCTAAATTGAGATGATTTGTATTATGTGATGTGAAACTACAGTCGTAAACAATCGTATTTAACTACAATTTGTAGTTTCACATCACATGCTACAAATAATCTCAATTTAAGCCTCATAAAATTTCTTGTGATCATTGAGGATTGTGAGTGTTACTAAAATTGTGATTGGCACTGTGCTTTTAACATTATCTTAACTATTAATCAAAAAATTTATAGACCCTATGATGGATTCATATCAACAATGATAAGCTCTACATGAATATCAATCAATCCTAGTCATGTAAAAAAATTCAATCAATACCTATAAAGTTCAAATATCTCAAATATAGAGATGTATATCTATCGTATATGTATCTAATACCGAGACTTCATGGGTATATATCTTAGAAGTATCTGATGTAGGTAAATATCACTAGAAGGAGGGTTGAATAGGGATTTTGCTGTTAAAAATAATTTTCAAGTGTTTTTAAAACTATCCTCTCGTAGAGGATGGCAAGCCCGAGGATGGGTTTTTTCAAACCTTCAAAACTGAGCTGAGCAAAAGGATGAGAGAAAAATATGAGAATGATACACACAATTTTTATACTGGTTCAATTCACCCAATGAAGGCTACGTCCAGTCCTCACACTCTTGTGAGATTTTACAAATGTTCAAACAGATCAACCTCTCACTGAGGATGATTACAAACCGTGTATTATTTAGCTTCACCAAGCTTACAATCAAGTTTCAAATATTTCCAAGTGTTTCTCACGTGGAAATTACAGAGTGATATGAGAGTGATTGATTCTAAATATTTTCTCAAAGGATTTACAAAGATCTAATGTAGGATTAAAGAAAGTACGAAGAAAGGATGGGTATTTCTCTTGATAGCTTTAAGATACTTGATCTTTTTATGCATTATTGTTGTTTATTTGATGATGAAGAGCTTGCTGACTTTTATAGAAGTCTTATGATGTTCCTTTCACTTGCCAAGCTCTTGACGACCGTTGGAATTCATTACAAAAGATCCAAGTTCTTTCATCATATTTACAGAACTGTCATCTAGTTGTTCTTGGACTGGCAAAGGCCATCCTCGAGCAGGAAAGTCAACTTCCTTGGAACTTGATCTTGAGATGTGATTTTCTTTTCTCATTCTTCAAAGCATGTAAGGTTGTTTCTTTAACTAGGTGAGCTACAACCTTTTCAGAAACTTTAAGGACTAGGCTGATTTCAACTTTTGAGAGTGATGTTGACAAGAGAGAGCCACCCTCTTACATAAGATTGTCATCCTCCTATCCGAGGTTCATATCTGCTTTTATCATAACATGTGAAGGCTTCTATTTTTGGCTTGTTTGTTGTTGTCTTTCTGTAACTTGACTTCTTCATGTATTCATTCATGTAAGGACAATAAATGGTCTGATTTTAGCCTTTGCACATGTTCGATGGGTTGTTTTCAACTTTACTAAACCGTCCTCCAGCCTAGCACTCTCATCCTCTTGTCTAGATATGCCCATTCTCGTACCTATTCCTTTGGCCTTTTAACTTCTTTATTTCAAATACTTTATTTATTCATTATTTGATATTGTTGTGCATTTCTTTAATGAATAAAAGTATTAGTTTGTTGTTGTGCATTTCTTTATTTGATACCTATTCCAATAGTAGGGGCCAAGTGTTTGGTAACCCATTCAAGAATGAGACCAAATTGAACCAAGGAGTTCTGAAAGTGAGTCAAGCTGTGAAGGATTTTCTTTTGATCCTTCCTAATTGATTTGAGGAGTTTCATCTGCTTCTGATTCTTGTTGTCCTCCGTCTTCTTGCTAGGAATCGAGTCCTTAGATTGATCATTGACACTAGAACTCTTATTTTAAGAGCACCCAGCTTTGTCCTTACAATAGTTATGAGTTGTGGTAGTAAAAAAGGAATCAAGGGAACTAAACAAACCTGTGACCTCAAGGAGAGGTTGGGCATGTTCTTCACGATTTGCAGTATGAGGTATGGAAATTAGTTGTGTAAGATCTGGTAGTGGGAGCACATCTTCTTCTATTGGCACAGTTGGAGGAGAAACCATAGGCGCATCCGTAGATGAGGGAGGATAAGGAGGGTTACGAAATGGAGATGTAGTGGGAGTAGTGGAGTCAATGGGTTCCTGAATGATTGGAGACGAAGCATCCTTGGGTGGAGGTTAAGTAGGTTCTTATTCAGAATTTTGAGAGTGAGAGGAGGAAGACCGAGCTTTCCTTTTCTTTGAAGCAGGGAGTGCAATTGACGAAGTTTTGAGAGTAGAGGAGACATTATGTTGAATTCTCATTTGTTTGATATTTTTCATAGAGAATGTGTTGATGAAGTAAATAGAGGGTTCATCCTCAAGTGGGATTTTGAAAAATTTGAAGATTTTAGTAAAAACCATCCCATAGGGAGCAGATCATCCCATTACAACATAATTTAACATAAAGCAAAAAATAACATGTCGTAAGTGAAGAGGAGTGTCAGACATCAAATGATGAATGATCGTAAAGTCAAGCTCAATGACTTTCTCAAAACTACCAACTATGGGCGTAATGGAGTGTACACAAATGTTGGGGGAGGATACGGCACATAAGAAGGAGGTTGGAAGCTACTAAAGGTTTTGGAGGTTTAATGAGAATGTTTTGGAGAACAGAGGTCCTAGTGATTACACATTGTTAATATAAAGTTCAAATATCTCAAATATAGAGATGTATATCTATGGTATATGTATCTAATACTAAGACGTCACGGGTATATATCTTAGAAGTATCATAATTATTATTTTAATTATTTTTAAGTTAATTTATCTGATATTTCTGAGATACCTCACATATACATGTCCTATAAAAATCAAGTAAATAAATAAATAATGTTTGCTATTCTTAAATTGAAAAAAATTATCTTTTCAATTTTCTAAGAATCACATTAATATTACTATAAATTCATACCGTGAGTTTGAACGTCTAATCTATCTATATCTTTGACATAGAAATTAAAATACAAATAAATAATTCTTTTATTTTTCATAAAAACAAAACATAGATTTTATTAATCAAATGCTACCGTTAAGCAACAGTCACGTCATAATATATTTTTCATTTAATTTTTTAATTAAATTCTACTTCTATACAGTTTATTTAAAATGAGTCAACACATGTTTTGAACCCATATAAATTTTTAAAAAAAGAGATTAATTGTTTTTGTAAAACTTTTTGTTTGACAACCAATCTCAAACTTCCATCTATATTACTTTTAATATAAATAAAATATTAAAGTTAAATATTTTTTATAATATAAGATTATGATTTGTTTAAAAGAATAAAATATATACTCACATTACATAGTAATGAAATACTTTTGAAAAACTATAATAGATGGACCATAATTATAATATTTGAAAATTTCTAAAATTTTCAACATCCATCAAACTTAGATATTTATTATCAAAGATTTTAACACGATAGTCGACTATAATAATAATATCGATAAAAAAAAATAATTCTAACGTTCAATAACTTAGATATTTATTATTAAAGATTTTAATACGATAAAAATTACATTTTTTTTAAAAAAAAAATATATCTTTTAAAAAATAATTGTTGGGAAGAGTTTTTCAAAATTGTATTTCATTTTAATCGTATTTGAAATTTTATTATTCAAAAAAATTATAACAAATACATAAAATACTTTAAATGATATTTTAAGATAAACAATTTATATCAATTTTTCATTTGAAATTTTATTTTTTAAATTTTTTTTAAAAAATATTTATAATAAAATTAGAAAATACTTAAAAATCAATTTTTATAAAATCTTAAACAAAGAGACTCACTAATATCTTTATTTATAGAATTTAGACTTTTTTATGTTTCACTCGACATTTTGCATAGGAATTTTATTTGATGCACTAGTTAGTGCAAATACTTGACAAGTATTTGGACTAAATTCTGTAATATATATCCTTTTGTAAATTTTTGGAATAAATCCATAATTTTTTATAAAAAGATGATAGATATTTAATTTTAAAAGATATATCTTTATTTTTTCGATAGAAAAAGATAATTCGAGAAATTGGAATTTAAAATACAAATGCATAAAAAAGAAGTTTAAAACTCTTTGTTTGGTTGGTTCTTAACTTCTAATCGGTATTCTCCTATATTTCTTTATTCGACAACATAAACAACTGCCCATTCCAACGTTTATTCTAAAAAGAGTGCCGAACCTAAACAAATTTAGTTTAGGCAAAATGATAAGGTTTCATTATGGATTGATATTGTCTTACATAAAGTTATAGGGAAATTTTATTTTTCGATTCTTTATGTTTAAAAATATTTTATAAAATTATCTTTTATTTTTAAAAATATTTAGAGTTTAAAGAGTGTTGGTTTCAAATATTTTAAAAATTAATTTGTTAGAAAAATTCTTTTTTGTTTAATATATATATATATACATTGATATTGATATGTGGAGAACATCGTGTAAATTGATATGGGTAGAGCATCATATGTGTACATGGACTAATTATAGATTAATTTTGTTCTTTTGTTTTCTTAGAAGGCTGTTGCTTTGCAGACTTATTAGTTATTATTTTATTAGATTTAATTATAATTTTATTAGTTTTCCTTGTACATAAATTCCTTGTTTAGCCTATTTTAAAAAATGTAAAATATAATATTTAAATATTTTAATGTGAATAATGCTTTTAAATAGATCTTTTGAAAAATATTTTAGGATATCCATTTTGATAAATTTTAAAGTCTAAATCGCATGCAAAATCTAAAAGTAGCCTCAATATCAATTTTTGCTTCTTGATTGTAATTCTTAGTAACAAGCCTTACTTTATTACAAGTAACTATACCATTTTCATCAAACTTATTCCTAGATACCACTTGTTGGCAATAAGTTGATGATCTTTTAGTTTAAGAACTAAGTCCCAAACTTGATTTATATCAAATTAGTTTTATTCTTCATTCATGGTCATAAAGCTAATGCTAATCAAGTATTGCATCACCAATTGTTTAAAGCTCAATTTGAGAACGAAAAGTGGAGAATTGACAATAGTAGCGTACCATATACCATGTGCGTACTCATCTTGAGATATCACCCAAGACAATATCAATAGGATGAATCTTGGTTGAAGACCTTCAACTTCAGCCCCTTTTATGTTTGTGGATTGTCATCTTTGTCACTTTCAAATTCTTCTCCTACATCATTAGATAAAGAATCTTGTCCTTCTTTTGGGTGTTAAATTCATCAAAAATAATATGCATCGATTCTTCAATTAGTAAGAAATGTTTATTGAAAAACTTGTACGACTTGCTATTAGATGAATATGTTGGGGTTGATTGCAAGTCCCACATCCTTTAGTGTGGGAGACTAAGAAGAAGGCCAAGGCTATATATTGGGTTTTGGTCATTTGTTTTCAAATGCACCGGTCAGCAATAGCACTTTAAGCTTGTATTTGACTTAGTTTAAATATTTGCTTTGTAAGAGTGTGGTTGTACTGGGTGTTGGGTGTGAGTGAGAGAAGTCTATGTGTTGTAACAATTGTCACATAGTGTTAATTCTCTAGTTGCTGGTTTAGGCAGCGGCCGTGGTTTTTTCTCCGCTTTTGGAGTTTCCACGTTATATTCTTGTGTTGTGATTGTGTCTTAATTCTTTTAAACTTATGCTATTTTTCCCAACAACTGGTATCAGAGCCAGGTTTGGAGGTTTGGTGGGATAATTTTTTTTAGTATGCTCTATGGTTGCAGCTTTGTTTGATCTTCCACATCAGAAAAGAATTATCCTTGGTATTGTTAGGGGAAAGGTGATACTGTGAAAGTGTTGTTTAGGGAAGTTTTGGCTAAGAAAAGACTTGGTATTTAAGCGTGTCTGTTGTGACCCACCTCTCTTTCTTGGGAACTTACTTGGTGCACAGTTTACAGTCTGCGTGCAGCTCCTATGTCATATTCAAGCGTTATGAAGTTTGACATAGAGAAGTTTGATGGAAGAATCAACTTTGGCTTGTGGAAAGTACAAGTCAAGGATGATCTTATACAATTAGGATTACACAAGGCGTTGAAAGGAAAGTCTGGGCATGTGAAGAGAAATTGTCCAAGTGAGCAGTATCTGAAAATGACTCTAAGACAAGTGCTGGCAAGGTCTCCCTTGTTTTGGGAGATGATGGTGATCTCATCAAGAAGATAAAGTTTGTCCTTATGGTATTTCTGCTATACCATGAAAAAGGACAAGTTATTGCTAGCGGATTCAGAACAGCACACGGGCATTGATTGGCATTGATGCAAGGTGTGTGGTGATGTGTCGATGGCTGAAGAACTTCCTGGAAGCCAACATGGGAGTTGCACCATAAATTTCAGTTAGGTTTCGACATGAGAAAATTCTTGGAATTGTTTAGTTCCAAGTGGAGAAAATTCTTGGGATGGTTTAGTTCCAAGTGAAGTGTACTTTTTATGGTGGAGTATGATTGTCAGTAAGACAACGGAAGTGGAAGCTGTAACTCTTACAATCAAGGTAGAGTTTGTTGGGGTTGATTGCAAGTCTCACATCCTTTAGTGTGGGAGAATAAAGAGAAGGCCAAGGCTATATATTGGGTTTTGGTCCTTTGTTTTCAAATGCACCAGTCAGCAATAGCACTTTAAGCTTGTATCTGACTTAGTTTAAATATTTGCTTTGTAAGAGTGTGGTTGTACTCGGGTGTTGGGTGTGAGTGAGAGAAGTCTATGTGTTGTAACAATTTTCACATAGTGTTAATTCTCTGGTTGCCGGTTTAGGCAGCAGCCGTGCTTTTTTCTCCGGTTTTGGAGTTTCCACGTTATATTTTTGTGTTGTGATTGTATCTTAATCCATGTAAACCTTGAAAAATCGTCAACAAGCACATAACCATAGTAATTTCTACCCATGCTTTTATTATGAGAAGGTTCAAATAAATCCATATGTAATAGTTGCAAAGGACTTTTTGTAAAAATATGATTTTTGATTTTTAAAGGAATATTTAAATGTTTTACTTTTTTACAAGCATCGCATAACTTGTCATTCTCAAATTTAAGTTTAAGAAGACCAACTACTAAATCTTTAGAAATTAATTTGTTTAAATGGTCCATATGAATGTGTCTTAATATCTTATGCCAAAGCGATATATCCATACTTTTTTATATAAGATATCATGGTGTTATAAAAAAAACTTTATCAAGGTTTACCATATAGATGTTTTCTATTTTGTGGCTTACAAACTTAATTTGCTTGACATTTTTTCTCATGATTTTGCAACGAGAGGAGTTGAAGGAAATTTTATATCATTTTTCACATAATCGACTAATGGTAAACAAATTATGCTTTAGGCCATCAACATAGAAAACATTTTCTCTAGTAGTGAAAGAGATATTACCAAATTTGCCAACATTGTAAGACCTTTTACGAATTGTCTAGAATATGACAATTAAACTCATACACCTTAGTAAAACAAAGGTAAAATATATTGAATAATAAATTAGAATCAACAACATAACTGAAGACTACATTCATTCATAAATGTAGTTTACAACTTGTTCAATAGATCTATAAAATATTATATCTTGAGGCAGAAAAATAAAAACTACATCAGAGTCATAAAAATGGTAACAACAACAGAGTTATGAAAAATCATTTTGATGCAGTTATAAAACACCAAAATGCGAAAATTCCATTTCTCCACTCTCTACATCTCTTAACCCGCAATAACCCTAAAACAGTTTCATTATAGAATTCAGAGTAGGCAGGTTGTTAAAATATTAGCAGGTTGCCCCCAGTTTCACTGGTCGAGTCTTATCTCTAAGGATGCAAGGGTAAATCCGGACATGCAAGGTTGGGAAACAGGTTTAGGGGACCTAAAGAAGCTTTTGGCTTTGGAGGATTTGGGAGAAGAAATGAGAATGGAAGGTTTGGAGATGGAAGTGAACAGTAACCAAACTTGGGATTCAAGCACGGGAAGAAGAAAAAGATTTGGAGATTTCAATTCTAAGTCACGAGGTTTCGAGATGGGAGTGAGAGTAATGACATTTTATCATAACATATAAATAAGAGAGAAAAAATGGAATGAAATTTCCATATTGTCCTTTTCCCTTATTACTCTTTTGCCCCTTTTTGTCAAATCCCTTTCTTTTAATTGAAATTCATGATTAATAAATTAACATGCTGATATTTTAACTAATATTTATTTTTAACATATTTTAATTAAATTGGATAATATTTTTTAAAATCTTTATTTCAATGAATTTTAATTAAGTGGGTTGTTACATCAAATACCAAATATCTATCTCTTGTTATTATCACCACAGGTTACAAATCCTTCTTCTTTAAGATCAACACGAATAATTTGAATTTGTGTCGCGTCATGTGCTTGGAGCATTCGCTATCAAGAAACCAATGCTTATTTCATGCTCTTAAGAATGCCTATAACATGTGAAATTAATGAGAAGTTATAGGTACCCAATTTTGGAAATCCACATCATCCTATCATTTGGTACCAAAAATTTTCTAAAAAAATATTTATAAGATATACGTCCCTTTTGTCCACAAGGGAAACAAGTAACATGTGACAAATGTTGTTTCTTAGATTTATGATAGTACCTATTGAAAGATGAGTTGTTGTTATATGATTGATTTCTAAGATTTGACATGATACTATCATTTTCTAATGAACTGCATTTTTCAAATTGTGAAGATTTTTGAAAAGAAGATGTTTTTCGTGTAACTTCATGAGCTAGTTTTAATGCTTTGGATATGTTCTTTTTTTTCAAATCTATCATTTTGAATTTCCAAATTTAAATAGTACTTCTTGTATGACCTAAAAGTTTGGTTATGTTTTCAGCATTCTCATGAACTTCAAAAAAACCCACTTGTAAATGTTCATAAGAAGGTAAAAATAAGATATCATCATCATCACTAACTTCATTTTTGTGACATTTGGCCATGAGGAAAAAGCTTGTTTCACCTTTGTCTCTTTGCTTGGTACTTGGGCATTCCTCACTTGAGGAATCTTGTTTCACTTTTATATTAGAGGATTCATCATCCCTCCTTGACTTGTATGATGAGCCATCCTTAGCTTTATTCATTCTCTTCTTCTTTCTCACTCATATGGTTTTTAAGCTCTTGGTCAAACTTCTTCAATTCTACAAATTTTGTAGGCTAACTCATAGATTTAAAATATTTTGACTTGATAATATTAAATATTATGAACATGAAATCATTAACACATATTTATGCAACAATATAATTAGATCTTCATTTGAAAAATTTCTACTACGATGATTGAGCTTATTAACAAGACTACTGATCAATTTTAGCATTTTTCCAATGATTAAACCATTGCTCAAATTAAGCATTTCAATAGAATTTTTCAATTGTTTATATCTTTTGTTCACCTAAGCATTCCACATATCTTTGGAGAAATTTGATCAATAAAATCAAAAGTTTGATGGGTGGATCTTGGAATGTTAGAGTGAGTAGTATCTATAGAGAAGCAAATGTGTGCGCATATATTTCGGCTAATTTTGGATGCTTTCAACATAATCAAATGATTGTTTATGAGACACCTAGACATCTCTTGTGAAAGCACTGCTTGATGATGTAATTGAAGTGTCAACTTCACTTATTTTGGTTAAATTTTTTTTAGTTTTAGTAAATATATCCATCTTTATTTTTAGTGTTTTAAAAAATTTCTTTGAACATTAGTTCTTCCAAATTTTCGACTATCAATTTTAGTCTGCTTTTTTTTTTTACAAAAATTCACTTTGTATGTTCAAATTAACTTATTTTTTTTATTATTTGTCATTATTAAAACTTTAAAATATTATTAATTTAATAATTTAACTATTTAATCTATAATTTAATTATTTAATTTTTAATATGAAATTATAGATAAATTAATAAAGATTCAGGATTAAATAGTAAAATTATTAAATAATTTGATATTTTAAAATCTTATCAATTATATGCCATCAAAAACATTTTCAAAGTAATTTGAATAATAAAAGGAAGTTATTAATATGATTTTCTGGTTCAAAACTTTTTAGGATATTTGAGAACCGAAGAATCAACAAAGACACACAAAATAATCTAATTATAATATAATTTTGACATAAATTCAATTGCAACTATTAAAAACTCAATTGCAACTCATAAAACATAGAAAGAAATATGGAATCAAACATATATCAATAGGCAAAATATTTTTAATGATTTCACACAAAAGGTATAGTAATTAAACTTTAAACATAATAATATTACAAGGAAATAGTGTCATAGAAATAATTTTTGTTTTATATAATTTAGAGTTTATTTTTTAAAGATTTAAAAACAAAATGATTTTTTTAAACTACAATTTCCCTTTCGTAGACACATTTTAAAATTTGATCAATGTTATTGAGTACTCTTAAAAAAAAATATAAACATATATTGGAGAAAATTTAGATGAGAGTCGCATGGAATGAGAAAACTAACAACACTGTGTAAAGAGAAAAAAATGGAGAAAAATGCAACTAAAGAATTTATGTAAACTGATAAATAAAAACTTATTAAAAATTAACATAGGGCAATTTGGAACTTTCAAAATAAATAAGGGGTAATTGCATGATTCTCTCTCGTTAATGAATTAAATTCCGTGTTTTTTAATTGTGTTTCGTTTTTCCTTCTCATTTATTGCAAGAGTCATATTCGAGAAACTACAATTTTTAGCTTTTCATTTTTAGCCAAAATATGATTTTGTGGCCAACTTATAAAATATTTTGTGGCTGAAAAAAAAACCTTTATAAATTACTGACCGAAAAAGCCCTCACAAATACTAAAAATCAAATTTGTTGTTACTTGTGATGAAAAAGCCCTCACAATTGATTTAAATTTCAACAATATTTTGTGAGGGCAAAAGTCCTCACTAAATTACACTGTCGAGCCTTTGTGAGCGCTTAAGCCGCCACAAAAATCACGCATTTATGAGGGCAAATGTCGCCACAAAGTTACTGCTTTGTGACTGCAAATGCCGCCACAAAATTATGTAATATACTGTTGGCATTTATGACTTCTTTGACCACAACAAAGTTAGTTTTCTAGATGCTTTGACCGCCACAAAGTGTTATTGTTTTTCTATAAATATAATCTTTTCTCTCATTTTTCATTTCTACCTTCTCTCTAAATTTTCTCCCTCATTTCCCTCTACAAATATTTTTTTCCAACATTTCTCTTCTATTTATTAAATATCGGTAAGTTTTTATTTTATATTTTATTTTTAATGTTATTTTTTATTTGAAGTTATTTTTTAATGAATATTATTTAATTTTTATTTTAACAGTGGTGCGTGCTATTGTGGTTATTGCAAATAGTTGTTACTTGTTTGTAAGTTTCAAATCAGACACTATTTAATATCAAGTATATAATGCATTTTAAATATAAATTAATAATTATATAACTATTATTGTTATAAAAGTAATATAGGCGAATATCTTCTTCAATAACTTTTTTTAAAAAATAGAACGCTTATAATTTTTTAAACTTTTTAAAATAGAATTGGCTATGACACTTTCATCGTATAAAAAGTAGTTTTGTCATATTAAAAGTCGAACTTCACTTAATTTTGATGGGATCAAAGCATAATTTTGATGGGATCAAAGCATGTGTTTGACTCATGTTAGAAAATTTGTATAGATGTAGAATTTAATTAAAAAAATAAATGAAAAATATATTATAACGTGACTGTTACTTAATTGTAGTATTTGATTAATAAAATCTCTATTTTTATCTATGATAAAAAAAATATTAACTTACTTGTATTTTAATTCCTATGTCAAAGATATGGTTAGGTTAGACGTTTAAACTCACAGCATGAATTTATAGCAATATTAATCAGATTCCTAGAAAATTGAATAGATATTTTTTAAAATTTTAGAATAGCAAACATTATTTACTTATTTACTTGATTTTCATAGAATATGTATGTGTGAAGTATCTCAGAAGTATTGAATAAATTAATTTTAAAATGATTAAAATAATAATTGTGATACTTCTAAGATATATACCCGTGAAGTCTCGATATTAGATACATATATGATAGATATACATCTCTATATTTGAGGTGTTTGAACTGAAAAAACAATGTCGATTTACAAGAAATGGGAGTTTGAATTGTAAATGCACCTTTTAAAAATTCCTGTTAAAACTTAAGAAAATAACTCAAGATTGATTTTGGTTATGAAAACAGAAAACGCAGAACGTTCTTGGTTTTTGTTATAAAACAGAGAACGTTCCTTGATTAGTTGAAAACAGAAAATCAATTTATGTTTTATCTTATTTAATTAATTCAGTATGATAAATAAGAGATAGGATAGAGAATACCACACAAAGATTTTATCTTGTTTCACCCAACATGGGTTACGTCCAGTCCTCACAAAGTGAGATTTTCCACTAAGTATTCAAAAACGAAGAGCCTTCTTGATCTTACAACACCTAGTCTATATCAACCTTGATCTATTTCAATCTCTATTACTTTCCACCCAGAAAGCAATACCATCAGCTATCTAACCTTGATAGGATGTAATCTTAAACAAACTATGAAGAAACTCTTATAGTTTGAGTTTTTACAATTGGATTATTTTGACAGAATATGTGATTTCTCAACTCTTGTTTGAGAATTGATTCTTTACAATGGATTTACAGATAATTACGCAATCTACTATATGAGTATGAATCAGCAACTATTTAGCGAAATAGCAGAATATGTGATAGCCTCTGTTTTGCAGAATTTCAAGTACGTAAGTGATTGATTTATGGATTTCTCAGCACTTGAATTCCTTGCCTTGATTCTGGATATTGGCCTTCTATTTATAGGCTGTAGAAGCACTGAATGAAGGTACGAAAGAGCTGTTGGAGGTACTCTGTATTTTGACTGAACCAATATTTCAGAATAAAAATAATCCTTCTTTTGAAAACAGCTTTTTGACTTTCAGGTTTAACATTTAAAGCAGTTCTGTCCTTTTTAGAAAAAGGCTTTGACGTTTCCCCCTTGATCTTGGATGGTACAATCTCTTTCTTTGAGTCTTGAATGTAGCTAGAGAAGTTTGGAGAAGAATTATAAGCCATTGCATAAGAGATACATTGCTGCTGGAATTGTGCAGAAAATGGAGAATGATTAACGTTCTGGGTTTGTCAGTTTGAACTTTCTTGTGCTTCAATAATCAAATTGGAGTTCCCATTTTAATCATTATGGATGTCCTTTGCAATTGTCTTGCCATATGTCAAGGTTGATCGAACTTTCTTGATAGTTTGTTTTTTTGGAGTTACAAACTGTCTTGATTTTTGTCTGCTTTGAGTTCTTTTATTTTTGAGATCTGATGACCTTCTAAAGCTTGAATGAATCCTACTTGTTCCTTGCCATGTACTGATTTGATATGAATAAATATCCAGGGCAGACTCTTTGTTAAAGAGGTAGAAAAACTTTGGTCAATGTGCTGTGATGAACTTTTTTTGAAGCTGGAGATCATTCTCTATTTTGATGCAGAATGATCTTGTTGCTGTCTTTTCTGCTTTGCTTGATTATGTTCTTAATTAAATTCACTCAAAAACACATGTTAAATTAACATAACATTTTAGAATCATAATTAACTTTTTTAATTAACCTTTTTTTTTTATTTTCATCAAAACTTTAAATACAGAGTTTGTCTCAACATGATTTTCATAGGTATTGATTGAATTTTTTTTTTACAAGACTATGATTGAATGATATTCATGTAGATCTTATCATTGTTGATATGAATTCAGGGTCTACAAAAATTTTGATTACCAGTTAAGACAATGTTAAAGATAGAGTGGCAATCACAATTTTAATAACACTCACAATCCTCAATGTCACAAGAAATTTTGTGAGGTCTAAATGGAGACGATTTGTAGCGTTTGATGTGAAACTACAATCTTACTTTTATGTTAAATAGAAGCTCTTGATTGAAGCCTCTAGTTTACATATATAATGCACTGTTTTCAAATATTCAAAATGATTGCAATTTAAAGAAGTTAATGTATATCATTAGGATTAATATTGCCTGAAATGAAACTAATTAAGAGAATCCGAAGAAAAAAAATATACGATTATAGCACTATATTGTCTATGTTCTGATATAAAATGTAATAGAAATAACTACGACACCATTCCTTACTATCCACGTTCACAAAAAGACTCATAGTAATATCACAATCTAAGTTATAATGTATAAATAAAAGTATTTGAAAGAAATAGAACTTCATAGAGAAACACAGAAATTATATTTATAATTAATATCACAATTTAATTGTAAACACGAATGAAAATCATATTTAATAATAGTTATTTACTATTAATATGACAACTAAATGGAAATTGGGATTTTTCCAATTATCACAACAAAAATCATATTTATTTATTATTCTTGGTTTTTGAGTGTTCCTTTTCGAGACGTTCAAACAGACTTCCATCATAAACAGAATATACGATATCTTTCTGGAGTAAGCCATCTTTATCTTTGCATAGATCATATAATATCTTCCATTCTGATTCGGCAGCAAGCCTGAATATCAAAATACAACAATTTATCATAAAGAATGTGGGATATATTGATTAATAAATAATTAACTATATATATATATGGGTGATTCTATTACACAATATAAATGAAATACTAAAATTTGTTGTTAATTTAATTTTTTTCGTTAATATAAAAAAACTTACCATCCTTTGAAATCCTTTGGCTCTCTATTTGCCGTAAGCATTTCCTTCAATTCATCAGAAGTTAAAGCATTTGGATGTTGTTTTGCATGCTTGCTGAAAATTTCTTCAAATTTTGAAGGCACAAACCTAAAATTCACAGTCTAATTATGTAAGTTACATATCATGTATGCATTTACATCATGTTCTCAGTTTATATCTTTAAAAAAATTATCAAGCATTCACAACTATATGGTTTTGAAAAAAAATATTAAAAAATTTCAAATCACTCCCAACTCATTTAGGTAATATCTGCGAAAATGTTTTGGAGGGAAATAATTTTAAAAGGGTTAGAGATATCTATTTGATATTTTAAAAAATTAATATTATATACTTATCTATACGTTGTTTTTACAACTTCTTTATAAAATTAAATATATAACAAAAAAATAAATTAATACTCCAAATATTTTTCTTCAAATTCCTCCAAAATTCAAACTTGTAAATAACCTTTAGTGATTAATTTAATAATCGACTGCTATCCTCGTCGATCATAAAGAAGTAATCTCAATATCAAAAGAAAAATAGAATGACTAGGTATTAAATACATAATATAGCATATCAAAAAGTGATCACGAATAAGAGATTGGCTTTAAGTTTAATTATTTTATTACATGAATAAAACATAAAAAGAAATTATAATAAGAATGAAATGTAATTCTTACCCTCCTTCGCTATCATAGGTACCGGTGTCACTTCCATGGATTGATAATTTGATGTTTACAATTTCTATTGGTAGCAAAAGAGAAGGAGGCTTTCCCTACACCATATGGAAATTAAAGTCATTAAAATTTTCAACATAATAATCAAAATATTAACTTATGTATTTACATAGAAAACTATATGAATTATGAGTGAATACTTTATATAATTAACAAGTAGGCATTGATAATATATTTTTTTTACTTTAAATAAAATGTAACAATAAATGCATAAGAAAAAATAGTAAATTAAGAAAATGAGAGAGATATATACCGGACGAGTTTTTTGGCTAAGACCGGCATGAATGAAAGCCGAAGCAGTTGTTGATAACGCAACTCCACAACCTATCGCTCTAAATCCTATTCATTATCAAAATTTTATATCGTCAATTAATCGTAATAGACTAATAAAATATTTAACAAAATAAACTACATCCAAGTATATCTACTTGAATCCGCTATATTAGACCTGGAAAATCTATTTAGTGTAAATGAAGATGTAGATTTTTTTTTTTGAAATTAAAAAATATTAAATGTGAAGTTTAAAAATATAATAGAAAAAAAATTATTATATGAATTAACTATGGTACGAAAAAGAAAAAAAATCTAACCTTCAAAAGTTTCTTTTGGATAGATGATGCCATCGTGGTTTCGATCAAAAAATGAAACGTGTTTTTGCAAAACACTAAGTCCACTTGAATTCTCTGCATATTGTTTATAAATTAGTTATTATACAAATAAAGTTTATCATATTTTGTCAAAATAAAATATATTAAATTAATATCAATAGAAGAAATTAAATTAAAAAGAAAAAAACAATATAAAGGTAAAGATTTTCACATACGTGCGGTTGCGATAGCTATTTGATAGAAAACGTAGAAAAATGAAATAAGTAGTGGGAGAGTAACTTGATATGAATTCATTGTATTCATTGTTATGTTTATGCTTATGCTTAAGATTTTGACAATATATAGAGAAGAGAAAATTGAATTATTAATGTTGATTAATTATCATGGTTCTGCCTATGGTAGATTATAATATGATTAGATTTTAATAACACAATAATGTGATAATACTTGTTATGTATAATTCTTAAAAGTGATGTTTAACTCTTACTTTTTTTAATTAATCATTGATACTGTTTTTTTAAACCGTTATTTCTCTATTTGTTTCGAATAAGATTTTTTTTT
>JBBPBR010000005.1:43930713-43947046 GCA_037974775.1 Cicer pinnatifidum
ATATAGTTTTTACGTAAATGATACAAAAATAATTATCTAAATAATGCACTAAGCAATCCTTAACTATTAAAAAATCAATTGCAACTCATAAAACATAGAAAGAAATATGGAATCAAACAGTAAAATAATTTTAATAATTTCACACAAAAGGTATAGTAATTAAACTTTAAACATAATAATATTACAAGGAAATAGTTTCATAAAAATAATTTTTGTTTTAAATAACTTAGAGATTATTTCTTAAAGATTTAAAAAAAATGTTTTTTAACTTCCATTTGTTTACTATTATAAAAATGATTTTTTGAAACTACAATTACCATTTCGTAGTACATATTTTAAAATTTGATCAATGTTATTGAGTACTCTTAAAAAATAATATATATATATATATATATATATATATATAAACACATATTGGAGAAAATTTAGATATCATGTAATGAGAAAACTAACAACACTGTGTAAAGAGAAAAAAAAATGGAGAAAAATGCAACTAATGAATTTATGTAAACTGATAAATAAAAATTATTAAAAATTAACATCGGGCAATTTGGGACTTTCAAAATAAAGTAGGGGTAATTGCATGATTCTCTCGTTAATGAGTTAAATTCCAAATTTTTTTAATTGTGTTTCGTTTTTCTCCCTCATCTATCGCAAGAGTCAAAAGCGAGAAGTACTATTTTTAGCTTTTCATTTTTAGCCAAAATACGATTTTTTTTAATAAAATCATTTTTTAAAAATCTAAAACAAACACTCTAAGAACCCTATAAAATAATTTTTCGCTTGAAAATTTCATAAACAAACGGACCCATAATAGACAATATTCAACATATCCGAAAATAGATACAATTAAAATAAACTAGTTAAAGCAAGTACATCAAAACACTTTGAATTAAAGTATATATTAAACACATATAGTTCATCGATCATGACTTAAAATATATAATATAGTCATTTCACATATGATCCATTTTGATTCAATTTGAAAACAACTAAGACACATTATACTTACTTGAACTAATTCATCCGAAAAAAAAGTTAAAAGGTATACTTTTGGTGTAAAGTTTCTAAACTAATGACAACAAAAATTTTACAATTTGAAATTTTACCTTTGTTTATTTATATAGGTGATGAAACCTTTAAAAATCAAATTAAAATTTTAATAAATCACCCTTCAAATGTTTGGAACATCTTTTTTACATTGTTATTTGATGCTCCCAAACATACCTGCAAAATAATCAAACAGGATTTATAGGTATTTAATTTTTGTTGGGTCCTTGTAATTTATTGAAAACTTGTCCTTTGGGTACCGACATCATCTAACCACTTGGTAGGGGTGTACATAGGACGGATTAGCTCGGTTTTTGTGTGTTTCTTATTCGGCCCTAATATTTGACCGGACTAAATTTTAGACTCTTGTTCGTCTCTTAACCTGATCAAATCCGATGAGTTGCAGGTTCAATTAGGAAGGGACAAGATAAAGACGAGATCTGATTGGTCCCAAGATGAGACACTAAATAGTAATCCTTAAACTTTCTCTTGGAAAATACAATTAAACATAAAAATAAAAAAATAAAAAATAAAAAACTCATAATAAGTCATATATGGTTAGCACTTATCAATTCATTCAAGAATAGTAACTCATAATATTGTTTTACAAACTATAAGTTACTAAGTTATTGAGTTGATAATTTTTTTAGAGAGTAAATCAATAATAACATAAAATTATAAATAAAAAAAAATTATAATTTGTCCTTAAAGTAATTTGAGAAGGGACGGGGAACCAAAACCATATTCATTTTCTAATTTGTCCTTATTTTTTTGAGACAGAGTCAGACTCATTCCATGGTTTACGGGCCAAAACAGGTTCGCTGGACGGACCGGGTCTTATACACCCCTACTACTTGGTAGAAAAACTTTTCTTGTAAAACATTTGGAGGATGTTGTCCCTTTTTACCACAATGGAAGCAAGTAACATGTGACAAATTTTGTTTTTTATACTTCTAATAACATTATTTGAAATTTTAACTTCAATTTTGAAATTTCTCTTTTAGAGTGACATTTTCATTTTTAACGAAATACAACTTTCACAATAAAAGCTCATGAGAATATTCCATTATTTGAATAACTTCATAAGGTTACATCAAAATTATAATGGTTCTCTTTTGATAAGTCATTAATTTCTTTTCCTATCTTTAATTTTCTCATGAATTGCATTGAATGTGTCTTGTAGTTGTTCATATGTAGGTAAGTTAAGTTCATCATCACTAACCTCTTCTCTCTGGTTTTTACTCGTAAGACATAAATTTCCGATGTCATTGCTTTTAGAGCTTTTACTTGAGGTTTCATCATTATCTTTCAAAGTTATATACGCATATTTCTCTGTGTATCATTTTTATCTGTTTTTTTTTATCATAATTCGTACTCTTTTTAGTGTTCACCTTGTCCTAGTGCATACACAATGTTATTCTTAGTTTTGCAATTGTATTATATTTCCTGCTTATCTAAATATATCCAATCCATTTTAGATGTGTTAATTGCAACATTATCATGAACAAATTTTAGATTTGTTAATTGCAACATGATCATGAACAATTGTCGAACATATGTTCCATTTTTTACAGTTTCCTATATGTCCAAATCATAAGAAATTATAACGATTTTCATGTGTCCTTTTCAATCTAAATAGCTGTCACCTTTAAAAAATAAGATATATCATGTTAGAAGTCATCTCAATTACTCTTAATCTCATTAGAGTCGTAACACTAAGAATATTTGCATACAACATAATGAGCAAAGTTATTCGAATTAGATATTTTATACATAAAAATAAGATATTACAATTAGCCAATTAATGATTAGCCACTTCCAACTAGGAGATGATTTATTGATTTACAATCTATCAAACCAATCAACTTCCGAACACAACTAATTTCAAATCAAATTAAATATAAGAACTTGAGTGAAAAACTTAGTTTAAAAATATGCATAAATAATGAATATATTAAACCAAATAAAATTCATGATTAGTGAAACCTTTCAAAACATATTTTAACAATAAAATTCAAAACTATGAATAGATTCGAAACATGATTATTCTAAGTTTAAGTTTCTATATAAAATTAAGATAGTTTCAAATATCAAAACTAATATGAACAAAACATACATAAAATAAAAAAGGTAAAGGAAAGAAAATATCACATCGATAATTATATTGATTCATCAATTCGTCGTCGCATGTAGGCTACATTACATCCATATTCAACATGAATAAGAGTTTATTCATTATGAAATATAAAAACGTTTACAAGATGACTTGAAAGATTGTACAACAACTTCTTCCTTAAATGACCATGAACTAGATTTTCGAAAAATATATCAAAAATAATATGAACCTCAATCTACAAGATGAAAACATTCCTTCTAACATGCAAGATAGAATCACCCTAGTGTAATCACCAACTTTTGTATTAAAAATAATATCATTTGCAACCCTACGACCATATAGTCAATTGAACTTCAATTCTTCAACAATCAAATAATCATTCCATATAATGGATACCCCGTCTTTCATGTTAATCTATAAAGATCTTAATCAAACAATATTTGAATCAGAAAAAATGTATAATCTTGAATATTTTGATGAATGAATGATATTGTTGATGGGAAATTCAACAACAAATACAATAACAACTCTATACATTTTTAAAAATAACAAATACAATAATTTTTAACGTGGAAAAACCTTCTCAATGTGAGAAGTAAACAACCACGGGACCAAGCCAGTAATAGAGCTCCACTATGATCAAAATATGGGTACAAGAGAGTTTTAAATATGGCACAAATTCGTGCTCAGTAACCAACCAAAAATAGCAAGGTAACTAGCACAACAATCAGCCAAAACTATGAGAAAACAAGCATGAAATTGAGAACAAAGTTCAGCAAAAAAACCAGAAAAACTGCTGCTGTCCGAGTTCAATTTCTCCTACCTCAGACCTCTGATCGACGATCCAAACGGTCAGAATGCAGTATAACGAGTCACGAACCTGCTGTCAAAATTTCAGTCCGATCCGACGGTGAACGAAGGAGATATCGCGAATCTAGTACAGCTGCTCTGTTTTATGCGAAAATAGGGTTTACTCTTTCTCTCTCACTTTTCTCTTTGCCTCTCTCTCTGAATTCAGCTCTCTCTCACCCACTAATCTGACCCCTCTCCACTTGGTTAAGTGAGACTCGTGGGCTTGATAAATATTGGGCATTTCTCCACATAGGAAGGGAGCCCAAAACCCAACATATCTCCCCCTCACAACTTTGTGGAGGTGACCGCCAAACCGGCGATCTCACAGCAAGTTTCAAACTTGCTTCTCGGTAATGCCTTGGTCATCATATCAGCACCATTATCATCTGTATGAACCTTGGCCAATTCCAACAACCCAGCATCCAAAGCATCACGTATCCAATGATACCTAACATCAATGTGCTTGGACATAGAATGAAAGGTTGAATTCTTACCAAGATGAATTGCACTTTGACTATCACAAAATAGCAAGTACTTATCTTGAACAAAACCAAGCTCATGCAAGAATTTCTTCAACCATAACAATTCCTTGCATGCTTCTGTAATGGCAATGAACTCTGCCTCAGTAGTGGACAATGCAACACACCTCTGCAATCTGGATTGCCATGCCACAGCTCCCCCTGCAAACTTAATCAAGTAGCCTGAAGTAGACTTTCTGGAATCAATGTCTCCAGCCATATCAGAATCAGTATATCCCACAAGAGTAGGCTTATCACCTCCAAAACAAAGCCTCAAACTGGTAGTACCACGAAGATACCTCAAAATCCATTTCACAGCATTCCAATGCTCTCTACCTGGATTAGACAGAAATCTACTAACTGTACCAACAGCATGTGCAATATCAGGCCTTGTACACACCATTGCATACATTAAACTACCCACAGCAGATGCATAAGGAACTCGTTGCATATCTGATTTTTCAGCTTCATTGAGAGGACTCTGACTAGTACTCAATTTAAAATGACTAGCAAGAGGAGTACTTACAGCCTTAGCATTTTCCATCTGGAACCTCTGTAACACTCTTTCAACATAATGTTCTTGTGACAGCCAAAGTTTCTTCTTATTCCTGTCACACATGATTCTTATACCAAGAATCTGCTTAGCAGCTCCCATGTCTTTCATGGCAAATGACTCGCCCAATTGCTTCTTCAACCTGTCAATCATGAAAATATTTTTCCCAACAATAAGCATGTCATCAACATACAATAACAGGATAATGAAATCATCATCAGCAAACTTTTTAACAAAGACACAGTGATCAGAAGTAGTCTTCCTGTAGCCTTGCTCACACATAACTGACTCAAACTTCTTGTACCACTGACGCGGGGCCTGCTTCAAACCATATAGACTCTTTTTGAGCCTACACACATAGTCTTCCTTGCCTTTAACAAGAAAACCATCAGGTTGCTTCATGTAAATCTCTTCCTCCAAATCAGCATGAAGGAAAGCAGTTTTTACATCCATTTGCTCTACCTCCAAATCAAGAGTAGCAGTCAAACTCAACACAGTTCTAATGGATGACATCTTCACCACAGGAGAAAAAATCTCATTGAAATCAACACCCTTTCTCTGTCTGAAACCTTTCACAACCAATCTGGCTTTATATCTTGGAGATGTAGAATTGCTTTCTTGCTTCACTCTGAAGATCCACCTGTTTTCCAAAGCCTTCTTTCCCTTAGGTAGTTTCACCAATTCAAAAGTGTGATTATCATGCAAAGACTTCATTTCATCTTGCATAGCATCCAACCACTTCTTCTTTTCATCACTCTCCATGGCTTCATCATAACATTCAGGTTCGCCTCCATCAGTCAAGGTAACATAGTCATCAGAAGGATACCTAGTGGATGGTTTCCTCTGCCTAGTAGACCTCCAAACTTGAGCTTTAGGTGGTTCAGGAGCATCACCAAGATCCTCATCTTGTGACATCTCATGTTCTTCTTCAGCATCATCATTAGGAACATCAAAATCATCCCCAAGCTGCTGATCACCAACATCACCATGTTGCTCATCATTCTGAACATTATTTTCAGCAGTATCCAGATCATGTGTAGGCATCCGAACTGGATCAACATCAGACAAACCATTATCAATCTCAGGTGTAGTCTTCTCCATCTTATCAATGTCTTCAATGGTTTGGTCTTCAATGAACTTCACATCACGGCTTCTAACAGCTTTCTTCTCAACTGGATCAAATAGCTTGTAGCCAAATTCATCCTGACCATAACCGATAAAGATGCACTGTCTTGTCTTCGCATCCAACTTGGATCTCTCATCCTTTGGAACATGCACATATGCTTTGCAACCGAAGACACGCAAATGATCATACCTGACATTCTTGCCAAACCAAATCTTGTCTGGCACCTCAGCATTCAAAGCAACTGCAGGACTCAGATTAATAACATGCATTGCCGTGTACAATGCTTCACCCCAGAAATGCTTAGGCAACTTTGCTTCAGAAAGCATACACCTAACTCTTTCAATCAATGTCCTGTTCATTCTCTCTACTAAACCATTCAGCTGAGGAGTTTTAGGAGGAGTCTTTTCATGTCTGATACCGTGCTGCTTGCAATAAACATCAAATGGTCCACAATACTCACCACCGTTGTCAGTACGAATGCATTTCAACTTCTTGCCTGACTGTCTCTCCACCATAACATGGAACTCTTTGAATTTCTCCAGAACTTGGTCTTTTGTCTTCAAAGCATAGACCCAAAGCTTCCTGGAACAATCATCAATAAAAGTAACAAAGTAAAGTGCACCACTAAATGACTTTACCTTCAACGGGCCACAAACATCAGAATGCACCAATTCAAGCAACTCTGACTTCCTTGAGGAGGGATGTTTCTTGAAGGATACTCTAGTCTGCTTACCAGCCATGCAATGAGAACATTTCTCCAACTCTGCACTCTTTAATCCCGGAAGTACATCCTTTTTAGCTAAACAATTCAGCCCCTTTTCACTGATATGACTAAGTCTGCGGTGCCACAAAGAAGCCTCCATATCCATGGCATTCACACTGTCTTTAGCAACCAATGCTTTAGTCCAATACAGTTTATTAATTTTCTCCCCTCTGGCCACAACTAAGTTACCTCTGGTGAGTTTCCATTTTCCTGAACCAAAGTGATTATTATAACCACCATCATCAAGCATCTGCACAGAAATCAAATTAAAGCGAACATCTGGAGCATGTTTGACTCCTCTAAGCAACAACTGCACTCCCATGTTGGTCTGCAAACAAACATCACCAATACCAACTACCTTGGACACACCATCATTACCCATCTTCAACACTCCAAAGTCACCAGAAGTGTAAGATGTGAAGAACTCCTTCCTTGGTGTAACATGCAGTGTAGCACCACTATCAATAATCCACATGCTCTCATCTGATACAAGATTGACTGAGTCATAGTCACGGAGAATAATCAGATCATCACAAGTAGCAGTAGTAACACGATCATCATCATCATGATTCTTATCTCTCTGCTTACTGTTATTATTTTTGCTCTCCCTTTTCCATATGAAACAGTTCCTCTGTATGTGCCCAATTTTGTGACAATAATTGCACTCCACATTCTTAAATCTAGGCTTGGACTTACTTCTGTTGTTCTCTCTACTCGCACTTCTGCTATTCTGTCTGTTCCCTTTCGGTTCCTTTCTTTGACTTCGGCCCCTGTTCTCAGTGACAAGTACCTCGGAATGAGATGAAGTACCTTGTGCCTTCCTTCTCATCTCCTCATTAAGAACACTTCCCTTTACACTTTGCAAAGAGACAATACCATCAGAAGCTGAGTTTGTAATTGAAACCCGAAAAGTTTCCCAAGAATCTGGTAGAGTATTCAGTAGCCATAGTCCCAACACTTCATCATCAAATTTGATACCCATACCTGACAATTGATCTAGGAGCCCTTGAAAATCATTTAAGTGATCTGAAATAGAAGTCCCCTCCTTGTACCTCAAATTCATCAAGGAGTTCAACAAATACAACTTATTATTCCCTGATTTAGAAGCATACAAAGATTCAATCTTCTTCCACAAGGATCTTGCATGTTCCTCATTAGCAATGTGATTATAAACATTGTCTTCTACATATTGCCGAATAAAACCACATACCTGCTGATGTTCAAAACTCCAATCCTCATCAGTCTTGGATTCTGGCTTCTCACTAGCAAACACAGGAAGATGCAAATTCTTCACAAATAACAGATCCTTCATTTTTCCCTTCCATAAGTGATAATTAGTGCCATTCAAACAAATCATTCTATTTGTATTTGCCTCCATCATTCAAACAAGTCAAACAACCCCTTAACCAAAGAGCTCTGATGCCACTCTGATGGGAAATTCAACAACAAATACAATAACAACTCTAACAGAGCAATATGCAGCGGATAATTAATTTCCCAAACTTGCAAGAATCTGTGAGGAGCAATCAACAAATAATTACAGCAAATAAAATCACCATCACAAAGGACACAATAATTTTTAACGTGGAAAAACCTTCTCAATGTGAGAAGTAAACAACCACGGGACCAAGCCAGTAATAGAGCTCCACTATGATCAAAATATGGGTACAAGAGAGTTTCAAATATGGCACAAATTCGTGCTCAATAACCAACCAAAAACAGCAAGGTAACTAGCACAATAATCAGCCAAAACAATGAGAAAACAGGCATGAAATTGAGAACAAAGTTCAGCAAAAAAACCAGAAAATCTGCTGCTGTCCGAGTTCAATTTCTCCCACCTCAGACCTCTGATCGACGATCCAAACGGTCAGAATGAAGTATCACTAGTCACGAACCTGCTGTCAAAATTTCAGCCCGATCCGACGGTGAACGAAGGAGATATCGCGAATCTAGTACAGCTGCTCTGTTTTATGCGAAAATAGGGTTTACTCTTTCTCTCTCACTTTTCTCTTTGCCTCTCTCTCTGAATTCAGCTCTCTCTCACCCACTAATCTGACCCCTCTCCACTTGGTTAAGTGAGACTCGTGGGCTTGCACATATTGGGCCTTTCTCCACATAGGAAGGGAGCCCAAAACCCAACATATCTCCCCCTCACAACTATGTGGAGGTGACCGCCAAACCGGCGATCTCACAACAAGTTTCAAACTTGCTTCTCGGTAATGCCTTGGTCATCATATCAGCACCATTATCATCTGTATGAACCTTGGCCAATTCCAACAACCCAGCATCCAAAGCATCACGTATCCAATGATACCTAACATCAATGTGCTTGGACCTAGAATGAAAGGTTGAATTCTTACCAAGATGAATTGCACTTTGACTATCACAAAATAACAAGTACTTATCTTGAACAAAACCAAGCTCCTGCAAGAATTTCTTCAACCATAACAATTCCTTGCATGCTTCTGTAATGGCAATGAACTCTGCCTCAGTAGTGGACAATGCAACACACCTCTGCAATCTGGATTGCCATGCCACAGCTCCCCCTGCAAACTTAATCAAGTAGCCTGAAGTAGACTTTCTGGAATCAATGTCTCCAGCCATATCAGAATCAGTATATCCCACAAGAGTAGGCTTATCACCTCCAAAACAAAGCCTCAAACTGGTAGTACCACGAAGATACCTCAAAATCCATTTCACAGCATTCCAATGCTCTCTACCTGGATTAGACAGAAATCTACTAACTGTACCAACAACATGTGCAATATCAGGCCTTGTACACACCATTGCATACATTAAACTACCCACAACAGATGCATAAGGAACTCGTTGCATATCTGATTTTTCAGCTTCATTGAGAGGACTCTGACTAGTACTCAATTTAAAATGACTAGCAAGAGGAGTACTTATAGCCTTAGCATTTTCCATCTGGAACCTCTGTAACACTCTTTCAACATAGTGTTCTTGTGACAGCCAAAGTTTCTTCTTATTCCTGTCACGCATGATTCTTATACCAAGAATCTGCTTAGCAGCTCCCATGTCTTTCATGGCAAATGACTCACCCAATTGCTTCTTCAACCTGTCAATCATGGAAATATTTTTCCCAACAATAAGCATGTCATCAACATACAATAACAAGATAATGAAATCATCATCGACAAACTTTTTAACAAAGACACAGTGATCAGAAGTAGTCTTCCTGTAGCCTTGCTCACACATAACTGACTCAAACTTCTTGTACCACTGACGCGGAGCCTGCTTCAAACCATATAGACTCTTTTTGAGCCTACACACATAGTCTTCCTTGCCTTTAACAAGAAAACCATCAGGTTGCTTCATGTAAATCTCTTCCTCCAAATCACCATGAAGGAAAGCAGTTTTTACATCCATTTGCTCTACCTCCAAATCAAGAGTAGCAGTCAAACTCAACACAGTTCTAATGGATGACATCTTCACCACAGGAGAAAAAATCTCATTGAAATCAACACCCTTTCTCTGTCTGAAACCTTTCACAACCAATCTGGCTTTATATCTTGGAGATGTAGAATTGCTTTCTTGCTTCACTCTGAAGATCCACCTGTTTTCCAAAGCCTTCTTTCCCTTAGGTAGTTTCACCAATTCAAAAGTGTGATTATCATGCAAAGACTTCATTTCATCTTGCATAGCATCCAACCACTTCTTCTTTTCATCACTCTCCATGGCTTCATCATAACATTCAGGTTCGCCTCCATCAGTCAAGGTAACATAGTCATCAGAAGGATACCTAGTGGATGGTTTCCTCTGCCTAGTAGACCTCCAAACTTGAGCTTGAGGTGGTTCAGGAGCATCACCAAGATCCTCATCTTGTGACATCTCATGTTCTTCTTCAGCATCATCATTAGGAACACCAAAATCATCTCCAAGCTGCTGATCACCAACATCACCATGTTGCTCATCATTCTGAACATTATTTTCAGCAGTATCCAGATCATGTGTAGGCATCCGAACTGGATCAACATCAGACAAACCATTATCAATCTCAGGTGTAGTCTTCTCCATCTTATCAATGTCTTCAATGGTTTGATCTTCCATGAACTTCACATCACGGCTTCTAACAGCTTTCTTCTCAACTGGATCAAATAGCTTGTAGCCAAATTCATCCTGACCATAACCGATAAAGATACACTGTCTTGTCTTCGCATCCAACTTGGATCTCTCATCCTTTGGAACATGCACATATGCTTTGCAACCGAAGACACGCAAATGATCATACCTGACATTCTTGCCAAACCAAATCTTGTCTGGCACCTCAGCATTCAAAGCAACTGCAGGACTCAGATTAATAACATGCATTGCCGTGTACAATGCTTCACCCCAGAAATGCTTAGGCAACTTTGCTTCAGAAAGCATACACCTAACTCTTTCAATCAATGTCCTGTTCATTCTCTCTGCTAAACCATTCAACTGAGGAGTTTTAGGAGGAGTCTTTTCATGTCTGATACCATGCTGCTTGCAATAAATATCAAATGGTCCACAATACTCACCACCGTTGTCAGTACGAATGCATTTCAACTTCTTGCCTGACTGTCTCTCCACCATAACATGGAACTCTTTGAATTTCTCCAGAACTTGGTCTTTTGTCTTCAAAGCATAGACCCAAAGCTTCCTGGAACAATCATCAATAAAAGTAACAAAGTAGAGTGCACCACTAAATGACTTTACCTTCAACGGGCCACAAACATCAGAATGCACCAATTCAAGCAACTCTGACTTCCTTGAGGAGGGATGTTTCTTGAAGGATACTCTAGTCTGCTTACCAGCCATGCAATGAGAACATTTCTCCAACTCTGCACTCTTTAATCCCGGAAGTACATCCTTTTTAGCTAAAAAATTCAGCCCCTTTTCACTGATATGACTAAGCCTGCGGTGCCACAAAGAAGCCTCCATATCCATGGCATTCACACTGTCTTTAGCAACCAATGCTTTAGTCCAATACAGTTTATTAATTTTCTCCCCTCTGGCCACAACTAAGTTACCTCTGGTGAGTTTCCATTTTCCTGAACCAAAGTGATTATTATAACCACCATCATCAAGCATCTGCACAGAAATCAAATTAAAGCGAACATCTGGAGCATGTTTGACTCCTCTAAGCAACAACTGCACTCCCATGTTGGTCTGCAAACAAACATCACCAATACCAACTACCTTGGACACACCATCATTACCCATCTTCAACACTCCAAAGTCACCAGAAGTGTAAGATGTGAAGAACTCCTTCCTTGGTGTAACATGCAGTGTAGCACCACTATCAATAATCCACATGCTCTCATCTGATACAAGATTGACTGAGTCATAGTCACGGAGAATAATCAGATCATCACAAGTAGCAGTAGTAACACGGTCATCATCATCATGATTCTTATCTCTCTGCTTATTGTTATTGTTTTTGCTCTCCCTTTTCCATATGAAACAGTTCCTCTGTATGTGCCCAATTTTGTGACAATAATTGCACTCCACATTCTTAAATCTGGGCTTGGACTTACTTATGTTGTTCTCTCTACTCGCACTTCTACTATTCTGTCTGTTCCCTTTCGGTTCCTTTCTTTGACTTCGGCCCCTGTTCTCAGTGACAAGTACCTCGGAATGAGATGAAGTACCTTGTGTCTTCCTTCTCATCTCCTCATTAAGAACACTTCCCTTTACACTTTGCAAAGAGACAATACCATCAGAAGCTGAGTTTGTAATTGAAACCCGAAAAGTTTCCCAAGAATCTGGTAGAGTATTCAGTAGCCATAGTCCCAACACTTCATCATCAAATTTGATACCCATACCTGACAATTGATCTAGGAGCCCTTGAAAATCATTTAAGTGATCTGAAATAGAAGTCCCCACCTTGTACCTCAAATTCATCAAGGAGTTCAACAAATACAACTTATTATTCCCTGATTTAGAAGCATACAAAGATTCAATCTTCTTCCACAAGGATCTTGCATGTTCCTCATTAGCAATGTGATTATAAACATTTTCTTCTACATATTGCCGAATAAAACCACAGACCTGCTGATGTTCAAAACTCCAATCCTCATCAGTCTTGGATTCTGGCTTCTCACTAGCAAACACAGGAAGATGCAAATTCTTCACAAATAACAGATCCTTCATTTTTCCCTTCCATAAGTGATAATTAGTGCCATTCAAACAAATCATTCTATTTGTATTTGCCTCCATCCTTCAAACAAGTCAAACAGCCCCTTAACCAAAGAGCTCTGATACCACTCTGATGGGAAATTCAACAACAAATACAATAACAACTCTAACAGAGCAATGTGCAGCGGATAATTAATTTCCCAAACTTGCAAGAATCTGTGAGGAGCAATCAACAAATAATTACAGCAAATAAAATCACCATCACAAAGGACACAATAATTTTTAACGTGGAAAAACCTTCTCAATGTGAGAAGTAAACAACCACGGGACCAAGCCAGTAATAGAGCTCCACTATGATCAAAATATGGGTACAAGAGAGTTTTAAATATGGCACAAATTCGTGCTCAGTAACCAACCAAAAATAGCAAGGTAACTAGCACAACAATCAGCCAAAACTATGAGAAAACAAGTATGAAATTGAGAACAAAGTTCAGCAAAAAAACCAGAAAAACTGCTGCTGTCCGAGTTCAATTTCTCCCACCTCAGACCTCTGATCGACGATCCAAACGATCAGAATAAAGTATCACGAGTCACGAACCTGCTGTCAAAATTTCAGTCCGATCCGACGGTGAACGAAGGAGATATCGCGAATCTAGTACAGCTGCTCTGTTTTATGCGAAAATAGGGTTTACTCTTTCTCTCTCACTTTTCTCTTTGCCTCTCTCTCTGAATTCAGCTCTCTCTCACCCACTAATCTGACCCCTCTCCACTTGGTTAAGTGAGACTCGTGGGCTTGCACATATTGGGCCTTTCTCCACATAGGAAGGGAGCCCAAAACCCAACAATTGTTCCACCTTAAAATGAAGGGTTATATCAATATGTTAAAAGACATAGTTCATTTATAAAATGACAATGTAATGTAACCAAAATAACTTACTTGTAACTTTTAAAATTGAACTCTATCAGTCATGTAAATCAATTCACATTTGTTTGAGTTGATTTATCAGTGTCCAAGAATCCAAGATTTCAGTCGTAAGTTGCATGAATCGACTTATGACATATGTAAATCAAATTATCAACTTCCAAAAGGTTTGGTAAGTCGATTCATACCTCAAATGAGTCGACTCGCTAGTTTTAAACACCGTAAAATGATTTCTAAGACCTACATATGTTTATATACTAAAACGTGAGTTGATTTAGGAAGTTAAAAATTACTTGAAAACTTTTTTGATACATTTCAAGATGTTCAAATATATTTTTACCACAAGCACCTAATAGTATGCATGAAAATGAAGTTTACATTTTGGTTTTTTGATTCAACAATTTTTGTCGATATTTGAGAATTGACGAAGCAAAAAAAGCATACAAAACCATCTAATTTAAATCTAGTTTTGACATAGATCAAAACACTAAATCTATGATAGAGAAACTTGAATTCAAGGATCCAATTTTTTTTTCTTGTCGTTGAAACTTAAAGAACTAAAAATAGATGAATTATTCCTTTCAAAGCCCTTCTTTTTTAAAATAGATGAATTTTTTGGCTTGATGCACCAACACTTCTCGTTCCACATAATGATGTAGCCCCACCATATCACTTATGTCACTATTATGACATGAAGGAATTCAGCTATGGTTACTTTTTTTTCCTCCACATTAGCCCTTATGTTGGCCACTTCCATCTCTTTGAAGTCTTGATTAACCCTTTTCAACCATGGGTGAGTCTTTCAAGTTTGTTGTGCAATTTCAATTGTATTAGTAAAACATAAATCTACTCCTCATGATTCTTTTCATCTTTTCACAAATTTCAATAGAATGTTCTTCATACTTTCTTCTTTACATGGATTGATTCCATAATACCAATTCTTAATCACTAAATTCAAGGCTGCTACAACCTACACATTTTAAATGTTAGAATAAGTATGAAATTAAAAATTTTGTTCGATTTTGGTCTCCCACTCTATATACACATTTGGATATTTTTTTCATGGAAAGGTGGAAGTTTAATTTTAATGTCACATAGTTGTTCATCTCTATTTCTTCCCTCATTTTATCTCCTTATTTTCCTCTTTTCCTTCGCATCACTATCATCATGAGAAAGAATTGAAATTGTCTCCAATTCAACAATACTTTGCTAAAATTGTTCGCCTTGTTCTCTCATTAATTTCTTGTTCACTCCCCATAAAAGGTGGATCAGAAATTTCTTTTTATAAAAATGAGTTAAAATGATAGTAATGACCTCAAAATTCAGTTCATATTTTTTACTCAAAAAAATGTTCCACTCGTGCTTCTATTAAACTTATCTTTTTTGTGTTGATGAACCATTATTTCCTTTTATCACTCAAATGCTCTTTTCAATAATTTAAAAAAACCAATCTTCAATCACACAAGATATAAAAAAAAATTAATTGGGAAACATACGCACAAGACATAGGTAAAAAAAAAATATGATAAAGGAAACAAAGTAACTCAAAAAGTTTAAAAGTAAATAGATTGTCAACAATTAAAAAGAATGATATAAATCACAATTAGAATTTTGTTCTTTGATTTTTTGTTTTTTTTTATAATTATTTTTTGACAAATATACACTTATGATTCTTCTTGAAGTTTAGCCAAGTTTCCACTTAGATCCTTTAACTTTTATCCCAATACGGTATGTTTAGTGATATTATATTTATATCGTTAGTTTTTTGTCTCACTTTCAAAAATAATTAATGCATTTGAAAGTGCCTTATCATTAGAAATTATATTATCATTAGAAATTATATCAAACGCAACAATAATGTCACTCATACTAAAATATTCATCAAACTTTATAAAAGATTTTTATTTCTTAATTTTCTCTACCACAATTTAAATATATGTTTAGCCTTAAAATTTGCAAATAAAGGACTTCTAACATAATCAATATCATTAACTTCATCCACTTGCAAAGTAGTTTGGACAATCAACTCACTGCGATGTTTCGATTAAATCTTAATATTTTATGATAGGAATTTGAGATTTTGTCAAACTTAAAGAACCACATATATAACTTAATATAATTTTAATGCTAATGGTGCAAGTTGATTGTAACTTAAAGGGCCAAATTGAGAATAAAATTTAAATGACTTAAGTGAGAATTAGACTAACCTTCAAAAAATAAAGATGTATTTTTTTTTTTTATAATTAATTGCATTAAAAATATATTTAACTTTTTTTATTGGGCTTCGGTCCCTTGTATCTTAAAAAAAAA
>JBBPBR010000005.1:43949833-43995067 GCA_037974775.1 Cicer pinnatifidum
ATGAATGTTTAGTTAGAGTAATAATTAAATTGATAATATATATATATATATATATTAACATGGTGAAAGTTGACAATTGACCATGACAATAGCATCCTCCTTGTTAACATATATCAAAAAAAAAAATTCTAAAGTAATCTTATGAGTATAGAATGGTAAACACATTTTTAATTCTCTAAAACTCAAAAAGTTAAAAGAAAGTATTATTTTGTCCATTAAATTGCTCAATTCACCAGTGCAAATTTACCTTTTTCCTCATACAACTTATTATTGTTGGAAAATAGAAAAACAATGAATCTTCTTACACATAAAACACATTTGAAATTACTTCTAAATTTTCATCTCTTCTACTTAAACTTTACTCCTTATTCTTATCTCACATCTATGAACTTGACAGGTTAATATCATAAGTTATAAAAATAGATTCCAACCTAAATACAAAAAAAAAATGTATCAACTCCAAAAATATATATAAAATATAAAATACGCTGACATAACTTTTCTTTTTCCCCTTTATTTCACAAATGTAATAAATATACATAAATGATAATACAAAATAAATCTAAAATTAAGAAATAAATAAACTAACTTAAAGTTAGCTACGAACAACAACAAACATGGACATGACGTCACTTACACAACAATGCGACAAGAATGGTGATAACAATGAACATACATACAAACACTGCAACAACAACTAACCACGAAAAACGCATAAGAACCTATAGGAAGGTGAAGAACGCAGAGGATAATGAAGAAGAAAGATGAAGCAAGAGCAATGGAGAGGGAGGAACGAACATGAGTGAAATAGAGAAAGAGAGTTTTTTATGGTTCTCGATCCATTGCAGCCGGAACACGCTATCATATATATTTTTATTATCAAATTTTAAGTCGGTTATTATTATAATCGCATTAAACAACCTTCACATATTTACAAAGTTGTCACTGTCTCATTTTTTTAACTCGTTTCTTTAAAAAATCGACTTAAACATGTACTAAGTAACTTTTACATATTTACACAATTTTCACTTCCTCATACTTATAACTAAATTTGTTTAAAAAACTGACTTAAACATACCTTCGTCTCATTTATTACTTTAGGTGGTAGATAACAGACTTGACACTTTGTATTAAAAACTCTATTTTTTACTAGTGAGAAATCCCAATCAAGGCACTAGGCATACAACTAGTAAAGTTTCTCATGCTAATTCTAATTAAGGAAGCTACATGGTTTATAGGAAGTAATCGAAGAGGGTTATTCAAAGCAGTTGTTACAGGTGATTGATATCATATATATTAAAATAGTTTTATATTTCTTGAAATTATAATGGAAGAAAGAGTTTAAGGTTATATATATGGCTCTTAAATTTTTATCACAATTCTTACCGATCAAAAATATTTTAAGTTTATATTTGATTATTTCTTTCTCTTTTGTTCTAGTAGTATGTGAGATAGTTAGATATTCTCTTTTAAAAGTATGGCTATATTGGAGATGTGCGGTATCATCTCTTTTGTCCTATATCTTGTTACATGGTATTATTCTTTGGTCGTGGTTTTTTTTTCTTTCTGATTTTGAAGTTTTCAAGTTATTTTCTTATGTTGTGCTATGAGTCATAATTACAACATTTATGTTGGCGAAAAATCTCAACTTGGAACTTTACTTCATCAAAACTTTTTATCAATTGACCTGAGTTTTACTTGTAATAACATTTAGTATCGGACTACTTGTTTTTTTGGCCCTAGAGCTTTTAGAACCCAAAGAAAATTGTTTTGAGAGCAAAGTTGCTTTTGCTATAAGAGAGATTCTTTGATACTCAAATACTAAGTGAGTTCATTTTCGATCAATAATCTTCTATTTTCGGATTCTTGGATGGAAGGTTAATTTCTAGGATTAATCTACTCTTTCAAGATTTCATAAAGATCTTGATGTTTTTTTTATAATGTTAATTTCACGTTAATAATTCGATTCTTTTTATCGATTATATTGTTTTCTGATTGTTTAATTCGAATTTCATTAGATTTGATAATTTGGTTTGACGAAATTCAGTTTCCAAATTAATTAATTATAGTTTTTTGACACTTGATCGTTAAATATAATATATCATTTCCTGTGATGCTTAATTCAGTCAATGAATTATAATTCACATAGGATTGATTATGCTTGTTTGATCAATTCTATAATCAAACAAGAATATAATTATAGTTTAGAAATTGAATTTGTTAATAGAATATGTTATAGGTCTAAAATTTTTAAACGAGTTGATTCATCGTTCAAATATACATGATTGTAATTTGCTTTTTAATATGTCATATCCTAAATTCAAACTCCTCTTTATTTTGTTTATTGACTGGTTTAGAATTCGGTTAATATTGTCATAAGTTCTTGCAAGACAACTTGAGTTGTTGTCCTACGTTACGTTTTTAATACTTATATTCGACATGTGTGGGATAGAAGATCATCAACCTAACATGTCCAACCTAATTAGTAGTAAATCTCAGTACCATGTATGAACACATTTGGAAGGAAAAAAAACCAAATAATATATAAATATTTAAGCAAGTTCGTGTAGGGTACAAAAATTGATCTAAGTTAACATAAATTACATCAACCCAATTAACATTGGGTACATGAACTTAGTTAAACTTATGTTACTTAATTAACATAAGTTTATGTGAAATAGGTTCACAGAAAGAAAAAAAGGAGACAATGGAAAAACCTAACCCCAAATCACTCCAATACAAAGAACAACACATATATATACTCACACAAAAACATTAAGTTGTATAAGAAGGCTTTAAGTCATAGAAAATAAAAAATAAAAATAGGATCATTTTGCAAAAGGCAGACTTACTGTAGTGCACCAAGTTTTTGCAAATAGGATCATTTTGATTTTAGATCCTATAAAAATAATATATTTTAATTTAACCTTATAATTTCTAAACACTTTTAAATTAGTCCCTCAAAGATTTATCATGCTTACCTATAACTTTGGTAAGATGACTAATTTAAAACATATATAAAAAGGAATTAAGGCTCTTCAACTCAAAACCCATAATCTTCATCAATATTCTTGAATTCTTACCTAAAAACTATTCAACACATAACCAAATCAAAATCTAAAACCAAACCAAAATCATTCATCAACTAATCGAAAATCAGAATATACAATGCTAATATTGAAGGTTTTGATGGGTTACAATTCACTCACTCCTTCACTGCTCTTTTACATCTTACTCTCTTCTCTCCACAAAAAAACCATTCCATGACGGTTCCTTCTCAACGGTGCAAGCAACCTCCTAATGTCAAGTAGTTCATCTATGGTTTCTTTAGATCAAATTAACCTAATTTCCAATTTTTTTTTATTTTTAAATAAAAAAATAATTTTCTGTTTTTAATAAATGATTAAAAATGATTGATAAATGTTTAATGGTGAATTATAGTGAGTCATACAAAAGTAAGCCTAGTCATACATTCCACATCATCAAATTTGGTGCACTACACTAAAAACATTGATGAGAATCAAATTAAAGTATTTTTAATTTCCAATGTTAAATTGAAAAAAAAAATTATAGAAATTAAAATTAAAATGCGACCCTTGTTTACAGAGACTAAAATCAAAGTGACATATGTTAAGAAAATCAAAAGAAGTTTACATCACAAATGGAACGACGAATTGCTGCTCTTTTAATGGGAGAAATTAACTTTGATAGTTTTGCAAAATGAGAGAGTATATGATAAAAAAGTTTCTCTTCTGCTTAGAAAATTTAATTTTAACTCAGCGGTATTATGATCTTTTAGAAGTGTAATTAGAAAAAACTCAATAAAAATAATTTATATTTGAATTCTTAGCACCTTCATTCAATTAAAGGAAAATCCTTAAAAATAATATGACTTTATCTTAAATCATAATTCATAGGTAAAACACAATTTGTAGTTCTTTAAGTTTTTGCATTAGAATGATTTGTTTAAGTGTTTTCTACCAAATTGATCTTTTTAAATGTACACTATAACAATTTTTTTGTTTTATGTCCAACTTCTTTAAAAAGTGTTTGCATGGCTGTTTTGATGCTGACATGGCAAGATTTTTAATTAAAAAATACTACAAAAAATAAAACCTCTAAATTGTAATTTTTAAGGGTTCTTTATATCTATGTTTTTGAGTTTCAGAACCATAAATTAAAACAAGCAGAGGAGATTCTGGATGTTCCTCTCTTTGATTTGAAGAAATAAGATACATTGATTTAAGATGTGTGTAATAGTGAAATTTATAGTGTGAAGTCTGCATATTTATTTGTGAACAAAATTTGAAGTGAGCGCAAATAAAAATGGAGAAAATTAGGGTGCTATACGGTAATTGCCCAATACATTTGAGAGAGAAAAGAGTGTTTTAATTTTTTCTTTATTGTGTCCCCTTGTGATACAACACTTGGGGAGTGAAGACTTTGGGTCATGGCTGGAGGAGGGTTTGTGATCGTGGGTGGTAGAGTAAACAAAGAGCTTGAAGGAGCTAATGCTTTTTCTTCAATTTGTTAAAGAATTTGTTCCCATAAACTTTACTTTGAATTCTCTATCTTTTATTTTTTATGACTTTAATGACATTAATGTAATTAGAGAAAGATTAAAGATTAAAATAAAATTACTTTTAAATGATTGTTAACGGATGATTAGAGAAACTTTAAGCTTTGTGTAGGAAAAGATGAGACTTATCATGGAAGAAAGTTTTTTCTTCCATCTCTCAATGTTCTTCAGAATAACTAATTCAGAAGAAAAAAAAAACAACACATCTGAAATGATTAATCAGAAAGTGGATTTAGATGACTTTGAGAACATAGGAGGTGGAAGAAGAATCTATCATTATCAAATTCTACATATAGTAAGGTTCATATTGTCTTTATTGGAATTAAACAAGGCACTAGAGGGAGCAATGTGATGCATTGATTTCTGTTTTTGATCGGACTCACCCCATCAAAGGCCAAGTCCAACACAAATCCAAATTGATCCAACCCAACCAAATAGCATCGTAGAACTTTGTAGAAACTAACGTAAGCCGCTTATGAAGATGGGATCCGAAGTAGAAATCCTTCATAACTCACCTGGACCTCCAATCAAGACCACAAGATAGAATAAGAGGAAATTAAGTGATGATGAACATGATAGTTCACATATGCATTTATTATGGGCCATTTGATGGCAATCATGCTGCAATCACAATCACAAGATGACGCTCACATTCTTTTGATTGTTGGGACGCACGTCTAACATTAGAAAGAGATCTAAAGATCACATATCTCTTCTATGATGATCACAGTGAGAATCTGCTAGAAATCCTAGAATGAGTCACTAAAAGAGCATGATCTATTAGGTCATAAAGATACACACAAATTTTAACCTAAAATACCTCGTTCTCTAATATATTCTTATTTGATCATGGAAGTATACCCCATACAACAAGCTGCAAACAGAGAGAGCAAGCAACTTTTATCATTCATTGTTCACTAACACATTCAAGGTTGAACTCGTATGTTCATTATCTCTATATACTTTTAATAATAGTTTTTTACAATAAAAAATTTAAACTAAACATCTTTATTTTCTGGATACATCGGCGTCAAATAAACTATATAATTATATTTTACATAATTATACAAAAAATAATAAACGAAAATAGTATACATGTTTTAAAACTTAAAAGATCAATCTAATATCTTCATAAACTTAAATGAATAATCTAATACAATTAAATAGTTTGAAAGATTTAGTCAAAGAAATAATTAATCATAAATTTTATTAGAATTATGAGTTAAACTATAATTTTCTTATCGTTCAACTCTTCCAAAGTGTCTTATAACTGATTTTCTTATCACTTCAACTCTTACAAATTATTTCATAACTGACATTGACATCTTATTTGTCAACTATCAATTGTAATATCCTAAAAAAATATTATTAAAAAACCAAAAGAGAAAATAAACTAGAATTGATTATGTTATTTGGTTTCGTTTGCTTGTTGAAAGATATTGGTATATGCTGCTTGCTGAACAAGGCTTCAATTCCTTCAAATCCTAAAAGATTCTTTCTTTTCTCTTTTTCAAAATGAAAAGAGAAGATTCATACATTGAAAGTGAGAGATATTATTTCAACAAAACAAAAATAATGAAATATATGAAACTCAATTGTTGATAAACTTCAATCAAATAACTATCAATTTGAAATATTGAATTCAAACTCCGATTGAAATAATCTTTAATCTTACTTTATTTATGTCCCAATTGAAATTTAAATTTTCAAAATTTATTTCACTTAAAAACATGACACTTAAAATACTAATTTTTTCACCCAAGCATTGTATGTAGGTAAGTGAAATATCCCTTTCATCCTTTTTTTTTCTTCCTTTTATCTTTCTTTTGTTTTTTGGGCCAAAAGATTCCATGTCTTGTTCCCTATTTAGTAATCAGATACTGTATACATTACTTTACTTGCTTACACATATAAATCATTATCCATTAACTATAGCGTGCGCCCACACACGAGTTTTATGAATGAAGAGCATATTATATATCAAAATGTATATACCATTTAATTTCATTTATATGAGTAATGTAGATCAAAATGGTGTAAAAATTAAAGTGAAAAATAAAAAAAATAAAAAATAAAAAAAAAAATGAAATTTATTTGGCACATTAATTTTAACTTTGTTTCATGTCTCCTTTAAATCCGGCCAAGTCTCTTGTGGCTGGAAAAAATGTACTCAAGATCGTACACATAAATTATTAACATTGATATGTCTTTTCTGTAAATATGATGATAAATTGACCACACATGCGCACTATTGTATAGTCTTCCTCAATTTAATAATTTAATTGATTTAAATATTTTATAATTCTCATAAACGACAATTCATCCCATCATTTCAATTGCACATTCAACCTAGCTTTCCACAAATGTTCATGAAATTTTGAAATGCTTGATGGTAAAATGACCCATAAGCTATTTATGTTATCACTTATGTATGAGTGAAGTTCATTAGTGTTTATGATCAATTATCCATCATCATTGCTATAAAAAGTGGGGTCTTTATTGGAATGGAGGATGTCATCGCAAATTTGGGAAATTAAAAGGAAACTATAAAGTTAAAGTAATTAAGGGTCATTAATGTTCACTACCACATCAGAAAATAACATACTATGGGTAGCTCCTATCCTACCAGAAAAATATGGAAATAACAGGTAGTAATTAAGTTTTTATTTTTTTTTTGTAATCACCAACTTTTGTACTAAAAATAATATCCTTTGCAACCCTACAACCATGTAGTCAATTGAACCTCAATTGTTCAACAATTAAATAATCATTCCATTTAAAGGATACACCACGTTTCATGTTTATCTATAAAGAACATAATCAAACAATATTTGAATCACAAAAATTGTCTAATCTTAAATATTTTGATGAATGAAAGAAATTGTTCCACCTTAGAATGAATGAACATATCAATCTGTTAAAAGACATAGTTCAGTTATAAAATGACATTGTAATGTAATAAAAATAACTTATTTGTAACTTTCAAAGTCGAACTCTACAAGTCTTGTGAATCAATTCACAATTGTTTGAATTGGTTCACAAGTGTCCAAGAACCCAAGATTTCAGTCATGAGTTGCATGAGTCGACCTATGGCACACGAAAGTCAACTTATCAACTTCTAGAAGGTTTAGTAAGTCAATTAGTGCCTCCGGTGAGTCGACTCACTAATTTTAAACACCCTAAAATGATTTCAAGACCTATATATCTTTATATACGAGAACGAGAGTTGATTTAGGGAGTTAAAAATTACTTGAAAAGTTTCTTGATACATTTCAAGATGTTCAAATATATTTTTAACACATGCACCTAATAGTATGCATGATAAAATAAAGTTTATATTTTGGATTTTTTATTCAAGAAATTTTGTGTATATTGAGAATTGAAGAAGCAAAAAATGCATACAAAACCATCTAATTTAAATCTAGTTTTGACATAGATCAAAACTCTAAGTCTGTTATAGAGAAACTTTCGTTCACTGATCCATTCTTTTTTTTTTCAGTCATTCAAGCTTAAAGAACTAAAAGTGGATGACTTCTTCCTTTCAAAACCCTTCTTCTGGAGATGTTGTTATACCATGATGGCTTGATGCACCAACATTTCTAGTTCCGTATAATAATGTAGCCCCACCATATCACTTATGTCACTATTATGACATGAACAAATTTAGCTATGGTTGCTTCTTTTTCCTCCTCCACGTTAGCTCTTATGTTGGCCACTTCTATCTCTTTGAAGTGCTCACACTACAAGAAAAACACATATTTGTGGCCAACTTTATAAATATTTTGTGACCGAATAAAACCCTCACAAATTTGTGACCGAAAAAGTCCTCACAAAGGCTAAAATTGAAATTGGTCATTTTTTGTGGCTGAAAAAGCCCTCACAAATTTTTAAATATTTAACTGGATTTTGTGGCTGCCTAAGCCCTCACAAAATCACAACATTTTGATTTTGTGAGGGCTTAGGCACCCACAAAATCCAGTTAAATATTTCTGGATTTTGTGAGGGCTTTTACAGCCACAAAAAATGCATTTGTGAGGGCCAAATCCTTCACAAATGAGTGACGTGACCAGTGGCATTTGTGGCTGCAAAGGTCGCCACAAAGGAATGATCACGTGGAATTTGTGGTTGCAAAGGCCGCCACAAAAGAATGAGCACGTGGAATTTGTGGCTGCAAAGGCCGCCACAAATGCTCAAGCAACACTATATATATTTCTCCCCCTCCTACTTCATTTTTTCACATCCAACTTCTCTCTAAAACCTCATTCTAACTATTCTCTCCTCATTCTCTCTACACAAAATTACTCTTAAGCTTCATTTAAATATAATTATAATTATTAATTTAAATATTTAAATATTTAAATATTTTATTATTAATAATTTAAATATTTTTTATTAATTTAAATATTTTATTATTAATATTTTATTATTTAAATTAATCTTTAATGTAATTATTAATCTTTATTTTTAATTTAAATATTTTATTTTAAATTTTTAATTATATTAAGATTAGTTTATTATATATTACATTTAATTTATAATTACATTATATTTTAAATTTAATTTAAATTTTAATATTATAATTATATTAATTTATTATATATAATATTATAATAAACTATTAATTTTGAATTTAAAAATTAATTTATTAAATACGAATTATTTTGTGTTGGCCTAAGCCCTCACAAAATATATTAAATTTTAATTACGTTGGCATTTGTGGCGGCCAAAAGCCCTCACAAAGGTCCAGTCAGCAAATTCAGCATGTCCTTTGTGGCGGCCTATGCCCTCACAAAGGCAGACTTTTGTGGCTGCAAAAGCCCTCACAAATGCCTGTCTTTTGTGGCTGCAAAAGCCCTCACAAATGCCAACCTGTTTCAAGCACTTTGTGGCTGCAAAAGCCCTCACAAAATTTTGTGACCAGCTTCTTTGTGGCTGCCAAAAGCCCTCACAAAAGCCACCTTTGTGGCTGTTTTTTTGCCTTTGTGAGGGCTTTTGGCCCTCACAAAATCCATCTATTCTTGTAGTGTCATTAACCCTTTTAAACTATGGTTGAGTCTTCAAATTTTTGTGTGCAATTCCTACTATAGTAGTAAGACATAAATCTACTCCTTCTAATTCTTTTCATCTCTTCACAAGCTTCAATAGGACATTCTTCATACCTTGTTCTTTATTTGATGGACTGATTCCATAATACCAATGCATAATCACTAAATTCAAGGTTTCTACAACCTACACATTTTAAATGTTACAGTAAGTATGTAATTGAAAATTTTGTTCAATTTTGGTCTCCCACTCCAAATACACATTTGGGTCATTTTTCTCATGGAAAGGTGGAAGTTTAATTTTAATGTCACACATACTTGTTAATACTCTCTGCGAGAGCTAACTCAAAAACCTCAAAACTTTTTGTTTGTAGCCTAGTCCAATAATGGTTTTCTTCCTCAACAACTTGATTTTATTAAGTTAGAAAGTCAAAAAGATTGAACACACTTAGTGTGACTAATACGTGTTCAAAAGTTTGATTCTATGATAACATGTCATTAAATTCTTCAGGTTGAAGGGATTGAACATAGCTACCGTGTTGGTAGTGAACCAAGATAAATCGTTGTATCTCTCTATTCTGCTTTCTTTTACCTACACTATTTTCTTTACTTTAGTATAGTCACACGAAAAAGTTTTTAATCAGAAAACACAATTCCACTCCCCCCCCCCTTCCCCACCCTCATTTCTTGTTTGTTTTCTTCTACAATAGGCTTGGGTTTGCTGGTGCTCGTTAAGCTTAAAATGATGTATTTCATTTTGTTGGATTTGCAATCCCTTGAAAAGTATTATTTCGTTTAATTTGTTTTAAGAAGAAAAAAACAAAGACAACACACAACAAGCACACAAGAAGGGTAAAAAAGGACAACACACACTTAAAACCTAAAACCCAAGAGACCCACCCCACCAACATTTCTTCTTCCTCTCACTCATTATTTCATTTTCTTATCTCTCAATTCATGCACATATCTCCACCCCCAATTTTTTTTTTTTTTGTTTCTTCTTCTCACTTCACAACACAAATTAACACCTATAATATGTGTTTTGGAATATGATTTTGAAATATATGTTTTGGAAATTGTTTTTATAACAATGAAATCTTTAACGAAGAGTGTGTCTAGTTACATCGTTTTGATTAGGAAGAGTTACTCGTTAGATGAAGTCGTCCCTGTGTAAGATGTGTTGAGGGATTGAGAGGAGAAGGCTATCTATTAGATGAAGTCGCCTCTATGGGAAAGAACTATTGGAATCAGACTCATTTGATACTTAGAGTTTTTATGATAACAAGAGTATTTTATGAGAATGACATATTTGGCTTAAAAGATTATGAAAGAAGATATGGTCAAGATTTGTAGAAGACTTGAAGAATATTTGAAGAAGATTTGATCAAGATTAATCTACAACAAAATATGAATAGAATCAATTTGAAGAATTTACAATGAATAGATAAAATTCAGAATTTAACTATAAATAGATAATCAATATTGAAGAAGAAAATAAAATTCAGAATTAAACAATGACTAAATTGGAGTCCAAATTTTAACTATAAATAGATAATCAATATTGAAGAAGAAAATCATCAAAAAGCATAAAAGAGTAGTCTTAGAGTTCAGAGAGAGAAACACTTGTTCGAGTTAGAAATACTTTAGGAGTGTTCTTTTCTTAGAGTGTGGGAGTTATTATTATCATAAGCTTTTTAGAAGCAACTATTCAAGTTCCAATCTTTTGAATCCAACCCTATAATGGTCTAGTTCCTTATTCCATTTTGGTTTTTCAGGTTGTTAAGAGAAGACTTACCTTGTAGGGTCAAGGTGGTCAGTTCCTCAAAAGTCTAAGGTTGTCATGTTGTTAGGGAAGACTAGCTTGGAGGGTCAAGTGCTCTGTAATTCAAGGTATATGAATTAATGGATTAAATTCTTTGGAATAATCGATTACAGTGTTTGAGAAAAGATCCAAGGGTTCAATATGTATAGGTTCATTGAAGAAGTTGTTGGAGGAAACATCAACAGACCACCACTGTTTGATGGAGAACGTTTTTAGTGTTGGAAAGACATGTTGAGAAGTTTCTATATTTCACATGATCCTTAACTTTGGGACTTTTTGGAAGATGGTTATATAGCTCCAAAGAATAGTGATGGTATTGAAATTCCAAGAAAGGACGTGAATGTTTATCAGTAGAAGATGTACAAGATGCATCACAAGTCCAGAACCTTCATGATAAATGCAATCACCATCAACAAGTTGGACAAGTTCTCCAACAAGGAGACAGAAAAAAAGTATTTATGATAGTTTGATTATGACCTATGAAGGAAACATGCAAGTTCAAGGAGCAATGGCCAACCACCTAGTCAAAAAGTATGACTTGTTCAAGATGGAAGAAGATGAAGACATTGAAACATTGTTTTCCAAATTCCAGACCCTGGTCTCAGGATTAAGCAAGTGGAAACCTAATATCATTGTCATTCATGAAGCAAAGGATGTGAATACTCTAAAGCTGGAAGAATTAATCAGATCTCTCATATCACATAAAAGTGAGCTTGAAGAAGATGAGCCCAAGAAGAAGAATAAGACTCTAGCCTTGAAATCCAAGCAGAAGAAGGTTCTAAAGGCAACATCACAATCAGAGGATATTGATTCAGATGATCAGAATCTGAATTCAGAGGAAGAGGAGATTGCTTTCATATCTAGAAAAAATCAAAATATGTGGCACAACAGAAAGAAGAAATTTCCCCAAAGATATTCCAAGCAATCCAACAGAGGAAATAATGATAACTATGACAAGAAAAACATCATCTGTTATGGATGTAATAAATCTGGACATATCAAGTCAGAATGTTCAAATATGGAGAAAGGGAAACACTAGAGGAAAGATTCTAGACACAAGAAGAATAGTTTGATGGCTACATGGGATGATTCTAAGGAATCCTCTAACAGTGAACAAGCAGATTTGGCTTTGATGGCTTATACCAACTTTGTCTCTAGATCCAACACATATTCTGACTCTAAAAAAGAATCAGCGGATAAGAAATTGAGGAATTTTCTAACTTTACTCGATCTTATTTAATTACAACTATAAATAATTTTTTAAATAATAATCACAAATTGTCTTTAAAATTGAAAACACTAAGGAAAGAAATACAAATCTAACTAAAAAAGTTAATGCTTTAAAGAATCAAAATGTTGGATTTAAAACAAAAAAATGCAACTCTGAAAACCGATATTACTAAACTTAAGGCTAAAAATCTAACTTTAAAAAGCAATCATAGTTCAACATCAATTCAAAATTCCACATGTAACTCGGATAACTATGAACAAGCATTTCAAGATTTTCTTGCTAATGGTATGGAAATAAGAAAATATGCTTCTATGATTTATGAAGTTAGTAGAAATGGTAAAAGAGGTATAGAATTTGAAGAAATTGTAGTTGAACCTAAATATATTCCCTTTAATATCGTGTGTACTATTTCCTCTAAGGTCACTCTAAATTATCTTGTCTCATGTTAAATAAAGGGAAAGACAAGACTAACAAACAATGACCCAATCAAGTTTGGGTACCTAAGAATAAAATTATCTTTGTTGCAGATGTCCTCAACAATCAAGTAAAAAAAAATAATCATGGTACCTGGACAGTGGATGTGTAACATCCCTCTTTAGCTTAAATAAGTGGTAGTAATTTTTTTATGTTTTACTTATTAGTATACAATAATAATAATAATAAGTGTGTTTTACGCTTAGGTCTCAAATTAACTGAAATTACACCTAACATGGTTGTCTTTACGGCGGCTGAGAGTAGTGTTGAAACATCTTATATTTGTAAGAGTTGTCATCTCTTTGTATTTGATAGAGTATATCCAATTGTTTTGTTTTTTCGACCTTTGAAAGGAATGGATGTCATCTTAGGAACGGATTGGCTTTCAGATAATCGTGTACTTGTAGATTTTGAAGAAAAGATTTTGTATTTTCGTCCTGCTATTTTAAGCAGAAATGAAACTGATTCCATTCTATTTCCCAACGTGTCTTGCCTCTTACAATGCCTATGTAGTGGGGTCAAGGTTTTCTACTAACATCATCTTCAGATTCGGGACCTAAACTTGATGTCGCTACAATTCCAACTGTGTATGAATTTTTAGACGTCTTACCAAATGTGTAATATCGCTACCTTCATATATGGAGATAGAGTTCTCCATAAACCTAGTTCTTGGTGCTAAACCAATTTCTATTATTCCTTATAGGATGTCACCTCTAGAGTTAAAATAAATAAAAGCTCAATTAGAGGATCTCTTAACTAAGGGTTTTGTAAGGTCGAGTGTGCCTCCATGGGGTGCTCCAATTTTGTTAGTTAAGAAAAAAGATGGAACAATGAGACTTTGCATTGATTATAGGCAACTCAATAAAGTAACCATTAAGAACAAGTACCTTATCCCTATGATAGATGACTTGTTAGACCAACTTGAATGAGCCACTATCTTTTCAAAGATCGATCTTAGATTAGGATACCATCAAATTCGAATAAAGTCTGAAGATATTCAAAAGACATCTTTTAGAACACGGTATGGATACTATGAATTTTTAGTTATGCCCTTTGGTGTAACCAATGTTCCAGTTGTATTCATGGATTATATGAACCGCATCTTCCGACCTTATTTGGATACGTTTGTAGTAATATTTATTGATGATATCCTCATTTGTTCTCGAAATTTTGAAGAACATGAGTTACACCTCAAGATAGTGTTGCAGATCGTTAGAGATAAGGAAATGTTCGCAAAATTAAGCAAGTGTGAGTTTTGGTTAAGTGAAGTAAAGTTATTGGGTCATGTGATTTCTCAATTAGGTATAAATGTTGACCCTTCTAAAGTAAAAACTGTTTTGAATTAGACTCAACCAAAGAATGTTACATAAGTTAGAAGCTTCCTCGGAATGGTTAGTTAATATCATAGGTTCATTAGGAAGTTTTCCCAAATAGCCTTACCTTTAACCCACCTTACTCGGACGGATAACCCTTTTGGATGGGATGAATATTGTTAAAAGAGTTTTAAAGAGTTGAATACCTTCTTAACCATTGCATCTATCCTTGTGATTCCTGATTCAACCTTAGGGTTTGAAGTCTATTGTGACGCATCCTTAAAAGGATTAGGATGCGCATTAATGCATAACCGTAAAGTTGTAGCATATGCCTCTAGACAACTAAGACCCCAAGAGGAAAACTACCTTACCCACGACCTTGAGTTAGTAGATGTAGTTTTTGCCTTAAATATATGGAGACATTATTTATATGGAGCTAAATTTGAAGTTTTTAATGACCATAAGAGCTTGAAATACTTGTTTGACCAAAAGGAATGGAATATGAAGCAGAGGAGATGGATGGAGTTTTTGAAAGACTATGATTTTGAGTTAAAGTATCATCTAGATAAAGCAAATGTGGTCATTGATGCCTTAAGTCGAAAATCACTCCATGTAGCCCGCGTGATGGTTAATGAGATGAGCTTATTAGAAGACTTTAGAAACCATAACCTAAACATGATACCATTAGATGAAGGAATCCTATTATGCCCTATAGAAATCACTTTTGATCATAGTGATAGAATTAGGAAAGCTCAAGAGTATGATAGAGAATTACAGTTCAAGATAACTAGTCCTTAAAACTTGAGGAAGAATTGGTGTAACTAGTCTTTAAAACTTGAGTCCTTAAAACTTGAGGAGGAATTGGTGTAACTAGTCCTTAAAACTTGAGGAGAATCATTATAGAAGAAGCCCATAGAAATGCGTTAACAATTCACTCAGGTGTTACCAAGATGTATCAAGATCTTAATAAGAACTATTGGTGGCCTAGGATGAAAAGTGACAATGCAATGTATGCTGCACAATGCTTAGTATGTCAAAGGGTTAAAAATATACATCCAAGACCCGCATGTTTACTTCAGCCATTAGAGATTCCAGAGTGGAAATGGGATAAGATATACATGGACTTTGTAGTAGGGTTACCTCATACTGAAGCAGGGTACGATTCTATATGGGTCATAATAGATAAATTAACTAAGTTGACCCAATTTATTCCAGTGAAAACTACGTTCAATACCCTCAGGTTGGCCAAGATATTTATAAAGGAGATAGTATGGTTACATGGAGTGCCAACCAGCATTGTCTTAGACAGGGATCCTAAGTTTACATCTTAGTACCGCTAACCACCCTTAAATCAATGGTCAACCCGAGAAAACCATTCAATCATTACAAGATATGTTTAGAGCCTGTATCTTAGAAGATGAGGGAAATTGGGATACACATTTTCCTTTAGTGGAGTTTTCCTACAATAACAGTTATCATTCAAGTATAGGTATGGCACCTTACGAAGCCTTGTATGGACGTAAGTGTAGGACCCTTTTATGTTGGTCAAAGATTGGAGATAAAGGAATCTTAGGACCAGATCTCATCAGGGAAACCACATAAAAGATTAGATTGATAAAAGATAAAATGAAAATAGCCCAAAGTTGACAAAAGAGTTATGCTAACAACGGAAGAAGGCCTCTAGAATTTGAATAAGGTGATCACGTTTTTCTTAAAGTCACTCCCACTATAGGTATTGGTAGATTTGTAAGAGTAAAGAAATTGAGTCCTCGTTTCATGGGTCCTTACCAAATCCTTCGTCGTGTAGGTCCAGTGGCTTACCAATTAGCTTTACCTCCTTCTTTGTCTAGATTACACGATGTCTTCCATGTGTCTCAACTCAAAAAGTATATTCATGACTGTAGTACCCTAATTTTGTCCAAGTTATTAAAAATAAATCAAAAAAGGAAATATGTATTTTAAAAAGGAAATAAAATTAATTACAATAATTATTTTCATTATGTCCCATAAATTTACAATTTCAAATCTATTCTAAAAAAATCAAATTACAAATAAATCCAAATTAAATTACAAAGATTAGGTCAAACTAATTCAGTCAGTTGTTTCCTGTGTTCTCTACTATTGCCTTTGCTCATTGCCAAATCATGATATGTTGATGCTGACTGCCATTGATGCACAAGCCATGCTCACTGATACACTTGTACCTGTTGTAACTAAATAGAGAAAGAAAAAGATAACTTTTATAAATCACCCATTTCACACATTATACTTAACAAAGAGACAAATTTTTGAGTTTAAAAAAAAAGAAACTAAAGGACAAATAAAAGCTAAGCAAATATTCAAATAAAAACAAAATAACCTAAAGTTGTGAAGGCACCAAAAGGTGCAGAAAGATGCAGATGATGAGCAATGAAATGAAACATCAAATTAGGATCTGGAAACAGAGGCACAGACAAGAAAGCAACTAAACATATAATAGACTCTATAAATACATCTTCTTTAAGTTTGAAAGAAAAAAGGAGGGTTAGAGGGGAGATTGGTAAAAAAAAAAGAGTTTTTAGTTTGAATGTTTTGAAAGATGAGATGAGGGATAGAAAAATATGCTAACACTCATCAGAAAAGCAAACATTACAGTTAACAAAATATTCAATCTGTGTGTAAAAACGAAAGAAAGATAAAAGGAGAAAAACCAAACCTTTATATTATCACCATTGTCCTTGAAACCGGTGCCTTTTGGAGCAACCACACCTTCCTCCTGGGTCTCTTCTCCTTCTCGCAGCTTCCTGGTCTTTTCTCCTTCTCGCAGCTCCCTGGGTCTCTTCTCCTTCTCGCGGCCTCTCGGTATCTTTCTACCTCTCTCTCCTTCTTTTTTGTTGCTTCTACGCTCTGCACTTGTATTTCATCTAAAACCCATAAGCGGCCGCCTATCCCTTCTCTTTAGCTAGGTTTTTTTTTCATTTGGTTGTTTTAGTTGGATTTGTATAGTTGGGCTCGGGTCTTGTTTTTAAAGGATGGTAAATATGTTATGCATATGCAGCCCATCTAGAGTTAGTAAAAAACACAAAATACCAAGTTTTAAAAAAAACCCATATATCAAGTTTTAAGAAAAAATACAAATATCAATTATAAAGAAAAATACAAATAAATATTTTATTAAAGATTAACTAGATGCGACATCTTTTTAATCTTTGAGTTGTTAGGACACAAGTGGTACAACTTGATAGTTCTAGAACTCTCTTTATTTTATTTATTTATTTATCTATTTATTTATTTTATTCTATTTATTTATTCTTTTATTTATTTATTCATTCACTTATTTATTTTAATGAACTAATCTAAAATCCACTTATGTATTAGATGTGAACTCTTTTTAATTCTTGAGTTGTTAGGACACAAGTGGTGTTCTAGAACTCTCTTTATTTTATTTATTTATTTATGTATTTATTTATTTATTTATTTATTTTTATTCTATTTATTTATTCATTTATTTATCCATTTATTAATTTTAATGAACTAATCTAAAATCAACTTATTTATTAGATGTAACTCCTTTTAATTTTTGAGTTTGTTAGAACACAAGTAGTACAACTTGATAGTTCTAAAACTCTCTTTATTTATTTGTTTTATATTAATCTATTTTATTTAGTCATTCATTCATTTATTTTAATGAACTAATCTAAAATCAATTTATTTATTAGATGTAACTCTTTTTTATCTTTGAGTTGTTAAAACACAAGTTGTACTACTTGGTAGTTTTGAAACTCAATTTAAAAATCAAGAGTAATAAAATATATTTTTTAGAGGATTAAATTAGATGTGACATCTTCTTTATTCCTTGAGTTTTGGGACACAAATTGTATAATTTGATCGTCCTAAAACTCATATTATAAAATATTTACTCAAATCAAACTCTTTTATTTTTTCTATTTTTGTCAAAATATTTTTTTATCACAAGATAAATTTTCTTTAAAACACACTCAACACATCCGTATTTTTTTTTAACCAAGAACTACGTAGCTTTGATTTCTCCATCGCACCGGGAGATACGTAGGAGCAAGATCACATTCTTGTCAAGCACATAAATAAAAATTTCTTTTTTATCTTTTATTTGGTAAGTATATATTTATTTCAAAATAATATTTTAAATATAGTAATAATTGTTATTCATATTTAATAATAAAGAAAAATAAATATACTAAAGTTAAAATTAATTTTGCACAATTAATTATAGGTAACCGTTTTTAACGGATGTCGTAGGGTGCTAATACCTTCCTTACGCATCTCCCGAACTCAAATTTGGTTTCAAAGACCATTTATTTTTATTTATAAGGGTTTCCCAATATTTTCCCTATTTTAAAATAAATTTTGGTTGCGACTTCATTGAATTTCGGGAAACACTCGAAATTTTAGGCCGCGACTCCACTGGGGACATTTTAGAGAGTCAGGCCTAATAAATTAATTGTGCATAATTTTTAACTTTTTATTTTTATTTTTATTTTTGTTTGTTTTTTTATTTTTTTTCTTTTATTTTTTGCGTTTATTATTTCTTAATATGTATTAGTTGGCATTATTTTTATTTATTTATTTATTCATTTATTCATTTATTTATTTATTTATTCATTTATTTATTCATTTATTTATTTATTAGTCTATTTATTTATTTATTTATTATGTATATATGTTTTATTATCGTCATGGAGTTATTAAATTATACATATTCAACACCCTACACTTTTACTAAGACACACACTTATGAGTGGAACCTTACACCCCGGGTTTGAACAAAACTTAAGTTTAGTTTCGAGGTTGTGTAGTGGTAGCCTTCTGGATGTACATCATGTTTGGTTAGCATGAAAATCTCACCTAGAGTTTGATCTTATTGAGGGCATAGTCACTCCAAATAGTTTACCTATTATTGTTGACAATATTCCAAAATAAGATTATTGGCTCTAGGAACCGTGTTTAGAACTATAGAGCCACCCTTGTGAGATTTTCACTGCATAAGCCGATAGACCATTGCATCATAAGAATATTAATATAAGTAAAAATACCTCATATATTCATTCAAAATGTTATGTATTCATAACTGTCATTCTACCTAATTGCATTCATATTTCATGACATTGTTTCTTTTGAAAATAAATTGGCATTTTGCATCAATTTTCAGGATTGTTGGGGAATCATAAGAATCTTAGTCTCGTGTTAAATTAAAGTAGACAATGGGATCAGAAAAAAAAAAAACTTTACTTTTAAAGTTCAAATAACCTGATTTGAAAAGTTTAAGAGACATCAGCAATCAAATGAAAACTATACAACGTGATAGTTTCTTTCTCAAATATGGGAAGATCCTAAATCTCTTGGCAGTAAATGTGCAAACAGGGGCCCTCACGGCTTTGGCTCAGTATTACGACCCTCTCTTAAGATGTTTCACCTTTCAATACTTTCAGTTGGCCCTGACATTAGGAGAATTTGAACGAATATTGGGTTACCCATTAGAGAAAGGAAATCCTTATCGATATACTGGGAACCCACCGAGATTGGATGCAATATCTGAAGTTTTGAAAATCAACATAAGAGAGTTGGCCAGTACAAAAGAGGAAAAAGGAGCCGTTCATGGTTTTTCAAGAAAATATCTAGAACAAAAGTGCCATGATTTAGCCGCTAAAAAAGAATGGAGTAGTTTTATAGATGTTTTGGCTCTGATTATCTATGGCATTGTTTTGTTCCCAAACCTTGATAATTTTGTAGATTTTGCTGCCATCAATGTCTTCTTAGCTTTTAACGAATATAACCAAAATCCAGTTCTCGCGATTCTTGTTGATGTATACTACTCTCTACATATGCGGCATGAGAAGAAAGGGGGAACAATTTTGTGTTGTGCTCCAGTGTTGTATACTTGGTTCATGTCTCATATGTTCAAGAGAGTGTATCATATTGGAATTAAAAATAATCGTGAATGGGCTCAGAGTATAGCTAGCCTTACTGGGGACACAATTTCCTGGTATCATAGAGAACAAGGGGTGGAGGAAGTAATATGTCAATGCAGAGATTTCCCAAATGTGCCTCTCATGGGAACTAAAGGATGTATTAATTACAATCCATCGGTAGCTTTGAGACAGCTTGGCTACCCTATGTTGGAAAAATCGGATGATAAGTCATTGGAAGCTTTTATTTTGCACAATACGGGTATGGTAGACCCACCGATGTTGCGAAGGATAAGTCGAGCTTGGGAAAAGGTCATTAGAAAAGGAAAAGTACTTGGATGCAGAAGTTGCAGCACAAAAAGAACCCTACCGACAATGACTCAAAAATAGAGTCCAAGAAATCAAGTTTCCTTTCCACAGTACACCTTCGAGTGATCAGGAAATATCTGAACCTACTCTTGATACCAATGAAGAGATAGAAGAACTCAAAGCATTATTGTAGAAATCCGAAGAGGAGAAAAAAGAGCTAGAAGCGAAGTTAGAAAAAGTCTCCCACGAGAATGAGAATTTACGATCAGAAAACACTTGTAAAAGTCAGTTTATTGAAAGAAGTAACAAGAGGTTGAAAGTTGAAAAAGGAAATAAACTTGACATACAAGATTGTTTGAGAGGTGCAAATGAAGAGTTAGATGTGCGAAGGCAAGAAAAGAATGCATCTATCGAAGAGGCCTATATGTGGAAGCAGTTGTGGACAAAATCATCAAGCTCTGAGAAGAAGATAAAAAAAGAGTTTGAAGATTTAAAGAAACAACTGAAAGAAATGGTAGTTGAGTATGAGAGTCAAGTAAGGAATGAGAGGCAGCACAATGAAGAAATTGAAGAATTACTCTCAAAACATCAAGACGCACTAAAAATAGAAATGGAGAATTCTAGTGAGCTGAAGAATTACATTGATTACCAAGAAAAGATCTATAGTGACCTAAAGGACGAAACCATATATTGGGAGGATCGATTTATGATGTTGCTAGGTCAATTAAAGAATCAAGAGATTTATAAAGAGCTGGAAGATAAAGGAAGACATTGGAAAGACTGCTTTTCAAAATTGGCAATGTTTGCTAATCAAGCAGTCTTAAAAATTCCAAAGCATCTAAGAGAGATTGATGCAGTAATGCATCCGTTGAATACTCCAGTCAAAGTCTACAAGTTCGTCGAATATTGCAAAAATTTGGTAGAAGAATTGGAGGAGAAGATTGGTTGTCCTATCAAAAGAGAAGATTAAAATCCCACAGTCAATGTAGTTTATTTTAATTTAAATATGATGTACTCTTTCTCTTATCAATGAAGGATTTTCTATTTTGATTTCCAGTCCTCATATTTTCTTCACTAATAATTTGTTCTTGCTATTACCTAAGGCATATGATTCCCCAATATCCAACTATCATAATTCACTAACTGATTTCATTTCCATCACATTCATATTTTTAATAATTCATACAAAATTTATTTTATTTATTTTTTTTTTTTTATATAAAAAAAACAGAAAAAATCAATAAAGCAGATTCCCCGACACCCTTATCGAACGCGCGCGAATTCTAAGATCATGGATGAACTCGAGCAAAACCAAGAGGTGATAAGAGCATATGTCAACCAACTAAAGGAAAAGGTCGATCGAATTCTGGAAGCTATACAGGCTTTAGCAAGGAAGGAGAATACAGATGGGGATCCTCCGATTGTAAATGAAGAACACCAAACTACTCATTCTCACCCACCGGGTTTTACTCCGACTAACCAACAATTCCGCACAGCAGCTATGCAATTTCCTATATATGGTATCCCGCCTGGTTATACTCCGCCTGTAATCATCAACCCCATAGAAAATAATCAAAATCACTCAGCTGCCAACCCCCAAAACTTAAACCAATCAAATATTCCACCTCATCTGGGATATGTGCCACCCCAAAACACTATACCCACAGAAAATATTCCATATAGTGTACCTCAAGTTCCCCATTTTGATGTTAACGGGAATTGGCATCAATCTCACATTGGGGATGATACACAATCAAAAGAAAAATTTCATGTCTTAGAGGAACGAATCAAAGAAATTGAGGGGCATAATGTCTATGGTCTCGAAGCTTTCGACATGTGTTTGGTTCCTGATGTGACTATCCCTCCAAAATTCAAGGTTCCCGACTTTGAAAAATACAAAGGCAACACATGTCCTAAAAATCATCTAACTATGTATTGCAGAAAAATGGCTTCTCATGCTCATAACGATAAACTTCTCATTCATTGTTTTCAAGATAGTTTGAGTGAGCATCGTTAAGTTGGTATATGCATCTAGAGCGAAGTCGTATTCGTTCGTGGAAAGACTTGGCTGATGCCTTCTTGAGGAAATGCAGGTACAACATTGAAATGGCCCCTGATAGGATGCAATTGCAAAATTCATTGAAAAAGGACAATGAAGCTTTCAAAGAATATGCGCAACGGTGGAGGGAAATGGCATCACAAGTAGAACCTCCATTATCTGAAAAAGAAATGGTTGGTATGTTTATGGATACTCTCCAGTCGCCTTTTTATGATAAGATGATTGGGAGTATGTCATCAAACTTTTTTGACCTTGTCATGATAGGAGAAAGGATAGAAAGTGGGATGCGGAGTGGCAAGATCGTATGTCCAGCGACTAGCATAAAAAGACCCCAACCGACATTCACAAAAAAGAAAGAAGGGGACGCTAACACTGTAATTGTAAACCCCAAAGTCTCCTATTTTCCACCCATAAATTCTTATCGACCCCCAAACTTCCAGCCCCCGATACCACAAGCTCCTTACATTCCTTATCCATATGTGGCCGCAACCACACAAGCTTCATACCCTCAATATCACCCTTCAAGACCACCTTTTTATCAACCACCACCTATCGCATTTTCCCAACAAGGTCAATGGAACCCAAGTCCAATCTCAAATCACTACAGACCACCTGTCAATCAAAAAAGGATAACCCGTTTTGACCCAATTCCTGTCACGTACAGCCAATTATTGCCTCACTTACTCCAAAGTTCAATGGTAGTCCTAAGGCCAATGAAACCTCTAGAACCACCTTTCCCAAAATGGTATAATCCTAACGCCAAATGTGAATACCATGCTGGAGCCGTGGGGCACTCCATCGAAGATTGTCAAGCCTTAAAAACTAAGGTACAAGAATTGATCAATGCAAAATGGCTTACCTTTAAGGAAGATGGTCCCAACGTGAGGAATAATCCTTTGCCGGGTCATGGAGATACTGCTGTCAATCTCATTGAAGAAGAGATAGACCAATATACAAAAGATAATCACGTATTGCCCATAGAACCATGCATGAAAAATGATAGATCTTTTCCAAGACCATTGGAAATCCTCTATAGAAAAGAGAATCCTAAGCCAACTCATAGTGGAAAAAATGCAATAATTGTCCAAACACCAACTTCTTTTCCTTATGAAAACAACAAGGCGGTACCATGAAGTTATGAAGTCACATCCCATTTAGTCAACCACTAATCAGGCGATAGCTCTAAACATGAAGATATTGATGTCACCAATATTTCAGGGATTGGTGGGATGACCCGTAGTGGTCGAATATATACTCCTGAACAACTTAGGAAAAAAGAAGGACAGGACGAAAAAGGGAAGGAGACTGTGTATCATGCCATAAAAGGACCGGAAATTTGCAAAAAGACAGTGCCTACAGAAGAAGCTAATGAATTTTTGAAGTTTATAAAGCAAAGTGAGTATAAGGTGGTAGATCAGTTAAATCAAACCCCTTCCAAGATATCTATTCTTTCTTTGTTATTAAAATATGAAGCGCACTGAATGGCACTGATGAAAATTTTAAATGAGGCTCATGTAACTCATGATATCACTGTCGACCAATTTGATGGGGTTGTTGGTAATATCACCGCCAGTAGCAGTTTGAGTTTTAGCAATGTTGAATTACCAGTTGAGGGGATGGAGCATAATAAAGCACTACATATCTCTATGAGGTGTCATGATCATATTCTTGCACGAGTGCTAGTTGATAACGGTTCATCGTTAAATGTCATGCCAAAATCAACACTATCAAAACTTTTTGTTGACGGGGCTTGTTTGAAGCCGAGTAGTATGGTGGTAAAAGCCTTTGATGGATCCATAAGACAAGTTGTTGGAGAAATTGACCTTCCGATTCAAATCGGACCCCATATCTTTGGAATAACCTTCCAAGTGATGGATATTAAGCCGGCATATAGTTGCCTTTTAGGGAGACCGTGGATTCACGCTGCTGGAGTAGTAACATCCACTCTCCATCAAAAGCTAAAGTTTATAGTAAACAATAAGTTGGTGATAATATCTGGGGAAGAAGATATGATAGTGAGTCATCTATCTTCTACGGGATACATTGAAGAAGCAGAGGAAGCCATTGAGACTTCCTTCCAAGCATTAGAAATTGCCAATGTTGTCTTCATGGGTGAAGGATTTCAGTTAAAAGAACCAAAACTATCTACCACGTCATTGAAGTCTACAAAATCCATGTTGGAAGGAGGAGCTTTTGTTAAATTCAGGAAATTGATAGAAATACCAGAAAAGAAGGATAAGTATGGATTGGGATATGTACCTACCAAAGCTGATCAAGAGAATGCTATAAAAGAAAAACGAGAAAGCAAGTTAGCTAGTTGGAAAAATCGGGTACCAAATTCACAAAAGACCCATATTTGTGACATTCATCAAACCTTCAAAAGCGCTGGAATAATATATGCTGATCAAGTGGCTGTTGTGGAAGAGGATAATGTTGATGATGATACCCTCAATTTGGTGTACCCTTGTTCTCCAAGCACCAATCTCAATAATTAGAAGATCATCGAGTTTCCCGCGTTTGCTAATTCATGTTCAAAGTAATTATGTATTTTAACTCCTTTTGCTCTGCCCAAGGCTATAAGGATAACTAATAGGGCGCATGTATTTCAATTCCATGCTTATTATTAATAAATGCATTTTTGAATTCTCCACTTATTTTCGTTTTCTCTTTCTTTTTTAGCAATCTTTATTCATATTTTCTTTTTTTTCCTTTTTCTTCTTAACTTAAACAATGCAGATTCGAAAATGAATATGTTGAAAATAGCAGCGCTAGAACCCTTTCTTGTAATTTTGAAAACCCAATTAATCACGCTGATGAGGATTGCGAAGACAATTGTGAGCCTCCCCCAGAACTGGAAAAGTTAATTGAACAGGAAGCTAAGATAATCCAACCCTATCAAGAACCTGTTGAGGTGATCAATTTAGGGACTAAACATGATAAGAAAGAAATTAAAATTGGTATGTCTATGAAAGAAAGTGAACGAGAAAAGCTGGTCAAACTTTTACTTGATTATGTGGATGTCTTTGCATTGTCATATCAGGATTTGCCTGGGCTAGACACTAACATAGTTGAACACAAGCTACCACTCAAGCCTGAATGTGCTCCAATTAAGCAAAAATTGAGGAGGATGAGGCCTGATATGTCACTTAAAATTAGAGAAGAAGTCAAGAAGCAATTTGATGCTGGTTTCTTAGATGTGGCAAAATATCCTCAATGGGTTGCTAACATTGTTCTGGTTCCAAAGAAAGATGGAAAAGTTCGAATGTGTGTTGATTATCGAGATTTAAATAAAGCTAGTCCAAAAGATGATTTTCCTTTACCCCACATTGATGTCCTAGTTGATAGCACTGCTCAGTATTCTCTTTTTTTCCTTCATGGATGGTTTCTCAGGATATAATCAAATCAAGATGGCTCCCGAAGATATGGAGAAAACTACATTCATAACACAATGGGGGACTTTCTATTACAAAGTGATGCCATTTGGATTGAAGAATGTTGGGGCAACCTACCAAAGGGCAATGGTAACTTTGTTTCATGACATGATGCATAAAGAAATAGAGTTTTATGTGGACGATATGATTGCAAAATCTCGGACCGAAGAAGACCATATCGTAAACCTTCAAAAGTTGTTTGTGCGACTAAGGAAGTTCAAACTTCGTCTAAACCCCGCTAAATGTACTTTTGGTGTAAGATCAGGCAAGTTACTTGGGTTTATCGTTAGTCAAAAAGGGATAGAAGTGGATCCAGATAAAGTAAGAGCAATACAAGAAATGCCCGCTCCACGCACAGAAAAAGAAGTTCGTGGCTTTTTGGGCAGATTGAATTACATTGCCAGGTTCATATCGCATCTCACCGCTACATGCTAGCCAATTTTCAAGTTGTTGCGTAAAGACCAAAAGGTTGAATGGAATGAGAATTGTCAAAAAGCTTTCGAAAAGATTAAGCAATACTTGTCAAAACCTCCAATATTAGTGCCTCCAATTCCTGGAAAACCACTTATCATGTACTTAACAGTACTTGACGAGTCAATGGGTTGTGTATTAGGGCAACATGATGAATCTGGTAAGAAGGAACATGCTATTCGTTATTTGAGCAAAAAGTTCACCAACTGGGAAACAAGATATTCACTGCTTGAACGAACATGTTGCGCATTAGCATGGGCCGCTCGTCGGTTGAGTTAATACATGTTATGCCATACAACTTGGTTGGTGTCTAAAATGGACCCAATTAAATACATCTTTGAGAAACCTGCTCTTACTGGAAGGATTGCCCGTTGGCAGATGTTGTTATCAGAATATGATTTGGTATACGTGACACAAAAAGCTACCAAAGGGAGCGCCCTAGCGGAGTATTTGGCCCAACAACCTGTAGAAGATTATCAATCAATGCAGTGTGAATTCTCAGATGAAGGTATCATGACTTTATTTGAAGAGACCAAATCATCTGATAAAGAAAAATGGACTTTGGTGTTTGATGGTGCTTCTAATGCATTAGGGCATGGGATTGGAGCCATTTTGATCTCCCCAGAGAACCAGTTCACTCCATTTACGGCTAGATTGTGTTTTGATTGCAAAAACAATATTGCAGAATATAAGGCATGTGTCATGGGCATTCAAGCAGCCATTGAATCAAAAGTAAAAGTTCTTGAGGTATATGGAGACTCATCTTTGGTCATCCATCAAACAAAAGGAGAGTGGGAAACTCGAGACTCCAAATTGATTACGTACCATACCCATATCAAAGAATTGGTAGAACACTTCGAGCATATCACTTTTCATCATATTCCTCGAGAAGAAAACCAATTGGCTGATGCCCTGGCCACATTGTCATCAATGTTCAAAATAAGTGTCGGTCAAGATATGCCGTTCATAAAAATTCAACAAAAGGATAAGCCAGCATATTGCTTGTCGATAGAAGAAGAGCTTGATAGCAAACCATGGTTTTATGATATCAAATCATATGTTATGAATAGGGAATATCCATCAGGTGTTTCAGAAAACGACAAGAGGGTTTTAAGAAGGCTGTCAATGAACTTCTTCTTAAATGGTGATGTGCTTTATAAGAGAAATCATGATATGGTTCTCCTCAGATGTGTGGATCAAGCAAAAGCAGAGAAAATTATTCAAGAGGTTCACGAAGGTTCTTTTGGAACTCGTGCAAATGGGCACGCCATGGCAAGAAAAATCTTAAGAGCTGGCTATTATTGGTTGACTATGGAATCTGATTGCTTTAGTTACGTAAAGAAATGTCATAAATGTCAAATCTATGCTGATAAAATACATGTACCACCCACCTCTCTGAATGTTTTAACATCACCATGGCCGTTTTCAATGTGGGGGATGGATGTTATTAGACTCATCGAGCCTAAAGCTTCCAATGGTCACCGGTTTATCTTGGTAGCTATTGATTATTTCACAAAATGGGTTGAAGCCGCTTCTTATGCCAATGTGACGAGAAGCATGGTTGTCAAATTCATCAAAAGAGAATTGATTTTTCGATATGGCTTACCAAATAAGATAATCACTGACAATGCGACAAATTTGAATAATAAAATGATGAAAGAGTTATGTGATAGTTTCAAAATTCAGCACCATAATTCTTCGCCATATCGTCCAAAAATGAATGGAGCTGTAGAAGCAACAAATAAGAATATCAAGAAGATCATACAAAAGATGGTAGAGACATATAAGGATTGGCATGAAATGCTTCCCTTTGCATTACATGGCTATAGAACCTCTGTTCGTACCTCAACAGGGGCAACTCCTTTCTCATTGGTGTATGGAATGGAAGCGGTACTTCGCATTGAAGTTGAAATTCCCTCTATCAGAGTCTTGATGGAAACAAAACTGGAAGAGGTTGAGTGGGTTCAATCACGATTTGACCAGTTAAATCTCATAGAAAAAAAAAAAGAATGATAGCTTTATGTCACGGTCAGCTATATCAAAAAAGACTTAAAAAGGCATACGAGAAAAAAGTTTGTCCTCGAGAGTTTCAAGAAGGGGACTTAGTGTTAAAGAAAATACTGCCCATAAAAAAGGATGCTCGTGGAAAATGGACCCCGAATTACGAAGGACCATATGTTGTGAAAAAGGCTTTTTCTGGGGGAGCTGTAATACTCGCAGAAATGGACGAAGATGATCTTCCACTTCCAGTAAATTCAGATACAGTCAAAAAATATTATGCTTAAAAAAAATGATGGGCTCGCTAGGTTGAAAACCTGAAAAGGCGACCTAGGCAAAAAAATTAGAGCATCCCGATGGATTGAAAACTTGGAAGAGCAGTCCATGCAAAAGTTAGGGATAAAAAAAAATCAATCAAACATTTTAAACTGGGGCAATTATTATTGGAAACTGATTATTAGGATTTCTAAATTACAAGAATGACTAACGTTTGTTATGTCTCGACCTAAGTTAAACATACTCGTCCCCACATTGTAACCTCTACCCCAATTATTTTGTTTTCCAATATTGTCATTCGATATTGTACATTAAACTCTTTATATACCAATCCAGTTTCATTATTGAGTGTTCTATTGTTTCAAAATTTTATAATAATAAATATTGGAATTTGAAATATGTGAAAATATAAAAGTATTTTAAATATTTTGACACTTGAAAATATATACACGGGAACTTGTTTGATTCTCAAGATATATGAGTGTGTGAAGAATAATAAGGAGGGTTGTCATTTTAAACAATGGATTTTTGCTTCACTTCGAAAAGCGGTCATTCGATAGATACGAAGAGTCATCATGTGGAAACAATATTTGTCTTTATTCATCCATTGAATCTTGGGACAGAGAAAAGCATAAGGATCGGGGAATCAAATAAAAGAACAAAAAGTTATCTATAATGCATGACACATAAACCATTCATAATTTACTCATACTCACATGATCCATGCATCTTCATTGACACTTTACCTATACTCAATGCATCACACACGCATGAATCATTCATACCTTATTGTTGAATTGCAAGTATCATATACTTATCCTCTTTATCTACCTTCGAGATTGGACCAATTAAGATCTACGCATCGGTAAACAATCCGAAGACGATCATTTTTTAATATATCTACGCATCGGTAACCAATCCGAAGACGATCACTTTAATTTCTATAGATCTACGAATCGGTAACCAATCCGAATACGATCATTTTTCATTTCTATAGATCTATGCATCTGTAACCAATTCGAAGACGATCATTTTTAATTTCTATAGATCCACGCATCGGTAACCAATCCGAAGACGATCACTTTCATTTCTATAGATCTACGCATCGATAACCAATCCGAAGATGATCATTTTTTTCTATAGATCTACGCATCGGTAATCAATCCGAAAACAATCATTTTTAACAACCAATTTGAAGACGATCACCTTCATTTATGTCAATCTACGCATCGGTAACCAATCCGAAGACGATCATCTAAATTTTTTTGCATCATTCTCACTTTAACATTTTAAATGCACTTTAATACATGTGTTCGTTATTGGACAAAATTTAGGTCCTTATATTTACTTATCTTTCACTTGATAACATGAAAACGAATATTATTGTTATTCTATTTTCATATTTTTCAAGTAAAATATAATTAAATAGGGGCAGCTGTAGTACCCTAATTTTGTCCAACTTATTAAAAATAAATCAAAAAAGGAAATATGTATTTTAACAAGGGAATAAAATTAATTACAATAAATATTTTCATTATGTCCCATAAATTTACAATTTCAAATCTATTCTAAAAAAATCAAATTACAAATAAATCCAAATTAAATTACAAAGATTAGGTCAAACTAATTCAGCCAGTTGTTTCTTGTGTTCTCTACTATTGCCTTTGCTCATTGCCAAATCCTGATATGTTGATGTTGACTGCCATTGATGCACAAGCCATGCTCACTGATACACTTGTACCTGTTGTAACTAAATAGAGAAAGAAAAAGATAACTTGTATAAATCAGCCATTGTACACATTATAATTAACAAAGAGACAAATTTTTAAGTTTAAAAAAAAGAAACTAAAGGACAAATAAAAGCTCAGCAAATATTCAAATAAAAACAAAATAGCCTAAAGTTGTGAAGGCACCAAAAGGTGCAGAAAGATGCAGATGATGAGCAATGAAACGAAACATCAAATTAGGATCTGGAAACAGAGGCACAGACAAGAAAGCAACTAAACATATAATAGACTCTATAAATACATCTTCTTTAAGTTTGAAAGAAAAAAGGAGGGTTAGAGGGGAGATCGGTAAAAAAAAAAAAAAAAAAAAAAAGAGTTTTTAGTTTGAATGTTTTGAAAGATGAGATGAGGGATAGAAAAATATACTAACACTCATCAGAAAAGCAAACATTACAGTTAACAAAATATTCAATATGTGTGTAAAAACGAAAGAAAGATAAAAAGAGAAAAACCAAACCTTTATATTATCACCATTGTCGTTGAAACTGGTGCCTTTTGGAGCAACCACACCTTCCTCCTGGGTCTCTTCTCCTTCTCGCAGCTTCATGGTCTTTTCTCCTTCTCGCAGCTCCCTCAGTCTCTTCTCCTTCTTGCGGCCTCTCGGTATCTTTCTACCTCTATCTCCTTCTTTTTTGTTGCTTCTACGCTCTGCACTTGTATTTCATCTAAAAACCATAAGCGGCCGCCTATCCCTTCTCTTTAGCTAGGTTTTTTTTTTCATTTGGTTGTTTTAGTTGGATTTGTACAGTTGGGCTCGGGTCTTGTTTTTAAAGGATGGTAAATATGTTATGCATATGCAGCCCATCTAGAGTTAGTAAAAAACACAAAATACCAAGTTTTAAAAAAAACTCATATATCAAGTTTTAAGAAAAAATACAAATATCAATGTACAACTTGATAGTTCTAGAACTCTCTTTATTTTATTTATTTATTTATGTATTTATCTATTTATTTATTTTATTCTATTTATTTATTCTTTTATTTATTTATTCATTCACTTATTTATTTTAATGAACTAATCTAAAATCCACTTATTTATTAGATGTGAACTCTTTTTAATTCTTGAGTTGTTAGGACACAAGTGGTGTTCTAGAACTCTCTTTATTTTATTTTTTTATTTATGTATTTATTTATTTATTTATTTTATTTTTATTCTATTTATTTATTCATTTATTTATCCATTTATTTATTTTAATGAACTAATCTAAAATCAACTTATTTATTAGATGTAACTCCTTTTAATTTTTGAGTTTGTTAGAACACAAGTAGTACAACTTGATAGTTCTAAAACTCTCTTTATTTATTTATTTTATATTAATCTATTTTATTTAGTCATTCATTCATTTATTTTAATGAACTAATCTAAAATCAATTTATTTATTAGATGTAACTCTTTTTTATCTTTGAGTTGTTAAAATACAAGTTGTACTACTTGGTAGTTTTGAAACTCAATTTAAAAATCAAGAGTAATAAAATATATATTTTAGAGGATTAAATTAGATGTGACATCTTCTTTATTCCTTGAGTTTTGGGACACAAATTGTATAATTTGATCGTCCTAAAACTCATATTATAAAATATTTACTCAAATCAAACTCTTTTATTTTTTCTATTTTTGTCAAAACATTTTTTTATCACAAGATAAATTTTCTTTAAAACACACTCAACACATCCGTATTTTTTTTAACCAATAACTACGTAGCTTTGATTTCTCCATCGCACCGGGAGATACGTAGGAGCAAGATCACATTCTTGTCAAGCACATAAATAAAAATTTCTTTTTTATCTTTTATTTAGTAAGTATATATTTATTTTAAAATAATATTTTAAATATAGTAATAATTGTTATTCATATTTAATAATAAAAAAAATTAAATATACTTAAGTTAAAATTAATTTTGCACAATTAATTATAGGTAACCGTTTTTAACGGATGTCGTAGGGTGCTAATACCTTCCTTACCCGAACTCAAATTTGGTTTCAAAGACCATTTATTTTTATTTATAAGGGTTTCCCAATATTTTCCCTATTTTAAAATAAATTTTGGTGGCGACTCCATTGAATTTCGCGAAACACTCGAAATTTTAGGCCGCGACAATGACCCATCACAAACTTTACACCATGATTCAATCCAATTGAAACCAAACCTTACTTTTAAATTAAATTGTGGACCGAAGCTTGAAAACATGAAGAATAAAAGGCAATTTCGTTGGTGAAGGTTGTTTGGGAAGGTATGTTTCCCGAAAATGCTACTTGGGAACTTGAGTCCTAAATCTTGGAGAAGTTTCATCACTTGTTTGATCAGGTAATTTACTAAACTTTGAGGACAAAATTTATTAAGAGGGGAAGGATGTAACATCCCTCTTTAGCATAAATAATTGAAAGTAATTTTTTTATGTTTTGCTTATTAGTATACAATACTAATAATAATAATAATAATAATAATAATAATAATAATAATAATAATAATAATAATAATAATAATAATAATAATAATAATAATAATAATAATAATAATAATAATAATAATAATAATAATAATAATAATAATAATAATAATAATAATAATAATAATAATAATAAAGAAAGAAAGAAAAAAATGGAAGAAATTCCTAAACTAAGGGAGAAAAAACAAGAAAACAAAAGAAAACTAAAAGAAGAAAAAGGGAGGAAGAGAGAACCTAGAAATAGAGAGAGGGGGAGGAAGAATGGGTAAAAGTGTAACACCCTGATTTTTAACAACGCGAGTGTATTTTTTTTTTCTCTTAAAAACAAATTCATAAAACAAAGAAATAAAGAAAGAAATAATTTTGGATCAAATATTCAAGTCGTAACACAACGACAAAAGTCAACAATATTTACAAACAACGGAAATAGTTTTTGAAACAAAAATCCAAAATATTTAAATAGAAAAATACATTGGGGCTATGACACCTGTCAGACATAGCTCATACCCCTGGAGTATTCTCGGCAGACACCTGCATAAAAGCACTGCCCCAAGAATCTCTACTTTCCCCACGTCACATCAAAGAGTGGAACATGGACCCATCAAAAGAAAAGTCATCAGACAGTTTAAGCATAGATACAGTCTTCCAAAATGAAATAAATACAACCACAAAAGAAAGACATATAGTCCCTATACAACCACCTAATCATATCATGCTATAAACAATATACAACTCGGGTGATCTCCACACCCCCCACAAGATCCTCCTAACACAACTTCGGTCAGGTATGCCAAACTATGTGCCCGTCTCCAGAGTACTAACCGGTAGGACGATCCTGGTTCTCATCTGAGGACAAATCCCAGATTTCTAATTGTAAAGGATCACCAATCGAAATTAACAAATATCACTTAGCATTTAAACTTTAAACGCACAAAATACTATTTTAACTTAGCATACTCCTTAAAAGGGTTTTCATATGCCAAACATGCATAATCAAAGTTGAAAATTTGAACTTTTTAACAAAATTGCATTGTCGTATTCGAATACAACACTCTAGTATTCGAATACAGTGCTAATCCATAAGTTAGTAGCAAAATCATCATGTCGTATTCAAATACAGTCCTTTCGTATTCGAATACAAGTGTGAAATCATAAGTCAGTGGCAAAAATCACTTAAATGTATTCGAATACAGCCTCTCATATTCGAATACGATGTTAAAATTTCAATTGAAATTGAACGTTTTAAACATGTTTTCAAATACAAACACCTCATAATTGAATACAACTGCAAAATAATGCATATTTCAGTTTCGAAAATGTTTGGAGATCATTCAACGCTTACAACACAAATTCAATCAATCACACTCATATATTACGGCACAATCACAAACAACAATCGAGTATGTATATACAATCATCACAGTATATTAAACATGATTCGTGTGCCAAGCACCCTAATGCAATACGTATATGCCAATGCGCATGATTCCGGAATTTCTAAACCAAAACCCTCCTCGGAGGGGGTAAATCATGATTGTACAGTCTCTCACATACCAGTACTAACTACCAATGTGCAATCTCTCACGAATCAGCATGATATACTAGTGTGCAGTCGCTCACAGACCGGCACGATTTTCTAGACTGCAATTGCTCACAGATCAGTATATTCTAGAGTGCAATCTATCACAGATCAGCACGACACGATAATCCCCACAAGGATAAGATGAACCAACAATTCACATGGCATCATCATGTGGCCTATCACGGTCACCACTATCACCATAGCCTCATCGCGATCACCATGTACTATGAAATGCATGAGCATACTATGACTCTTTTCACCATAATCATTAAGTAAATGCAGATATTAAAAGATTCTTCGTTTTTAATACTCATTTATCACTAATGATTTTTCAAATTCACCACAGAACATACTCACACATATTTTCAAATTCAATCCACAAGTCACACCAAATTTCATCAATTCATTTTCCACAAAAGCCAAACATAAATCACATTAATTCAATATCATCAAATCGCACATAAATTTCATCTTAAAAATACATAATATTAATTATGAACACATCAATCACACTAAACATGAATCACAACAAACCACACCTCAAACACATCAAATTCAAATCCCACAATCACACTCATAAAACACATTAAATTCATTTTCCACAAATCTATACCTCAAACACATCAAATTCATTTTCCACAAATTCATTTATAAGGTCCTAAATGCAAACTAAAAGTTTGGAAGAAGCCCTTACCTCCATTGTAGCTTTAACAACCGATTACGGCACCGCGATTAATTACGGTAAAAAAATTTCTCGCATCGTCGCTTTAAAAACTAGCTCACCAGCACCGTAGCGTGGCAAGGAGCAACTTTCTCTTCTGTCACTTCTCGAAAATGAGCTTAGATATAGAAGAAAAATGATGATGTGTGTCTGACGGTTTTTGAAAAAAACAAAGCTTGGTTTGATAACAGAGAATGAAGAAGATGAAACTCGCGAGGTAGGAGAAATGTTTCAGTTTTTCTTTTCTTCCAATACTTGGTTTTTTTCTTGAAGAAGAAAAAAGCAACCAACGAGAAGAAAGATGAAGTAGGCGTGAAAAGGGGAAAATGTTTATGCTTATTTGATTTCATTGTCTTGCCTTCTCACACATATACGTTACTATTACACACACCACTTCACTCACATCTCAATGTAGTATAATACATCACTTCAATGTAATATAATACATCACTTCACATCTCAGACTTATAAAAAAGTCTATATGGCCTAACAGCCCGGCCTATATATATTTTATTATTTATTATATTATTCTTTATTATTATATTATTCTTTATTATTATATTCATAATATTATCTCCTATTTTAAATTCTATCAATTAGACAATCACTCAGGAATCATTTCATATTTCAGTAGTCGTTCCATATTCGATAATGATTCTATATTTGCTCGGTAGTCATTCAATTAGTCAATTAGTAGTCGTTTCATATTTATTCAAGACATAATATTGGGTGCGTTTGTTTCACAAAAAAAAATCTATTACTTGAAACCAAAAATTATTTTTTAGTTTAAAGGATGTTTGTTTCAGATTTTTTTTTAAATTATTTTGTTAGAAAAATTATTTTTTGTTTAATATATATATATGCACATTGATATTAGTATGTGGACAGCATGATGTGGTATTAGTAGAGCATTTAAATATTTTAATGTGAATAATGCTTTTAAATAGGCTTCCCGACCAGGCTAGACTTTTAAAAAGGTCAGGTCAGGCCGGAAGAAAAAAAAACCAATGATAGGCTGGAGGCGAGCCTAAGGCCTAAAAAATAAATCGTAGGTCAAGCTCATGCCTTTCAAAGTCTGGTCTAGTCTGGCCTATTCTCACCCCTACTTATGTTATAATCATCTTAATTTAGTTACGTCATAATCTTTTTTTGCAGAAACACTATAACTTTGGTAATTTATATAAAATATCAAACAATGTCCGATTTGAATAAATGATAATATTTTGAAAAGCTGAAGATGTCTAGTTTATAAATTTAATTTTTATTATTCGTAATAGACATTCAATTAGTGAAGTTTAATAAAATAAGGTATACATATACAAAAACAAAACAACAGATTATTTTTCAATTTGTAACCCAATTTTCTCAATGAAAATTAGTGAAACCAGTGAATATTTCGTAGGTAATTAAGTCTATTTTCTAATGAGATAGAAATCACCTCAAAACACTACCTATGGAGAAAGTTATGAGCAAAATACCAAAGGTATACCTATACGGGTTCAAAGATAACATTATACTATTTTCACTTCAAACTTTATATATTCAAGTTCATATTATCAACTAAGTAAAATACATTCAAAATTCAGCATAAAACCAAGTAATTACCAATACTAGACAATTATGATCTCATCACAAACTCAACCACAACACTCAACAACAATAATAAAACAACAACTATTCATCGTAATTAATACAAACATCTAACATGCATTACTAATAATCAATGATGCTAAATCAAATAGGATTATCCCAATACCTAAATATACAAATCATGAACATATATTAGGAACATACAACCAATATCTCTAAGTACACCTAAGAGAGGTTTTAAGAGGATTTTTATGTTACCTTAAGAAGAGATTTGAGACCCCCAAAATTTAATTATAATTCTTTCTTCTACAACTGAAACCTTAACTCCTCTTCTCATTTCCATCTTCCTTCTCAACATGCAAGAACTCTAAACTTCTGCTCCTATATTGAAACCCTAACTTTCCTTTTCCTCTTTCTCATAATTTCTCATTTCACTCTACCTCTTGGTCCTCTTTTACTCTAATATAGGTGTGAGAGTTGTTTCTATGATGAGATGATGAAATGAGGGAGCTTGAGAAGGACATGCAACGGAGTTAGCGTGTTCTCTCTTTTTTTTCTTTCTTCTTCTATCTTCTTCTTTCCTCTTTTCCCTTATTTCATTTTTTCTCTCTCTTTTTTTTCCTTCTTCATTTTCCCTCTTCTGTTACATTCTACCCTCCCTCCCTTTTTTTTTCTTTCATTCATTCATTCTTTTTTATTTTTGTCTAACAATTGGGTTTTAAGTAAGGAGGAGTGTGATGGAAATTGTCAATCACACCCCACCAAATCCTTACTAATGACAAATTTTATTTGACTACAAAATAGACTATTAGAAGTAGAACTTGAGATTTCTATTTGGTTTATTTCTAATTTATTTCTCAACTATAACAAATACATTAGTATGAACTTCCTAAACTAAACTTCACTTGAATAACTAACAATCATTTTCATTAAATTAGATCTAAGAGATTAGTATAAATATATGAATTACGACAACAAAAATATAAATAATAGAATTATTAGTAAAAATAAGAATAAATGGAATATACAATTTTTGGGGTGTTATAGAAACGTTGAAATTATAGAGGATACTCTGTGAAAATTTCGAGAATTTTTTATTTTAAGTAATAATTATTTAGAATTATTTTATTGTTTAATAGTTAAGTTGATCGATACACTTGTCAAACTAGGAGTAATATGCTCCGTTTGGTAAAATTAAGCTATAAATTACCTGAAAAGCTGACTGACAGCTGAAAAGTTAGCTGATAACTCATGACTTACAGCTCAAAAGCTAATTAATTGAAATTAAAGTGTTTGATAAACTTGGCTTTTAATAATATAAAATGGCATATAATGACATAATTATTTAATTTAAAATAACAAAAGATGTGACATTTTTATCTAATCTTTTGTCTATTGTTTTAGTTGAGAGATTTTAATTTTTTTTACTTAATTCATTTTCCTACTTCACTTTATTTATCATGTTTTCTTCTTTTCCATGTCGTTAGTTAATTGATATTATCTTATAGCTTCCTCTTTATCCTCGACTTCTACTCCTCCTAATGTGATTGTCGAATTCACTTGGTATGTCTCTCATGTGTACTCTTTTCTTTATTTTACTATATTTCTCTAATTTATGGCTTTTGTGGTAGAAAATCCAAAAAATATAACAAAGCTCTTAAATAAAATAAAAACCATGGAATTCATTTATTTAATTTTGTATAGTAGTTACTTCATGTGTATTAATAGTAGTAGTAGTAGTAGTAGTAGTAGTAATAATAATAATAATAATAATATAGTATATATCTAATCATAATATAAGAGTAATCTTCATTCACACCGTAGAACATGCGCTTAACATATCAAACTTTCAGAAAACTGTTATATTTAAGCTTTCAAATGCAATTGGTTCCACTCACAAATAAGTTTCCTAGCTTAAGATATATATATATATATATATATATATATATATATATATATATATATATATATATATATATATATATTTAAGATGACTAATATAGATAAAATCATAATACAGAATAGTCTACTTCATAAAATCACGAAAATTTGTAAATTTAATATAAACTTATAAAAATTTACAATAACAACGTAATATGAATAAGCTTTCCATTCCAATTGACTTCACTCAAAACCGATTCTTATTGCTTCTATTATACTCATCTTAACTTAGCTACGTCATAATTTTGTTCTACATAAATACTATAACTTCGGTAATTTAATTAAAATATCAAACCATATCCAATTTGAATAAAGGGTAATATTTTGGAAAGCCTAAGATGTCTAGTTTATAAATATAAATTTTATCATACATAATAGACATTCAATTAGTACAATTGAATAAAATAAGGTATACATATACAAAAAACAGAACAACAAATTATTTCCCAACTTGTAGCTCAATTTTCTCTATCAATTCTCAATGAAAATTAGTGAAACCAGTGCCTATTTCGTAGGTAATTAAGTAGATTTTCTAATGGGAGAGAAATCAGCTCAAAACACTATATATGGAGAATGTTATGAACAAAATACCAAAGGTATACCTATACGGATTCAAAGACAACATTATACTATTTTCATTTTAAACTTTATATTATCAAGTTCATATGTTCAACTAAGTAAAATACATTCAAAATTAAGCATAAATTAATTAATTATCAATACTAACTAATTATCATCTCATCATCAACTCAATCACAACACTCAACAATCATAATAAAACAACAACTCTTCATAGTAATTAATACAAACACCTAATATGCATTATTAATAATCCATATTACTAAATTAAATAGGATTATCTTAATAACCAAACATACAAATCATGATATTTAAACACACCTAAGAGAGGTTTTAAGAGGGTTTTCTATGTTACCTTAACTTGTAGATGCGGGAGAGTTGTGTCTTTTTCTAAGGTTGAGTTTTAATCTCATTCATTGATAATAATCCTCATTTGACTTTCATCTTTAAACTTCTTTTTTGTTTCTTCAAGAGTGAAACCTAATACTTTTTCTTTCTATCTTCCTCTCCTCATTTGTATTCAATATTGTTGTAAGAACAATATATTTGTAAAGGAATGATGCGGGTAAGCTCGGAGGTAGAACATGCAATGGAGAATGGTGGTGTTTTCTCTCTTCTTTTTCTTCTTCATTTTCCACGTAATGTTACGTTATGTCCTCGATCCCTCTTTCTTTCTTTCACTTGTTCTTTTTGTTTTAACAATTGGATTTTAAGTAAGGGGGAGTGTGATGGGAATTGTCAATCACGCCCCTCCAAAATTAAATGAGATCTAAAATATTTGTATAAATATATGAATTACGACAATAAAATATAAATAATAGAATTATTAGTAAAAATAAGAATAAATGAAATATACAACTTTTGTGGTGTTACAAATTTCTTGTCAAATGAAATATTTTATGAATTATTTTGGCAAGAAATTAAAGATATTGAACCTAGCTCTATTCATGCTTGTCTTTGTCAATTTTGTGTTTTCTCATAGAGATTTTTGACATACATAAAGTTAAACTTTTTGCTATGAATTTTTTTTACAAAAATTAAAAAAAATTGATGTGTTATGTTGAAGTAATAGTGCTACTCTAAACAAAAAAAAACATTAATAGTAGCATGAGAAGAAGATACTAAATATAATACAGAAATAGTAAATTAGTAGAACAGTTACGTTTTATATATAAAAAAATAATAAAACAAATTAATGAAATTAAAAATAAAATAAAATATAAAAAAGTATAAGCTATAAGTTTATACACTATTTCAAATAGAGTCTCATAATAAACTATAAATTTAAAAAAAAAATTATTTATCAACCATATCTCATTTAATCTATCACGTTTATAGACTAGTTTAATAAATTATTTGCAGTAAGATGATTAGGTTAATAAAATGGAATTCGGCCAAACTAAAATTGAATCACACATATTGAATTTGTATTACGATGCTCAAATAGATTAAATTCGCAGGTGTCGGCGCTGATGTAGAGAAACAAAGCCCTACATAATGTTGATAATAATAGAATATTATTTAATTATATATTTGGTTATTATAAACATAGTATAATTTAGTAACATTTAGCTATAAAAAAGCAACTTTATTAAAAAAAAATATAAAAAACAATTTATACATAATCTTACCTTTATCTTTAAATAGAAGTATTATTTGACCATTTTACACTAAAATTTATATAGTGCAAGAAATTCATTTAATTTTTGACAGGAAGTGCAGTAAATTTATTAACAATGTATATTAATTTTTCAAACTTTTCCTAAAATAAACCTTTTGTTAAATAATGACACCAAAATATACTAAATTAATTAAATATATTTTTTTATCAAAATAAATATTTAATACATACATCTAATAATTTTGAAAAATTATATATTTAAGGGAAAAAAATTACTCCAAATCAGCATTAGAATTAAGCTGATAATAATAAAAATAAAAAATATATATTAAAAAGGTCGTATATTATTAACCAATCAATCAAACTCACACCAGTATGGATGGTTTTGGATATTCCATAATCCATAGTTTCATACCATATTACCACCACATTACTTCTTACAACACGAAACGATAAGGGTAACAGAGTAATTTAAAGCGCAAAGAACAATCATTGCAGACACGCGTCACAGGACAAATGCCCAATCAAACAGCCTTCAGTACAACCACGGGTAATTTTATCAAAACAACACTGACCAAATAATAAACGCCACGTAATAATCCATGTGGCACAAAAATCCAAATCAGCAGCTATTACCAGTTATAAAACCCAAACTCACCCACTCACCTAATCCAAAACGCTCTTGTACGAAACAAACACTAACCAAAAACCAAAACCCATTTTTTTTTTTTTAAAAAAAAAAAAACCTTTCTTTCTTTTTCCAACCACCGCCGGAGAAATGAACATTCCGGCGAGTTTAACTTCATCGTCGATGAACAATGCTCGTCTCTCCGATCACCGTCGTCACGTCTTCCACGAAACTTCACAGCTTCAAATCATTACTTCCTTAGCTTAGAAGATTCTAACACACGTATATATACATAAATAGATATAATTTATTTTCTTTTTTTTTTTCTCCTTTTTTTCTCTTTACCTTTGTGAAGAACATGCGAAACCTGTGAGTGAGTCATTGACTGGTTTTAGAGGAAGATGAATGTGTGTTGACTATAGCTTATAATTTTGACTCGTTGAACAAAAGGTCAAATTTGAAGCTCCAAAAAAAGTAGCATAGAGAGAGAGAGAGATTGCATTTTTTTTTTGTTGAAATTTTGTTATGGCTCCATTGAAGATCCAGCCTATTGACATAGATTCAGAGAGTGTGAAGGAAGTTCTTCGAAACGAACCAGTATCGAAGTGGAGGTTGAGAAGGTTCTTCGCTTTTGAGAAACAGTTTCCGAAGAACAACAAAGATGGAGGTGGTGGTGGTGGAGGAATTGCTGAGTTGGAACCTAGCTCTGTTTGTTTAGCGAAAATGGTTCAGAGTTTCATGGAGGAGCAACCGCAACCTCAACCCCCGCCGTCTCGTAACCGCTGTAACTGCTTCAACGTTAATAGCTCCGACGAGGACGATTTCGATTTCTTCGGTACTGCTGAATCAGTAATCGATTCCACTGACTCGCTCAAGGTAAAAATTAAATTAAATTAAATTCAGTATCAGAATTCCAAATTCAATTTTAATTCTATTTTTTTATTTTTTATTTTGTTTGTTGCTTTTTGTAGAGTTTGATTCCTTGTGTAAGTGTTGAAGAGAAGAATCTGTTAGCCGATGCGGCGAGGATTGTTGAAAAGAACGGTAAAATTTACAAAAGAAAAGACGATTTGATAAAGATCGTTGCTGAAGGTCTTTCATCTTTAGGTTACGATTCTTCAATTTGCAAATCTAAATGGGAGAAAACTTGTTCTTCACCGGCTGGTAATATAAACTTTCCTAATTCTCAAATCCAATTCGAAATCGACTCGTTCTATGACTCAGTGACTCACTGACTCGTTTTTTTATTCATTTTTGTTTAGGTGAATATCAATTTATTGATGCGATTGTGGAAGGTGAAACGTTGATTATAGATATTGATTTTAGATCGGAGTTTGAGATCGCGCGATCTACGGGAAACTATAAAGCGATTCTTCAATCGCTGCCGTACATCTTCGTTGGAAAACAGGACCGGCTGAAACAGATCGTATCCGTCGTATCGGAAGCGGCGAAGCAGAGTTTGAAGAAGAAAGGGATGCACGTTCCGCCGTGGAGGAAACGCGATTACATGCTTGCTAAGTGGATCTCTCCTTCCGCCGTTAGGTCAAAGCAGGTTACCGATGCAGCGAAGGAAACACCGTTGTCGGAGGCAGATACTGATTCCGGTGAATTGGAGTTGATTTTTGGTGAGGAGAAAGCGTCGGAGACAGTGAGTCCAGCGTGGCAGTTACCGGCGGTGAAACCGAAGAGTGTCGAAAGAGGGACGAAGGTTGTGACCGGATTAGCCTCTCTCCTCAAGGATAAACCATAGAACAAAAATTTTGTTCAGTGTTTTTTTTTATTATTATTTTCTTTTTTTGGATCATGGATTAAAAAATTAAAAATATAAAGAGAAAATTTCGGATAAGGCTTAATGCTTTTTTCTTTAATTTTAATTTTTTTTTTTTGGAATATTTTTGTTTTTGCTTTCCTTGTTTTTTTGTTTACAAGGAAAAATCTCTGTAAGAAGCAACTTTTTCTTTTTTTTTCCTTTTCTTTTGGCTTTTTGGACACGATTTGTAAGAAGGTACTACTATATTCGGTGTAATAAAATAAAATAGCTCAAAATAAAAATAGTGCTATCATAATGATTATATCTAAAGTTTAATTTGAATCAAACTAGTTTGATGTGTGATAAGCGTCTTCAATTGCTTTAAAGATGTGGTCAGTACTCAGTAGGTTGATTTATGGCTATATATCTATTAAATACTTCTATTTTTAAATAGTGAGAAATTCATATTGGTAAAGTTGTGTGAATTATATATGTAAAAATAATAAATGCTGGATTTATTAAATATTTAAAGGTAAATTTTTATATTAAAATTATGTATTTAATAAGTGTTCTGATCTAAATTGTATTTATTGATATGTGTGAATTAAAATTAAAATTAAATAATTAATTTTGAAATACGAATTTTTTTATATTTTATTTTGGAGTATGAATTTTAGAAAACAAGGAAAAACACCTGAGGTTGCATGCATGGGTGAGAGATTCTTTTACTTCGATTTCCCAAATGTCAGTAGTACTCTGTGCCTGCTATGATCACATTGATGAGGATTTTTTTATGTTTATTTTTAATGATTTTGAACAGTAATTTCTCCTTTTGTTAATTTATTAGGGTTTATTATTAGCAGAGTTTATGAGGAGGTTTGGTTTGTTTGATTTCATGATGATAGAGAAAGTGCAGAGGTGAGTTATAATTCCCACCTCACTCCAATTTTAATTAATCTTCGGCATTGAGAAGTTACTACAACTTACAATGTTGTGGTCGGTTGAAGGGAGACAAAGTAGGATGAAACTTTCCTTTCTTAAATTTTTCTCATCTTTTAATAAACCGCGGATTAATTGTTTAAACTAGTTGGAGTACTAGTTGCTTTCATTTTTCAATTTTTGTACTGTATCATCCTTATTTGACAATTTCAATGGTATTAAAAATTGTATAAATCGAATACAATATTAAATTATCTTACCAAGAATACACTATTCAATTTCAATATAAAAAACATTAATTAGTTAAAATAAATTTATTTGATTTAAAATTATTAATTTTATTAATTTAATTTTCTTTTATATTAAGAAGATGAAGTACTCTTTATTTGAAATAAAACATAGAAGTATAAAAATAGTTAAAGTTATTGTATTTAGTTTTTTATGTATTTGGTCTTTATTAAGTGATATACATTCATTTTCTAAATATTTTTCTGTTTATGTTTTGTTAAGAATGACGTATTAATTTATTTCTCATTATAAATATAAAGCGGTAAAAATTAAATTAAAAATGATATAATCAATATTAATTAAATGTATAACTAATAAAAAGTAGTTATTCTTATTTTAGACAAATTTATACCTGTACGAGACAAAGAGTACTCTCATAAATGAATTATGAACAAAATCAATTAAATTATATTTTTTTTAAATATTTATAAT
>JBBPBR010000005.1:43996089-44011361 GCA_037974775.1 Cicer pinnatifidum
AAATTCTAAAAAAATACTTCATTAATTATAATTTTTTTATTTTATTATTTTTAAATTTTACTTTGATATGTATGATTTTTTTAAAATTCTTAAGTATTTATATAAAATAATTAGAGGTTGCAAGTCTTTAACAAAAATAATTTAAAATTAAAATTTACTATAAATATAAACAATCACCCTCTACATCAATTTTTATTATATTTTTTATTTAAGCAAATTATTTATAAACATATTTAATTTTTCGTTTGAATTTTATTCGTCATTTCATCATTTGAGTGTGAGATTGTTTTATTTGTCATCTAGGTACAATATTATATGATTTTCTGTCTTGTTGTGTTGTGACGTACATTTGATTTATATTGGTATATTAACTTTGATTCATTACAAATTTAAAGGCATGACACTTCGATTTTATCATTTTTATATGCATTTTGTCGTTTTGTGCTATTAATTAGAATGTCATGAATTTATTCATAAATTCATTCTTTATTTAGTCACTTTAATTTTATTATCGATTGAAGTATTTTATTAATTTAAATAAATAAATATAAGTTATTTGTCTTCACAAAAAACATAACAAATGACATGACACATAAAATTGAGTACCATATCCACCAAAATTTTAGTATATAGTTATAAATGTGATATACTTTGGTCTTTTGCATCAATTTTTAGTAGAGTTTGTCACAAATATTCTATGAAGATGCTACATTTTGGTGATTAAGGGTTTGACTAAGCAATAAGAAAAAGAAGAAGAAAAAAAAAAGAAAAAAAAAATAAATGAAGTATCTAATATTTGTAATTTAAGAAATGAATGTTGAAAGAAAAAGTTTGAGAAATCAAAATAAATCTAAAAATTATAAGGATTCAAAATTTTAATAAACCTTTTTAGAAGGGTTTAAATAAAATCTAAAATTAATTTAGAGTCCATTCGACGTGATGAGTATTTAAAATTAAAATTTCTACTATTACGTTGCAGCCGCATTCGAAGATCGATCCTTATTGTGATAATCATCTTTTACATCTTTTACTTTTAACCACAATTACTAAAATTAAATAACTTATAATTGTATGATATTTAAATTATTTTAAAGTAAAATTAAAACTCTTTTGTTTGTATGTTTTTTATAGTTATTTTTATGTTTTAATATATTTTTATGTTAGGTGAATTCATAGGATAAAGAAAATGATTCAATTCAAGTAAAAAAAAAACAAGTGAAAATCAAAACTAAGATTAAAATTTAAAACTGAAAAATTTAAAATTCAAAATTCAAAATTGAAAATTCAAAATCTATTTTAGTTTTTAAAAATTTCACAATGTTAACAAAAACTATTTTGATATGACCCTTAAGAATCAAAAATGTAATCTAAACTAAATATCTATTTATTTTTATTAGTATATAAACATTTTTTTTCTATTTTTTACTAAGATAAAATTTATGAAAAAGCAAAATTTGGAAGACATTAATTTAACCCAATTAAAAAAAACAATGTCAAGAATATTCCTGAAATCATGTAGATTTTCTAGTTCCGTTAACAAAAATTATATAATATAATATTGTTTGTCCATATTTTTTCCTAACAACAAAAATCATCTCTGTAATTTTTTTTTACTGACAACCAGATGCGGAACCAAGATGGAACGCAATTATCTTAAAAACGTTTGATAAAAAAAATATTCTGAAATAATTAAAAGCACAAAGAATAAACACATAATAAACAAAAAATAAATAGAACCTGCATAATAGTTTAATAAAAATATATTACCATCAACTTGCAGTAATTATTGTAAATTTCTAAAAATAATCAAAGATTAACAATCCAACGGCCTGCACCTCACCCTTATAATAAATTAAAATTTGCTATATTTCCATTACTTGACTATTGTTTTGTTATTCCAAACTTCATTTGTGTTAGACTATTTCTAACAATTGACTAGAATGATTGCACCTAAATATTTTTTAAAGGATTTTGAAAAATCTGGAGGGCCATATTTAGATGTGTCAAGATTGATACCATATACTTTGAGATGAATTCTAAATAAGAAGTAATTTGATTCTCCTCTATTAGTGTAATATTTCCAAATCAACAATATATGTGTAAATATATTGATGATTCTTTCGTGGTCACATATGTTAGTTGAACTAGATAAGTTTGAATCAAATACTTATTATATTTAATGATTCTACATAACCTGAACTTCATATTTCTAAAGTGTTTTAGCTGAATTCGAGTCAAAAAAAATTTATGATTTTGAGGGACAAAAATCCTGAATAAAAGTGATATCTCCTAGTTCAATATAAAGATATAATAAAATTAAAAAAAAAAAAAAAAAATTAACAACACAATGAATGATGTATTCTTAAATTAAATTATGCCTTCAATTTTTTTTTTCTTTCATATCACCATTGTTTTGGGGAAACATATTTCTTTACCAACGTATTTACCACAACAACGTCTACAACTTAATTATTAGAATATTTTCAACAAACTATCTATAAAACTTCCAACAACCTTACAAGTTTCACAAAACAATGGTTTTTCCATAATCAATATAAACAAAAAAATTCACACATTTTACGTTCAACAAAAATGCAGTCTCTCAGCTCTTGCGTCATGTCCAAATCAACCAATGCACGAGCAAAATATCCCAATTTTTTTGAGTTAGTTCATTCATCAAGTGATAAAAGGGTGTCAATACCTGAAACAATTGTGATGATCTTTGGCCTCTAATATTATTTGGGCAAATTATAGATGTTATTCAACATTGAGCCTTTTGCATTTTTTAACTTTTTGAGTTAATTCCTTCATCAAGTGATAAATGAGTGACAATACCTGAAACAATTGTGATGATCATTGGTCTCTAATATTATTTGGGCAAATTATAGATCTTATCCAACATTGAACCTTTTGTATTTTTTACCAAATTCGGATTGAAATCTTAATTCATATGTGAAAACACGCAAAGAAGTCGTGATTTTATATTTTATATAAATGTTTTATATGTGTGAACAACAAATAATTATTCTTTCTACAAATTGAATATGTAATCCATAAAATTCTCAATTAAGATATGAAGAGAATGATTTGAATTTTAATTCAATAAATAATCCTCAATTATACTACTCTAATTATATTGTACTATACAAACATACACAAAGGAAATGTTATTCAAAATTAAATAGTATAGAAGAATGTCATTTAAAAGATAGATAAAAATGAATATAAATTTGATCTTTTGTATGATTCTAAATGTTTTATATATAAACATTAGGTAAGTTTTATAAAAATGATAGAATAAGGATTATTATTGTAAAAAAAAAAAATAGAACTATTATAAAATTATGAAATAAACAGAAATAATTGACAATCATTGCAGTGGGTCCATTTTTAATCCATTATATGTTGTGCAATGTACAGGATAATACTAGACTGGGAAATAATCATTTTAAAATATTACTTAATTTGCAACTCATTATAAAGTGAGCTGGGCCCATCACAAAGCTCTTCTGTCCGAGTATGGGTCCCCTCATTCTCTTAAATAAATATTAAAATTGAAAATTTTATATTCTTTGTAAATAAAATAATAAGTACTTATAATCAATAATGGCCTCTTGAAAGCAACCCTCGGACCTAACCTCCATGTAACATAGTAATGTTGTTACTTCCTTTATCCCAAACAATTAATTTATTTGATCCCACAACAATGAATTTATTTAATAATTTTAGATAATGTAAAGTGCATTAATGAAGAAAAAATAGCATTTTACTATTTTTTAATAATTATTTTAAATACAAAATATGATTGTAGTGATGAAATAATAATAGAACATACAAATAAAAATAAATAAATAAATTTTAATAGATATGTGTCAGTAAAATAAAATAGTTTGAAATTATTGTCCAAAAAAACACTTCAAATTGCTCTATAAATCTTTATTGTAACTGTTTAATAAAAGTAACTCCTAAATATATGTTATTTTTATTGACTGTAGTCTGCATATTTTCTTTTCTTCAAATACAATTAATAGTATATTAAAAATGAAAATATTAATTATTTTAAGATAAATGTTTTTTATAATTATACTAATTATTTTTCCTTTTTAATCAATTTTTATTTAAAAATACAAATAAATTAAAAGTTTAATAAACATATATTATCAATATAAATCATTTTAAAAACAATCAACATAAATTATTCAAGTATTAATTATTTTAAGATGACAGATACTATTGTAAAATGAGAAGATAAAATAAAAAATAATTATTGTATAAATATTTTTTACTACTTTATATTGTCTATTATCCAACTGAGGGAAAATATTTATTTATTTATTTATTTATTTATTTTCATAGAGCTTGCCCTAGCCACACCAAAACGATCATGTGGATCATGTGCTCACGAAATTCTCACATTAAGCACTTGTGGGTTTTGTATATTATCCCTTAGACAAAACGTTTTTCTTTACGAACAAAAATAAAATGCAAAAGTCTTACATAATTAACCTCACATCTAAAATGTAAAAGTCTTACATAATTAATTTAACAAATTGCATACTTCAAAATGTGGAACATTTTTTAATATAATATTTAAAGTAGTTTGATTTTTTAATTTTGAAAATGATAATGTAGAAAAAAAAAATCCTGATTCTGATCTTGATTTATTTATAAATAAAAAATAATATCACAATGAAGTGTGCACCCTTTTATGGAGTGTGGCACAAATGTTGAGGAATGAACCTAATAAAAGGAGAGAGAAAGAGTGGAAGTTTCAGGAAAAAGGAAAACAAAGTGTAGAAACTTTATCCAATGGTGATTGGACATGTCTGCTTTGTTATGAGGAGTCAGTCAGAACTGTAACTTGATGAATGAGAAACTATTTTTTCTTTATTTATTATTATTGTTATCTAATTTCCATATGATAAGGATGCACTCTGACATGGCCCAATGTATTATGTATTATCTGACATGTGGTCCTCTTAATATCACTATTTTTATTTACAAATAAATACCACCGTTACTTAAATAATATTAATTTTGTTTAAAATTCAATGCAAACATATTTTGGGTAATAAAATTGGTTTTTTAAATAGACAATGGATTTGTAATATCCTATTAGTTTGCTTTTGAATTTGGTTTACGTGTTAATGTGGCAATGATATATATTTGGTCAAGATATAATTGAAGACTCTTTCAAGGTGAAATCGGTGGTGTTCATCTCAAGGGTTATATTTGGGTTGCTTTCAACTAATGGTTTCTTCAAAGTATAAAGCAAAAGAAAAGGAGAGACTAAATATTCTAAGATTTAGGAGACTCTTGATTCTTGAAATTTTTATTATATTTAGTTTAATTTTATAGATTGGTAGTAAACATTATTTTTAGGAAATATCACAAGTAAATCAGCATTTTGAGTTTCAAAATTGTAATATTACTTGAGCAATTTAGATTATTCAATTAGTAAAATATCAAATTAATCATGTTAATTAAAGAATTAATCAATTTAATCTTACATCTATGTTTTGTTTTTTTATAGAACATCCATTACAACAAATAAATGACTTATATATATTTTGTCTTGAACAATATTTTATAGTATTAAGACAAATATATAATTTTTAAAAATGTGGTGTCACATTTATAAAAAAAAATTAAATTGATTGATATTCTTTAATTTAAAGAACTAAATTATTATTAATATTTTTCTTATTATAAAATATAAACAAAATAATGTTTATAAAATAATATTTTTAGTCTTAAATTTAGAACACACATTTACTTTTCAAATATCTTTTTTATTTATATTTTATTTTAAGTGAGTATTTCACAAATTTATAATTTTAAGGATCAAATTACTAATTGACTCTTCAATTCAGACATTTAATCTTAGCAACCATTTTCAATTGATTCTCTCATATGATATGGGAGTGAATTAAAATAATAAATCTCGAGATCCAGAAATAAAATAAAAAGATAAATAAAATTTAAGAGTAAAAATTTAAAAAACACAATTTTTTATAGATAAATCATCCGTGTAAGATAGTGTGCTGTTCAAAGTTCATGATCCAAAACCAAATTTTGGAGTTATCGTGCCTCTTCATAGTTTCCCAATTAAACTACAAGACATGTTCATTATTAGAACTTGTAACAAGGGTATTCTTCTAATTTTTTTACATTATTTTAGTAAATTATTTTAAAAAAGAATTCTTCTGCATTTAATTTATTGCGTCAAGCAAACACATTTGTATTATTATATCAAAACCACGCATTACGATCTAGCTTATAAAATAGGGGTGATTGATATGTCAATATAGGTTACTTGCATCAAGATACGATAGCACAGCTTAATTGTTGGTTACGTACTCGTTAATGTATATTATTCGATCTTTTTAAGATCTAGGTTCCAAACTTGGTGATCACTCATCTTCGTATTTTGTACATATATACTATATCTATAAAAGGAAGAAAAATTATATAAGTGATTTATTGTAGATGAATATTTAAAAAGTCAATTAAAATTTTTATTATGATCAAACCACACTCTTTAGAATTATAAATTATAAGTTATACTCTTCTTTATAGATTATATAATCAAATTGATGTCGATATAGTGTCCTTTGGTAATAAAAATCTAAAAATTTGGTAATATATACTTTAAAAAATATAACCGATAATCGTTATAATTTCAAATGATTCTAAATATCAATCACCTTTAAAATTTGTCCACCATAACATTCTCCCGTAGAGAGAGTGCTTATTTTGGTGTGATTTTTTATTTCTCATTTTACTCTTCATTTATAAATTAAACTACTTAACTACTTAATTTATAACTTTATCATTCCATATAATTAAATAATAAAATTATATATATAAATATAAATATAAATATAAATATAAAAGATATTAAGTTTTATTATAACATTTTTTTCTTTCACTTTTATACTTTGTTTAAACTGGTTAATTACATTTTTATATTTTTTTTCTCAATCAAATAATTTTTTTTTTAAAATTATAGTATAAAATTTTATAATTTTATCAATAAAAGTGGAAAAATGGATACGTCAATCTTTGTCTAACACTAGTATATAATAATGTTAAACAAAAAAAAATGTTATTTTGAGATGTAGTGTAATTGTCATCACTTTTAAGAAACAAAATTCACATTGTTAATATTTCTCATAGTTAAGATAAACTATTTTTTAAGTTAAAAATTTATAAAAAAAATAAAAGAAATCTAGATGCCTACGACTCTAATTTAAACAATTTGTCCCTTTAAAAGAAGTCAAGACTAATTTGTCCTCAAGGGTGGACTGTGAATACTAGGGATTCATGGACATTCCATCGATGTTTGTTAGGCCATACAAATACAAATCGAGAATCTGATTCAATAAAGACTTCTACAAAAATAAAATGAAGAAAAGAAGTTGATATAGAGACTTTGAAAGTTCACAAACCTAGGAGGAGGATTTCTAAAACACCCGAACGTCGGAGAAAGTCGAGAATTTGAAAGAAGAAAAAGGAAGTCTAGAAATCTTAGGGTACAAAGAAGAGAAACACCTAGACAAAGAGACATTAATTTCATATCTAGAGGATTTTAAGGGGGAGGACACTCCAATAGCGCAAGAAAAAAAAACATCTTCGCGTCTCAATGTATTCCTACACCCTAACTTAATTAGTAGGAAATACATTACTCAACATTATTTTTTCGGAGAAAGATTTCAATGGGATACAATGACAACAAGACGATCCAATGTCCATCTCTGAAAAATGCAAAATAAAAATTTTTATAAACAAAGGAACTCTAATGACATTATAATTAGAAAAGCTTTCAACCAATTAGGCTTACTTGAATCTTTCCTCAAGCCCTCTAGTAGTACTCTCATTAGATTTTTAGGAGGCAATTTTGAAATAGCATGATTCATAGATATTCTAATGACTTTATTTACTGATGTCAGATCAAAATCAGTTTATATGAGACTGTTGGTGGTATAAGGTAAGGTAAGCTTATAACCTCATAATCGGGAGGCCTATACTTATGCACTTTGAGTCACTGTATCAACCTCTCATTTGGCTAATGGAAAAATAGTCACAATGCACACATATCAACAAGTTTTTGTTAGATTTTGAGTTTCAAAAACTATTTAACAATCACAATTTATGTCACCGGAGATATTACTGGGTTGAGTCGCGGACTAGGTCGCTCTCTTAAAGACGTTTCGCGGCACTGCCCAAATTGTGCAAGGCATACTATCAACCACGAAGTCCCCAAGATAAAACAGCTCAGATTCACTGTATCAGAGTTCTACTGCACCGTAGAAAATTGTTCTAGAATTACACCCTCAATATGGCGCTTAAAGTCACTTTTAATATGACAGTTAAAGTCACTTTCAATATGACAATTAAAATCATTCACAATATGGTACAACGATCACTCATAACTACGACATAACGACTGCTCTAAACACCGAAATGACTGCGACATAACAACCGCTCTAAAAACGAAGGAACTACGGCATAACGACCGCTCTAAAAACCGAAGGGACTGCGGCATAATAACCGCTCTAAAAACCTAAGGGAGTACGACATAACAGCCGCTTTAAAAACCGAAGGGACTGCGGCATAATAACCGCTCTAAAAAACCGAAGGGACTGCGGCATAATAACCGCTCTAAAAAACCGAAGGGATTGTGGCATAATAACCGCTCTAAAAACTGAAAGGACTGTGGCATAACAACCGCTCTAAAAACGAAGGAACTACGGCATAACGACCGCTCTAAAAACCAAAGGGACTGCGGCATAATAACTGCTCTAAAAACCTAAGGGACTGCGGCATAATAACTGCTCTAAAAACCTAAGGGACTGCGTCATAATAACTGCTCTAAAAACCTAAGGGAGTACGACATAACAACCGCTCTAAAAATCGAAGGGACTGCATCATAATAACCGCTCTAAAAAACTGAAGGGACTGCGGCATAATAACCGCTCTAAAAAACCGAAGGGACTGCGGCATAATAACCGCTCTAAAAAAACCAAAGGAACTGCGGCATAATAAGCGCTCTAAAAAACCGAAGGGACTGTGGCATAATAACCGCTCTAAAAACCGAAAGGACTGTGGCATAACTACCGCTCTAAAAACGAAGGAACTATGGCATAACGACCGCTCTAAAAACCGAAGGGACTGCGGCATAATAACTGCTCTAAAAACCTAAGGGAGTACGACATAACAGCCGCTCTAAAAATCGAAGGGATTGCATCATAATAACCGCTCTAAAAAACCGAAGGGACTGCGGCATAATAACCGCTCTAAAAAAACCAAAGGAACTGCGACATAATAACCGCTCTAAAAACCGAAAGGGACAAAAAGAAAGGGGAGAAGTGGCTCGAAAATTAGGGGAGTAGAATATAAGAGGGATGAAAAAATATCCAACTTTGGTGTGTTTTCAACAATAATTTGAAGCTTTTTATATAGTGATGAAAGTAAACTCGCATTTGTTTTCTAAGTAATGTGGGACTTTAGTATGTATAGATTTGAAACTACTCAAAATACTAGAGTTTTCCAATGTGAGATTTTAAAATTATTTCTTTCCAATGTGGGACTTAACAAGTTTCTTTCCACTTAAATTTACAAGAAATATTTCTTTCCAATGTGGGACTATAATAAATTATTAAATTCATACAATAACATACTTATTTTCCAACAGTTTTCAACCAATGTTACGACAACAACCTTAAAAGCAATCGATGAACCCCATTATATGACTGAGTCTAAGAGAATATCTTGACATATCAACAAGTTTTCAACCAATGTTATGACAACAACCTTAAAAGTAATCGATGAACCCCATTATATGACTGAGTCTAAGAGAGTATCTTGACTTACTCAAGAAGTACGAGAAGTGAGCATGTGAATATATGCCTTTATATGAATAATATTTTGATGATGAACCAAAAGAATCACGATTTTAACAACAACACAAAAAGCAGAAAAAAGACTACGAAAGTGGACTATGCACGATCGACTTTTATTTTCATATATTGGTTGTTTTTAAAATAAAATATAAGTAGTAGAAAAAACTCTCTAAAAAATTATTCACACACACAAAATGTTTTTCTGTTAAAAATAATTTACAAAAACTAAGTTTAAATGATATTTATTCAAATATGAAAAGAAAAAAAAATATGTTTTGGAAGTTTTTCCATATTTTTATTAAAATAGTTAATTATGGCTATCAAATAATGGATTAGGATTGGGAAAGCCTTCTCGTTGTTTCCATAATCATCTAAATAATCAATTATGTTAGTAAAAATATTCGATTATGCATGCAGAAGTTACTTTGTATTTTTAAATGGCAAAAGTAATTGACTAGTAGCAAATATAATCGATTATGATGACAAATCTGACTGAAAATCACATGTGAGGAATCATAATATTCATTGCTCATCATTGCCTCATTTTCCCTGTTCGTTTCTAAATATGTTTTCACGCATGTTCACTTTCTTCTTTTCTTGCTTTCTTACTACTTACGACAATAATTTTCTTTGAGATATTTATTTTTACTACATAGTTTGAGTTGTGATAGCGTTTTAACAAATGTACTAAGTCGTTGCAAGTAATAATAAAACGATAGCATCGAGTGTCAAACTCGAGGATTGCGTTATACTATCGAATTGATTGAAATTATATTTCAAACTAATAAGAGAAATATAATTGAAGTTTTCTAATAAGAAAAATGTCAGGGATGAACTTCACTTAGAATCCAACATTGATTTTAATTAATCCTAGTTACTAGATTCCTTTATTTAACTATTAACGAATTCTCTTTATTGTTATTTTCCTATTTCTTAAGTGATAAATCCTTTAATTTCAATATAACTCGTAATTATTTAGTGGATTTAAGATTATAATTAAGCTTTAATGTACAAGAATTCTCTTAATAAACTATTGCTTCTGCAAATAATTCAATTGGTTTCATGAACTACTATATCTCTAAACTACAATATCATGAATTTTTCATCTCAAACATTTGTAAAATCCACTACCGTTTCAAAATATGATTTGTAAAACAATTTAAAGTTGATCAAACAATAAAAAATATTAAGCACAAATATGAGAAAAATAATTCAATAAACTCATTCATATAAACTAGAAATCAAATCAAACAAATAAAGGTTTCATCTTGTTTCACTTATACCTAACAAATAAGATTTAGTTACTCATGACAACGATACAAAAAATAGAGATTAAAAAAAATTACAAGAAATATTAATAAAGAATTATTAATAAAACTCATTTAATGATGTTAGAACCAACCTCCTTTGAGTTTCTCTGCTAGGGCACAAGTCTCCAAACTTCAAAATAACCAAAAAAGATACATAGAAAGTGAGAAAAATGTATTTCTTTTTGCATTCTACAGCGCGTGCCAAGGGTGCTCTTGGACAGAAGAAGGATGCCAAAATACTCTAGAAATGTGCCTCAGACACAAGCATTTGCGCTCAAGCGTACAACATCTATTGTTTGACGTTTACTGCATTTTTGTCCTTTTCCGAGTCTGAATTTGGTTCTGATGTTTTTATGAAAGTTGTAGCTATGAACCTTAGCTTTCATTTGCACTTGGTTTGCTTTAATTGGACATCTAAAACTCAAGATATGACTGAAATGCTGCACATAAAATATGTTGATTTACCACAAAAAAAAATCCGGCACTGAACCAAAACAACGCAAAACCATGAAAAATTTCTACTTAATCAAGGAAATAAGAACATAAAAATTTCATTAAATTCAAGAAATAAAATTAACAAACTATATCAAATAACTCCATAAATTAACTAGTTATTAAAAATAAATAACACTAAAAATAATGAAAAATATGCATATGATGAAGAATTATCAAATTGTAATATAAACTCTTGTGTTTCAAATTGTTTATCTACATTCTGAGTGTAAATCACTATTTTCTCTTGTTATAACATTATTAAGAGTAATTCTAATTATTCAAGAGATGTGATATCTCTTGTAGTTAGAGTTCATTCTTCAAAGGATAAATTTTATTTGAAGAGTTCTCTTAGGTTGTCCAAGGTTTCTTACTAATCATGTGATAAAAGTTTGGTATTAATAATATTTTTATTGTTTGTGAAATAGGACACATGCCTTAGTTGTTAGTGGCTTAATCAGTATAAAATCTGTGTGTGCTCTTTTTTTCTTCTTCTTTATTTCCTCAGGTGTACTTCTCGCACTTTATTTCTTGTCTCTTAATTTCTTGTTGAACTCAAATTAGTGAACATGTTTATCGTGGAAATGATATCAAGAAGTTTCGAAGAAAGATATCAAATCTTCATAAAGACAAAGGAAGCAAGGAAAGAGAATCAACATGGATAACTTGCATAAAATATTGAAGAACTTTCTGAACTCATCAAAGAAGCATGTCGATTAGAAAACTTATTAGGAAATTATATGCAAAAAAGGTATATCAACTACAATTAATGTTAACTTATGGCCAAATATACACAAAAAATTGCATAAAAAGGATTGAAGATGAAGTGACTAAGTCCAACACTCACTAAGCCATATGATTCAACTGATAAATCTATTCTTTCATGGTGCATCCAAAAGAGATAGGACTAATTGTTCATTTCGAAGTCGGCCTTAATAGAAAATGGTGCAACTATGCAAAATTTTAGACTATACACGTGTATGTCAAAGGTGCATATTCTTAGAATAATTAAAGCTATTTAGTGTATTTACCTAACGTATACCATGTTGTTAATATATTCAATATCTACAACAAAAAGTTCTTGACTATGTCTAATGAAGGGCATTGACCCCATACGAAGGTGAAATAAGATATCACAATATTAAAGTGCAGAGACTTAAGAAAAATCATTTAAATAGTAGATACGTCAGAACTAAAATGGTCGTGATATATAAAATACTAAAAAAATGCAGACTATGAATAATCAATTATATTCGAAAATTTAGTTTAATATTAATGACAACTTTACCTAATCTCTATAATATTATTTTTTTTGTTGGATATATTTTTAGTAATTTTAATCGATTTATATTATTTTTAATAATAAAATAAATAAAAAGTTGATTGATACAAAGTTCCATAAATGAAATAATAATCTCACAATTTTTTTAAGAAAATAAAACAAAAGTATAAATTTTTGACAAAGTTCTTATATGAAAATGTGATCTTCTTTTGACAAGGTCGTTCAATCAAAGGTGACCTCTCACTAAATTTAAAAAAAGTCCTTTAGAAAAAGAGAGAAAGAGAGAGAGTTATATTTAATTTTAAAAAGCAATATTAATATTTTTTTTAAATGAGTTATTTTAAAGAGAATCTGCAAAAATACATCGCTTTCAATCAAGTTAAAAATCAACGTTTAGTGACCCCACGCTAGCAAGATGTTCTAATCAATGTCTAGTATATTACTACTACATTGTCTTAAAAAAACAAAATATTATTAAGGTATTGAAATTTTTATCGTACATTCATAAATTAAAATATTTTGATATAATTTTTAAAAATTAATAAATCTATGAGTTTCTTATAAATTAAAAAATTATTTATTGATTTTTTATATTTAAAAAAATATTATTTCATAAGTTAAAGTATAATTTCATTGTGTATAGATATTTACTCATTTTTTTATATTCAATTATAAAAATATTTAATATTTATTATTATTATTAGTAACACAAATTCAGAAAATAAAATTTTATTTTGCTGACATTTTTATACATAATATTTGATAATTATAATTATATAATTGATAAAAAATATTTAAAATGAATTAGTTAATTATTAACTTTAAAGATCAAATATATTGATACATGCCAAATTATCTCATATATTGTAAAAAATCTCCTACTACTGCAATTCATTTTCGTTCATATCGTGAGATGAGATGTAAGTAGTATATAGTTGACCAAAATAAAATATTACTACTATATAAAAAAAAAAAATGACCACCTTATTTGTTATGATTATTAATTAATTAGTAGTAGTATATATACAATTTGATTCTTGTGGGGTGAATAATTTATGATTGGTCCACTCTTGTAGTGTTTAGACCACAAGATGCAAACCATTTTACTAATGAATGTTACTGAGAAGTCTGAACTGATTCATTGAGTCATATGTGACAAAATTGATGACATATTTGAGAAAGAAACTTCTTCCTTGAATTCAATATTCATTCTCAAGGACGATTAAATTAATGTTATTCCACCCCACCTCAAATGTAAATTAATGGTAACATCTAACTATATTATTATTATTATTATTATTATTATTATTAATTATTATTGTTATTATTATTATTTTATTAATTTCTCTCTCATTTTTTGTATAGATTGTTCTTCCATCAAGCCAAAACACCATTAGAAATAGTAAAAACAAAAACAGTTTTATGCGGAAAACCACCATTGAAAAGAACACCAAACCAATGAGCTGAATTTTTGGTAAAATGTTGCTTTCTAAAATGCATGAAATAATAAATAATTGAGATAAAAAAAGAAAAGAAAGTAAAATGTAGTTTTCATTTAAATTATTAATTATTAGACTAAATTGGGCTCTGCAAGTTTTTTCATATTACTTATTATTACCCCTATGAGGAAATTAAATGCTTTAAGTTTATATATATGTTATTGGGTATTGTTATGTGTAGTTAGTGTGGGGAAACAATACAATCAACATCAATAAGAAAATTGGCATAAGAATCATTAATTTAATGAATAGAGGACAGCTTGCATCACTTCTTTAGGAAATTGTGTATATCAAAGGAATCAGAAATAACCAGAGAAATTTGTAAGAGAAATTAAATTAGCCTTAGGATTAGGATCACTTGAATCATGAGTTTCTGTTTCTGCATATATTAATGCATGCCTTCAATGTTCTGCAGCTGAAGGAATCCTAGAAACTAGTAGTGTGATATGATCACAATACTAATATCAATCAAAATAGTGGTTGTATAAATTTTTATTGTTAAATATTTTAAAGTGAAAATGTAATTACATGTGATTTATTTATTTTAATTTTACTTCAATGTTATTTTTTTAATATTACATTTATGATAAAATTTAGTCATCTTTAAAATAAATTTGTGAGTAATTATAATTATGTATTAATTAATTTTAAATAAATTAATTCATAAAAAATTTAAATTTTATAAAAAAATTAATCCGTATTGTAATGACATTGATATGATGTAAATTTGTAGAGATCAAATATTCAATTAATACGTTATATTATAATTTCTAACAACAAAAGT
>JBBPBR010000005.1:44013413-44032466 GCA_037974775.1 Cicer pinnatifidum
TTGATAATATAATAATTTTAAACTAATAATAATAATAAATTATTTCTTTTTGTAATATATATATATATATATATATTTAGTTTTAAAGAATATAAGTTTAAATATAATTTTTTTATGCTAACAATATATAAATTAATTATTTTTTTAATATATATAGTTTTAAAGAATCTGAGTTTAAATATTAAATAAAATAACTTTTAGTCAAATTTTACATCTATATTTAAACTCTTGAGTGTTAGAAAAATAAAAAACCTAAATTAATAATTTATTCCATAAAAGTATTTAAAAAAAAGTCAAGTGGAAAAGATGTACCCTAGAGAAGCTTAGATTGGGAAAATTGACTATGTTGTATGACCTTTAACCGATTAATTGACTAATTGCGCATGAAATTATATATTTTGAGATGAACTATGCTTGAAACTAGCTTTCTCTTTTAATATGTTAAAATAGTAAAGAATATATCATAAATGAGTATTGTTCACACAATTTTTAATGTATTTTTTATATAATTTTTAAATGATTATTATATATATAACTTCTAAAATATTAATATTATATTTTATAATAATACTTGTTAGAACTTCACCAATAAATAAAATAATTTATTTATTCTAATTATAACAATTTTTAGACATTTATTATGAATCTGAATGAAAGTATAGGTTCAGTGATCTCTATCTGATAATAACGCTATGTTGTGTGAGTTAGTTGAGCCAATTATTCACATTAAACTGACATTGAAGTAAGGTTCTAGATGGGTTGAATTCCTTAGAAAAGACCACCAATAGGGAGAGAAGAAATTTCAAACTTCAAAAATTTCTAATTTTTTTATTTTGTTTATTTAATTGAAAGCGATTTAACAAAGAGAGTGGAATCAACCGTATATAATACTCCTCGTCGTTTCGGAGCTTAAAGTTAAAATTAATTATTTTATTCTTTTTTATATATGTGGTTGAATCTCCTCCTCAATTTCATAATACAAATTTATCTTTAATTAAAATTTATTTATTAATTAAATTTAATAATTTTTTTAAATTATATATTTATTTTTTTATCTTAAAAAATATTATAAAATTTATAATAATTAATTCATATAATTATAAAGTTTCGAATTTAAATCTAAATAAAACATTTAATTTAATTTGAATTAAAACTTAAAGAATGTCACACCATCTCTTTACTTCTTAAAAATATTTAACTTTGTTACTACGTGAAAAAGAAACTATGTCACACTGGTATATAATTATACAATCAAAAAGTTAAAATTTAAAATATTGGTTTCATAGGAAAAAAATGAAATTAACAAATATAGATAAATTTTCATATTGTGATCAAGCCATTCAAGTTAAAACTTGTAATTGATTGTCTCTTATAAAAGAATTTCGACCTACGCCAAGTAACTATAAGATACAAAATAAAAAAATGTGTCCTAATTAATATAAATGATTTATCATCGTCACCGCAACGTTGTGTTGGCACTATTATGGTCACCAATAATATTTTTAGGTCTATATCCTATCTTTTAGATGTTGTATTTTGTGTTATTATTATAATTATATTTCAATATTTTTTTTTTGAATATCCTCTTTTATAATTTTGTAAAATTCAGTTTGATTTTCATCCTTCGATCAACTGATAATTAGGTTGACAACAGAGTCAAGTGTCCCACTCGAGGTTGACCACTTAGAATTCTTTATTCATTCACCATACCTTCATTTTCCAACTATTTTTAATACTAGCACACATAAACTTAAGTTATGAATAATAAATGCAATTGCTAATTTCGATATATATTTTTTCAATTTAATGATAGAGTTTAAAAGCTAAATACTTTCAATTTAAATAAGTTTTAGCAACCATTTAATTGTATTTTTTATTTTGAGCTTACCGTTTAATTATAGATTAGTTTAGCTTTTAACTTCAAATTTGTAGTTAAAGATTATAATTATTACTATAATACCCTCCCATTATATTTATAATAGTCTAGAGACAACAAATATGGATGAGGACAAAGGTGTTCACATCTCCCTTTATTACAGGTAAGGCTCATTATCATGAATTATTAACACAAAAGTTTAGGGATATGTATGAAGTAACATTGAAAGTATGGAGCAACTAATTTTACAAAACATGGAGGGTCAAGGAAAGTGCCTTTTGCAAAAAAACATCAATCAACATTACATGCTTCGAAAACCACCACTTGTTATACTAGTATACTTAGGGCCCATATATTAACAACATAGCATATCGTATGAATGATATTATTGTATTTGGCAATTTAAAGATTAGCAAATAATAATTGGTCCATTGGAAAAAATATAATCTTTTTTATTTTCCCCATTAATTCCCTAAACTAGTAGCTGTCAGGATAGAGTTCCTAAGAAAATGATTGAAAGCAACTATAAATTTCCATTTTGTACGATTTTACTATTACTTAATGTGTACATTTGGTTATGAGATAAAAATAATTGATCGTGATACTATTAAGTTATCATAAAGTTTATTTAAATTAAAAATATAATTTTTTTTAATATTACGATGGTTTATCGTGATTAATCGATAAAATATTTATTATTTAACTTTTTAAAAATAAATTATGATTAAAGGTGAAATAAATAAAAAATAATTTATTTTTAAATATATTTATATAAAAATATATTAATAATTAAAATTAATTTAAAAATCAATTGAAGAAATAAAAGCTCTAAATTCTAACCTAAATTTAGAATCAAACAAAAATAAAATTAATTCTACATTTTATATCTCTACAAATTTTTGTCTAGAATTGCGAGTTATAAGAAAATGCCTTGATAGTAAGTTAAAAAACCTAAGGACCCACCATTGAAATTTGGAGGAATAATTATGATGAATAGAAACGTTATGGCCATATAAGCAGAAACCTAGGGAAGCAGAGTGGTAAAATATTGTGGTCCTTTGGATTAATAGGACTCTACCTTACATCCTAACCCTATTGACTAGCTAGCTAACTATTTTGTCATTTGTGAGTAACTATTGACATGGTGTCCAAAACCATATATCAATGTTTGCTTTAACCTCAATCATTTACCAGAGAATATTCCAGAATACATATTCCAAAACAATTCAAATAAATAAAAAACCCTATTCATAGTATAGAACAACATTAAACAAAAGTTGCTATAATAAAATACAAATGAAAGCAACTAGGTACTAAACAAAAGAAATTTGTGGTTAGTATGCTCATCTATAAAACCAACCATACCTTAAAAAATTGCCAAATTCCTTTATACTAATGGTTAGTTGTACGTTTCAATTTCTAAAGAAAATAACAAATATTGGTTGCAGCCTTAATTTGCCAAACTGAAGCAAAAGATAAACACATAAGTATCCAAGTAGGTCCTCTATGATCAAGTTCATAACCAAAACCTTAAATTATCTACTTGGATTTTTTTATTTTATTTTTCGTACCACAAGTTTCTTTTTGGCTGTCTTTGTATCCATCCATAAGTTAGTTTACGTCAAAATTTCCCCTCCTTCTATCTAACCCAAACCAAACTTCTATTTGTAATTTTTTTTCTTCAACTTTCGATAATTATTATCATCAGTATTTTATTGAAGATATAAATAAAATAAAACCCATAATTTCCTTATCATTCGATCGTCTATCTCATCCACTTTAGTCACTTTTTGTTAAATATTAAACTCATAACCATATAAATGTTCGAAGAATCAAATATCTATCATATGTATTACACGATGTTGATAATATTAATGTTTGTTTTACTCATCCATTTTGGTAGTGTTTAGATAGCCAAGCAAGTTGTGTAATTATAATATTATTTTAAACATGAAATTTAATTTTGACATTCCTTTTGATTGGTGAAATTTTTCATTTGGTTGTCCAAACATCTAACAAATAATGAAAATATCTAGGACACCTATATATTAAAGGGATATTATTAAAACAATGACTTATTTACTTACTTTTACGTGATAGATTAACATATTTTATATTATAAAATGATTTTTTTTATCATATTACTATATGAATTTTGATGGTGGATAATATTATTATTATTATTATTATATTATTATTATTATTATTATTATTATTATTTATTATATATACTATATATGAACATTGATGTAGGTCCACATGCATATCCCACCTCAATTGGAAAAAATATGATATCTTGTTCAATTATAATCAAACCGTTGAGGCCAACATAAGGTCCACATCCATGATCCCACTTCATTATTAGTCTGGTAGGATTAATATCCTCTGTTCATTCATCAAGTCTTGAATTCTTTTGTTTGGAGATGAAGGTGGGAGAGGATTGGGAGTTGATTATGTTTTCATGTTCATAGAAAAACTTTTGCCTTCGTCACATTATTGCAATAGCAATGATAGAAGGAGTTACTTGGTTTGAGAAAAATATAGAAATTGAATAGCAATGATAGAGTCTCACATCTAGGGATGAGAATAAGTCAGACTAGACCATACTTTGAAAGGTCTAAGTCTAGCATATGATGAATTTTTTAGGCCTAAGTCAAGTCTACGCCTTATTATAGGTTTTTTTTTCGGCATGATCTGACCTTTCTAAAAATTTGGTCTGGCCTGGAAGTCTATTTAAAAACTTTATTCACATTAAAATATTTAAATGTTCTACTTATACCACATGATGTTATCCACATACTAATATCAATGTACATATATATATACATTAAACAAAAAATAATTTTTCTAATAAAATAATTTTTAAAAATTCTGAAACAAACATTCTTTAAACCCTAAAAAATAATTTTTAGTTTCAAAGAATAGAATTTTTTTTTTCTGAAACAAAAGCACCAATTATTACCTCTCAAACAAATATGGAACAACTATTGACTAATTGAACGGCTAACAAATATGAAACGACTACCAAATATAGAATCGCTATCGAATATGGAATGACTACTGAGTGATTGCCTAATTGATAGAATTTAAAATAGAAAATAATATTATTAATATAATAATAATAAAAATAACATTAATAAATAATAAATATATATAGGCCGGCCTGTAAGGCCTAATACGTTTTTTTTTATAAATCTGAGTCTAACCTATTTAAATAAGTAGGCTTTTAGCCTATTTCGATCCCTACTCACAATATATGAACCTAGATTTGAATATACTTTTATCCACATTTAGTGTCCCATTTACTTCAAACAAGATTAGTTCTATGGAGTATATATATTTACATTTATAATACGTATCATATATAATTTACATTTATAATGCATACCGAATAAACAAATTTTAATTATAATTTTTTTGAAAACATGTATGTTTGATCGTAGCACCAATGTGAATATTAAGATGATTATGCATTCTTTTATTTCTAAAAAACAAAAAAGAAATAAAAAAACTCTATTATTAGTATTGTTATTTTTAAAAATTTAATGTTGAAATTACACACAATAAATATATATAAGAGAATCACTGTTGATTTGAACCTCCACCTCAATATATCAAATATTCTCACGATATATATTCAATACATATCTTAATTTCTAAAATATTGGCCTTTATACACTAAACTTTAGTAATTGAACTCTCCACTTTGTTCAGAAATGAAGAGGTAAAGATCTATGATACATATTACTCCTATAATAATTAACCAACTCGTAAAAAATAGTGTCCTCAATAATTATCATTTTTAATTTTAAAATAATATGTATTATATTTTTTAATTGTAATATCTAATTAATACTATACACATCGCTCTAAATTCAATTATTGATTATATTTTTCAAATTATACCTTTAATTACTATTGTAATTATATACTTTTATCGATTTCAATGAAATGGTCAAATAATTTAAGATTGTTGGAACGAGTTGTCAAGAAATAATTCTCTTTTTGTCAACAAAAAAAGAATATTTCAAGGTGCCTTCTTTTTTCACTTTCAATATTTTCAAAAACCCTCGAATATATTATAGATTGAGTAATTTGAACATGTATTTTATATTTTTAGATTGGCTAATCCGAACATATATTATAGACTTTTGAGAACATGAGTGAGAGAGCAAATTATCATATTTCAATAACATAAGAAACCTTCTTTTCTCACTCCAAATTTTCTCAAAAACCCCAAATTTTGTTGAGGCTAATTCAAAAGTGTATTTTATATGACCAATTTAAATATATATTTTAGAAGTGGTGTGAGAAGAAACATAAACCGTTCACATGATTGCTTGGACCTAATCCGCATCAAGATCTAACGGGTTACAGGCCCAAAACGAAGCCCAGCTAAAACCCAAAAAAATCGAAATCGAAATTACATACCAAACTCGAAAATCAAAATTCAAATCCCTAAACAGAGAAAGATGCAAAAGAGGGACCAAGGCAAGTCCGGTGGATCCACCGGCGGTGGGTCGGCGACACCGGCAAAGAGAGGCCGTCCTTTTGGTAGCGGTAACAACAGTACAGCTGCCGCAGCAGCCGCCGCCGATTTGGCTGCTCCGTCGACCCTTCTCGGTCCTTCTCTTCACGTTCACAGCTCATTTGCTGGTTTGTTCACTGCTTCTTCTACTTCCTTTGTTTTGAGGTTTTGAAATTTTATAGTGTTTCTATTTGTTATGAATTATCTGATTAACAATGACCTCATTTTGAAATAAGATAAAGTTTAACACACTAACACTAAAAAGTGCATTTGTTTTCATAGCTGAAACTTACATCCACATGAATGTATATCGGGGTCAATTGCTTAACAGTAATTGGTAGTAGTGGAAGTAAACTGTGAGTACTAACTGGGCTGAAAGTCAGTCTTGTCAATAGTTGATCGCAGAAAATAGCAAAACACCAAAAATCTGCTATGTGTGAAATAGCAGGTAGCGTCAAGGTTTTAGATAGTGGTTGCGGTTGCAGACTCATTAAGGGTTTCGTGATTTTGGCTATTACAATTTGCATTACAAAATTAATCACAACGTTGCACAAATCTTATTAAAATTATTTGCACTATTATATAATGTCTGTATAATTCTAGTTGAGAGATGAGAGAAGGTTAGAACTAGAGAAGAAGGTAAGGCAGTGGAAAAAACGGGATTCTTAGATTTTTTTTTTACAAACGACGTTTCATTAAGCGGGCGTCGTGGTGGTTTTTTATTTTTATTCATTTTGTTAAAACGGGGAATAACAATATCAGCCGCCACTATGCCTTTTTGTTGCTGCCGTAGCGCGGACCGTATTTTAAAACCTTGGGTAGCATTGCAGGCATATAGTGAAAGCCGCATAGCGGTTGAAATAAGTCAATTATATATAATAAAGGCATGCTGCATACAAATAAAATAGTGAATGTAGGAAAATTATAGCTTACATATAGGCTTATACTCACTGAATCTTCAGTTTTTCAATTTTCAATTTGCTACTCATATAGTAACTATAGTTTTGTTATTTTTAAAAACCTAAAATTATCCTTTTTCTGCTACAACCGGCTGCAAAAACTAGAATTGCGACCGCTATTGGCCTAACAGAGAAACTAAGTTAATATCACAATTTTCATGTACCATAGTGCCGCTTTTGGGCAACACTGGAGTTAATTTTACATGCTATGATTGTGGGAAGACCAAAAAAGGGATCAATTTTGGCAAGCTAGTAATAAGTAATTGCATGACGGGCCACTTAATTTTAAGTTACAAGAGGCTGGAGGAGTATTAGTATGAGTATTATTAATGCAACCATCATAGAATAAAGCAAGAGGAGTGCCTTTTGGCTAATATATGCTATTTTTTTTTTGTATGGATAATATTGATTTATAATCAGTCACTAGCGTCAAAGCGTAATTTGGATTAGCCGGTGTTGTCAAAATGCGGCAATAGCGGCGCTATAGCATTTCGATTTGTGATGAATCTGCTTTGAAAACCACTACGCTATCCTAGTTTCGCTATTAGGACAATAGCTACCACTATTCCAATTTTTGATTGCTGAAATAGCAGCAATAGCGGAAAAAATAGAATTTTCGGGTTTTTTGAAATAATAAAACTGAAGATTTTGCATGATTGCCAGCCATGGCTATTTTTATAATAGAAAAACTAAATAGTTGATGAGTATTACTCCTATATTCACTGTAATACATTATCTTTCAATATATAAGCTATGATATGGCTGCATTCCCTTTTTTATCTGTATGCAGCATGCCTTTTTTTATATATAATTTACTTATTTCAACCTCTATGCGGCCTCTGCTACTTGACCGCAATGCTATCTGCTAGCGGATTTTTAGTGTTTCACTATTTTCCGCAATCTGCTATTGATAACACTGGGATTAACTTCGAGCTTATATGAGTTTCTTAGTGTGTAGTTTCTAACTCATAAAGAAAGCCTTATAAGCTTAAGGTATTATTGAGAAGCTAAATGAGAGAGCCTCTTAAAATGTCCTGAAGAAGTTGATTTCAACTTATCAGATTAGTTAGAATTCACATGGTTGTTGCAAGATCATGTTAAAGTTTTTTTTTCATTCTTTCTAGAAGTGCTTGTGAAAAAGCTTGTCCGAACTGGCTCTAAATTGTCAGTTTTTCAATTTGTTAACTTTTGCAGATCAGAACAATAAAAGAATTGTTTTGGCTCTTCAAAGTGGTCTCAAGAGTGAGTTGACCTGGGCGTTGAATACTCTTACATTACTCTCCTTTAAAGAAAAGGATGACATGCGCAAGGATGCAACTCCCTTAACGAAAATCCCCGGTTTGCTTGATGCACTTCTTCAAGTTGTATGTGCTACCAATCTTGTTTTACTCTACTGCCTGCATTTCTCTTTGTTGTGTATGTTCAGATATTTGAATATATGAATTTGAAATATATCATGATGATATCATTCTTATAGATATTATGTTGTCACAAATAAGATAGATTTATATCAGATTAGAGATTGTTTTATCCTTATCTTCGGCTGTACATTTTAGTATAAATAAACATCAAAGATATTCTGAAATAATTCAAATGAATTACTTCCTTACTTTCAAGTTGTTATGAGAGCTGAAAGTTCACATCCTTTGGGTCTGATATAAAAAATCCAAGTCTGAAAGTCCCTAATTAGAAACCCTAGCCGTGCAGTCGTCCTGTTGTCCAACCACATTCAAGCTTTGTCCGCTGAAACTAGGTCTATGTTGTTATATGTAGCAAACAGCGCCGCTGTCGTGGTGGGTGGCTGCTCCCTCATGCAACGTTCGTGGCATGAATTTATGGACCAGTTCGTGCAAATCACAACACACCTCACACATGTAGAGGACAACTGAATTATACGAATTTACCCTTACATTTGATCTGTTGCTGGGGTAATTTTGAAATTTCCCACACAAAATGCTTTATCTCCCTTTCTCTTCTTCTCACACGATTGCTCCTTCTCAGCCTCTTCTTGTCACTTGGTTGCTGCTGTTCTTCTCTGCGTGCCGTTCTCTGCTGCGCCGTTTGCAGCCCCCACTGTCCTCAGCCACGCCGTCCCAGCATAGCCTTCACTGCATCTGCTCTGGTTTGGTTCCCAACCTCTGTTTCAGTTTTTTCTCCTTTTTGGTTCTTGTTCTGTTTATTCATTTCTTCTACTTTCCTCCCTCTGTTTCATTTTTGGTTTTGGTGCTTTTTGCTCTGTTTCTTCACATAATGTTCAGTTTTTCTGTTTTGAAGCCCCTCCCTCCCTCTCTTATGGTTTTGGCTCTGTTTGTGTTAGCAACATCCATGAAAACTCCAAATTCTCAACCATCGTCAACTAGTGGCTTGGTTGATTCTACTACTGTCAAGTTTTCTTAAACCAACAAGTGATAACATCGGCATACCATGATAGTGGAATAGTTTAAAGGACAAGGAGAGGTTACATGTGATCTTTTTGTAAGAAAACCAATTCAGGAGGAATTTCTAGGGCCCAAAGACATCAAATCAAATAGGAATTAAAGGAGATGTAGGTTGTTGGACCAAAATACGGGAGGATATTAGGTTGATTTTGAAAGAAGTCCATGATAAGAAAAAAGTGGAAAAAAAGCTTTATTGAGTGATGTGCATGAAGATAATGGTGAAGTTGAAGAGTTGCGAGAAATAAGTAAGATTTGAAGTGGAAAAAGGTGGAATGACGGGGCCACTTTGCCGGCTTCCAAGAAGAGTACGAAAGGCCTCTTGGATGCAATGTTCTAACAAATACTAGATCAAACTGTGGGAAAAGGAAACAAACAGTCAAGCATAAATGATTTTTGTGATAAAAAGCAAGAGCCAGAACTTGCCAGTATATAGCTCCATTTATTTAGAGGAATGGAATTCCTTTTAATGTTGCAAAGTTGAAAAGCTTCAAATTGATGATTGAAGTTGTTGCTTCACATTATCTAGACTTGATGATGCTAGAAGATATAAGAAAGAATACTAAAGTTAAAAAGGTTATACGAAAAGGAATCAATCTTGTAGGCTTTATTTATAACCACTAATCGGCTTTGAACTTAACGACTAAGTTCACAAACAAGAGTGAGTTGGAGTCACAAGGTTTGCTACAACACCTTACATTGAAGAGATTGTTCAAACAAAAAGGAAATCTTAGAAAGATGTCCACGTCTGAATAATGGTTGAATTTAAAGGCAAGTAGAACCCTAAGGGAAAGAGGGCAACTGCTGTGTACTTTTTCAAATCCCATTTTGGGATGATGTTGTTTTTGCTCTTAAGGCGATGAGGCCTCTTGAATGTGTGCTCAGGCTTCTTGATAACGAAAAACAAGCCTGCTACGGATTTCATCTATCAAGCAATGGAAAGGGAAAAGGGGCAATTCAAATGGTTTCCGCGGTAATGAAAGCAAGTATAAAGAAATATTTACAAGCATTGATAACTAATGGAGTATTCAGCTTCATCATCCATTGCATGCAGATGGCCTCTATCTAAATGTTGAGTAGTATTATTGCAATCTATCTAAAGTGTTGGATGGCCTTTGTGAATGCATAGAGAAGCTTGATATAAGTACTGAATTCGTTGATAGAGGAGTTGTCGACATTTAGGATGGGTGGAAGCATCTTTTCATTGAGTGCAGCAGTAATGCATAGAGCAAATAAGAAGCCAGCTGAGTGGTAGAAGAGGAATGGAGCACATACACCAAAGTTACTACTGTTTGTGATTAAAATATTGTGTTTGACTTGTAGTTCGTCGGGGTGAGTGCATATGGAGTACTTTTGGGCATGTAACTTGGTATTAAATCATTTAAATTTAGAGTTTCAAAATGTAGATTTATTTAAATTAACATTGAAATTATAGTATAAATTCACTTCAAGAAAAGAAATAGACTTGAGAATCAGATGTTGCAAGACTTGGTTTACATTACGTATAACCAATCTGCTATGCATCGGAACCGTGTCGCCATCAAAGCACCCATGTGCCGTCATGCATGTGAATTGTCTTGGAGCCATGCCGTGGCATGTAGTTCTTCTTTTTTTCTGTATTATTGGGCAATTTATAACCACTTCCAATGTCATTGCTGTTCAGGCATGTCTTCTCCGTTTGCCTCGTTTTGTTGGTTATGTTTCTGTGTACTAGTGGCTTGTGCACAATTTTCTGGTCTTGTTTCTGTATCGTATCTGGTTTTTACCTTTGTCTATGGTTTTTCTTGTCTCCAATGACAGCATCTGGAGTCATTGGTTCTAATAATGCCACCTTCAAAAGCAAATCTGCTTTATCTTTGTGTTCTTGGGCAATCCCTCTATCACACTGGACTGGAGAATCTCATAGGGTAGAATTACATGAATTGACAAACAACTATTGAGATCTGGTTCTTTGTTCAATAACTATCCAATCACTTAAGATAGGAAGCAAATGATATTGCTAAAGTTGAACGTGAAGAGTTTAAGCAACCTGATGCACAATTGGCCGCCTCTATGATGTAGCTCACAATCTATCTATTTATTACTGTTCAATGATAGATCAAGATCTTTGCTGAGGTCAAATTGCTTCTGACTGGTGATGACCTTACCAAAATGATTAACAAACCTAATAACATGTGCATGGATGGTGTTAGTCCCTCATTGCCTCACTTGGATTTTGAATCTGTGCGGAACAAAATTCTTACAAATTCTATTGCTCCCAGCAAGAACCTGTTGGTGCCTGTTGTGAGTCCCACAAAACGCTATAGCGGTATGGCCGCTACTTCAATGTCTAAGGTAACATTAGAAGCAATTTATACCATAACAAGGGGAAAGGGAATGGCTGAAACAGAAATGGAAAAAAAGAGTTTGGGAATGAAGGGTACGTGGATGAAGAATGGTGCAGAGAAGAAAGAAGAGCACAGTGGAGAAGAGAAGTGGTTGGTGAGAGAAAGGAACTAAAGAAGACCACCATTTCAGTTTGTAATCCTTTTTTCTTCTTCCATAAAAAAAAATCTGTTCTCATGAAAACAGGGCACGTGCTCAAGAGAAGAAGTCAGCCTTTTATATAATAAAATTTTAATTTATAATAAATAAATAAAATATTAACTGCAAAAAGGCAAAAAATATTAGAAAATCCCTAAACGGATTAAAAGAGGAGGTTATTTTAGACAATCTGTATTGCAATTACTGTTACGTGTTTTTTTCAGAAGATCGCGCTTCATCTTCTCTGCTATTCCACCGCTATCAAGGCCGCAACGGCCACAACCCTAATACGTGACGCGACGCCGTCTTGCGTAGCGCAGAGCCACTGCGACGCTCTGGCGCGACCGCTACTGACTACAGAGTATGATGGTAGTTTGATACATGTACTAATCTCTATTAATAGAGATACTTAGACTCAACCCGAAATAAATGTGGAAACTAGGAAACAATTCATAATAATAGTAATATAAAAACTAATCTTAAGAGATATTCTAAGATACTATAATATGATAACTGGATCCTAGGAAATAAACTAATATGCACTGATATATATACCATTGTGTAAAAGTTTTAGAAGATTTGTTGAAGTTCATTTTGCATTTATTGTCAAAATTATTACCATCGTTGATATCATGTTATTAACCGAAACAGATAGATGACTGGCGTGACATAGCACTCCCAAAGGAACTAGTCAGGATGCCAAGGGCCAGATCTTTAGGTTCAAATTCTGTTGCAACAGGATTTGGAAATGAGCATCAGGCATTGGGCTCTACTGCTACTCTCCACCGTCCTAGGTAAACATGTTCTTAAATGATGTCTTTTTTGTTGTTGTGAATTTCCAAATTTCAATGGTTTTATGTTTTCATTTCCAAAATGGGGCAGCCAGCAGAGAGAAAGAGTCACATTGTACGATATTGTTCTTAATGCAGCCCAGGGTCTGGCTCTGCTGTTGCAGAATCAACACATCAAAATGGCACGACAAAACAGCGTTTTTCAGAATTGCGGTTTGATGAAGATAGTCTATTTAATTTAGATGATGAAGGGCGAGCAGAAAAACAGCAATGTGCTGTTGCTGCTTCAAATATCATCAGGAACTTCTCTTTCATGCCAGATAATGAAGTTATAATGGCCCAAAATCGTCATTGTATGGAAACAGCATTCCAATGCATTGAAGAGCATATAGTAGGTGAGAAGTATTGCCAGTTGAATCTTACTTGTTCATTTTTTAGTTTTGCACATATGATTGATGGTTATAAATTATAATGGTAACGATTATCAGTTTTTGTTTACACTCTATTACTGTCTTAGTCATGGTTATCAAATCGGGAATGTAAGATCTGTTTTTCGAATTGTGAATCAAATCTTAATATGAAATGTAAGATATATGACCATTAAAATAGTCTTTTTTTTAGAGAAAACATGTGACATAACAAAAGTATAAGCTGCTATATTATATATGAACCTCAAAATAGTTCAAGATTTTAGTCATAAATCAAATGACATAGGTAAAGTGGTTGGTTATACAAAAATAGTGGTGAGTTACACTAAGTTTAGGCAGTGATTACTTTGAATAAATTGAGATCCATCATAGTGAATTGAGATTCAATAAAATAAATTGGGATTCAAGATGAGATTCATGTCCAAAATAGATACAAACTAGCGATTCTTATTGATTGGCTTCAGTTTAGTATCAAATTGAGATATGTCTTGCATGTATGAATTGATAGTAATGACCATTCTCTTAGTTTTTACAGTTACGACCACATTTGGTTTTGGTCCCTACCATGGAGTATTCTTTTTTGTTCTAGTTTTAATCCATATTTTTTTACTTAAATGAGTTTTGGTCCCTGTCATTGAGTCATGGCCCCTATGGAGGATTGGTCCTTAGTGTTTAACCCGTATTAATGGTCTTACAGGGGTCCAAACCTTAGCAGTATGTAACTATAGGGACGTACACCAAACAAATTTATAGTGACCAAAACCTAAATGAGGGACACATATAGGACCAATTTTTTCCTTAAACCATCCTTTTATTATTCTTAATTATTTAGAAAATTCTTAAGCCCTAATATGGAAATGGTCGAGTGAATTTGGATGTGATTTTGATAGTGATGTTTAATAAAAAAAAGTCATGAAATGTAATGTTATTTTATACGTCATTCTACAGCATGTTTGCATGGAATTTACATTTTTTTTTTTAGAAAAGTAACTAGATCTAATATATGTTCATATTTTCCTGGGGACAAAATGCTTCTCTGCAGTCGGTGCACTACTAAAGACAGATGGACGTTTAGTATGAGTTCTCTAATTTTTTAATGAACTTCTGAAGTATTATGGATTAACTTCTTGATGTTTAAGTCCTTTATGAATTAAATAACAAATGACATTAAAATTATATGGAATAAGTAATAAATAATTATTAGTTGGAGCCTGGAGGTTGGGTTGTATATGGTTGGCAATGCATGATATTTCCTAAGCATCCCATTTTTATGCGACTGCTTATGGTTTAAAGTTTGGGAAATAATTATCATTTACATTTGGTGCATTTTTTGGTTGAAGATAAACGCAGGTACCAATATCTTGCCTGTTAGCCTTCTGAACCTTTTCAGAACATGTACAGTTGAACTAATTCATTTGATGAACAAACTAAGCAAAACTCATTTGGTTGGTTTGGGGTTTTGGAGTTTAATAGGATAGGATGTTATTGTTAGTCATTACTTTTCTTTGTAATGTATATCCTAGAGGTAATTTGGTGTTGCGGACAAAAACCAGCTTTGAGTTCGACTTTTAAATCCTGTTTTATCTCAATTCTGTTTAGATATTAGCCATCTTTTGAAAATTGAACCGGTTAAATACCCATTGCACCAAAATGTCTACTTTCTGGAAGTTAAATACGTTCTAAATATCTCATTAAAGTGTAATGTGTTTTTTCTTCTCCACATTCTCATCCAAATATGTATTGCCTTATATTTAAAAGTCTGAATTGTGTTTTCATAATATTGATAGAGGATGAAGAACTTGTCACAAATGCTCTAGAGACAATTGTTAACTTGGCTCCATTACTGGATCTTCGAATATTTAGCTCGTCCAAGCCTTCATTTATTAAAATAACGTAAGTGATTAATCTATTTTCACTGTTCTTCTTGCATGCTATTATAATTCTCTGTTTCCGATTGATAAATGGTTGTATTACTTACAGAGAGAAACGTGCAGTTCAGGCCATCATGGGGATATTGAATTCTCCTGTCAAAGCCTGGCATTGTGCTGCTGCTGAATTACTTGGGCGTTTGATAATAAATCCTGACAATGAACCTTTCTTGCTTCCATTTTTTCCACAGGTAAAACTTTGTTTTGTGCATGTTTTACCTTGTTCATTTGTTGGTTTAAATATCTTGGTTTAATAATTTTTGTTTATTTTTAATCCTCGAAACATGTAGAATCTTTTTTTTTTTTGGTTCGTTATTTTGATTTATAATATTTGTTCATGTTTAAAATAATTATTGTAATATTTGGACCATATTGATTTTACTAAATTATAAGGACAAAATCAATATGGTCCACATAATACAGGGAATAATTTTAAAACAAACAATTATTAGAGACTTAAACAAAATAAGAAAAAGTAGAAAGTGATATAGTTTATAGGGACAGAAATAACATTTAAACCTAATTTATTTTATGCTGCAAAAATAATCATCATTGATTGATTACTGCAGATACACAAACGTTTAATCGACCTTATCAGCTTACCAGCATTTGATGCACAGGCAGCTGCTATAGGTGCACTCTATAACCTGGCTGAAGTTAATATGGACTGCAGGTTGAAGATTGCTAGCGAGAGATGGTAATCTACTTACTTTGTATGTTTTAATTGTTTTTGTCTAAAAAATATATTTTGAGATATTTTATGGTTCTGTGAAAGAATAAAATCATGATTGGATAATTTTCTTTAATTTCGCAATGAATTTGAAAATGAATAGTAATACTAACTATTAGAATTTCTCAAACTCAGGGCAATAGATCGATTGCTCAAAGTGATTAAGACGCCGCACCCTGTTCCAGAAGTTTGCCGAAAAGCTGCCATGATATTGGAGAGTCTTGTTTCTGAGCCTCAAAACAGAACTTTGTTGCTAGCTTATGAGAATGCTTTTGCAGAGATACTTTTCACAGATAGCAAATATTCTGATACATTCGCAAGGATATTGTACGAACTAACATCTCGACCAAGTAACAAAGTGGCAACAGCTCGTGGCATCTGGGGTATGTAACTTTTAACCATGTAATTGTTGATCTTTAATACGGCTTCAATTAGTGATCAGTTATATAGCTCTAGCTTTAGCAACTTGGGTAGCTCTTGGATAACTGGTTCATTTGAAGTTTCAAAATGTATGTATTTATGTCTATGATTGTACCATACACTGTGTGTAATCAAGTAAGCTTTTGTAGGTTGATTTTCTTCTTTTTGAAGATGATGTGAAGATTAGAAACTTAAGTTGTTAGATGTGTGGATAGAAAGTGCGGATCCTCTCAACTAATTTCCCTTCCACATTCCACCTCTATCTGCAAAATCTCTAACTACGAGTATATCTTCCACTTTAGTCCCATGTGTAACTTCCAATGCCAATGTTGTACACTCCTGATTTTCATCCTTCAGAGTGACTTTGACTTGGTATGTAGTAAAAAATCAGGCAAGTCCTGCATCCGAAATAATTACAAGCTTATGGCCATAATCCAACAGGATTTAATGATACAGCAACGGAATTATTCCAAGAATAACAAGATGCTTAAAGGATAGACAAATACAATTAGTAAGAAATTTCCTACCAAAAACAGTTACCGAACGATGCATATACATGTTGTGCTTGTTCTTACTATCTTATCAGCAACAATAGTAACCATCAAATCAAAAGGCAAAGTTGTACCATACAACTTCAAAGGGTTCACATAATCCATAGAAATAAATGAGTGCATTACAATGATATCAAAAAGTACAAGAGATTACCTGCAATCTTGCACTCCCTTTAAAAAATTCGTGCCCGTTCATGGAATACATACGTCCTAGAGTAGTTTGGTGTGTAATCCTCGTAGCATGCACACTAGATTCCGCTTTGGGTGCTCTACAGTCTTTAATATGATTGCTCTTAACAATTCTCTTGTCAACATAGTTCCTAGATCCCCACATTGTTAACAATAAGGCTTCATTGCTGGAGGGTACTCTTTATTTGTCGAACTTAAAATTGTAGGGAGATATCGCCCCCTTCTACGGACGCTGGTAATATTTCTTCGCTTGTCTCCTACATCCATGATTCTGGTGGTTTGGACGAATCAGTCCTCCAAAACTATTATTACCTCATTCAGCTTCATATTCTTCATAGCTTCTATTTCTCTGCATTTTTCTACCAATGGTTGAAATTGCTGAAATCCAAGAGGTACAGAGTCTTGAATTTCATATTTTAGCCCTTCTTTTAAAACGGTGACACATATAACTATGGTAATTAAAACCGGACCAGACATTGAATCGATGAAAACACATTCAAGACTCAAAGGTTTGGTCGTGATTGAATTGCGGTTGAATTGGTATTAATTAAATAATAATAAAAATAATAAATATACAACATTATTAAATAATGATGTAATGGATTGGCATAAGCCTGACTGCACCTTTTCCTTGTCAAATTTAATGTTAGAAAATTAGATTTTGTATCTATATTTAGACCAATACTTCCACGTTTGTAATTTTTATTAAAAATAAAAAATACGGACAATTCACACAAACCTCGAAAAATATTTCTTTTTTCTCTAAAATATTTGAATGGAAAAATTCATTTTCAAAATTTTCATTAATTATTTGTTAGTTGAAAAATTTAAAAATAAATTTTTTGGCAGTCAAAAATTTTACTTTTAAATTTACCAATTAACCAAATAATTATCGGAAAATTCATTTTTCAAATTTTTTAATTCAAAAAACAATCATTAAAAAATTTCAAAAGTTTAAACTGTTTTGGTTTCTAAATTTTTCTTCAATTTTATTTTGTTTATTGAAATTTTCAAAAATAAAAAATTTTGATAGATAAAAGATGGATCCTAAAAGTTTCAAAAAGAGAAGTAAAAAATAGTAAGAGTAAAATTGGATTTTTGTAAATTGTGAGGATAGCAGTTAAAGTGAGAGGCATCAAATCTAAATTTTTCAAATGTTTTATTATTTTTGTTTATTTATTTATTTAATTTTAAATATGTTTGGCCCAAGCGCATAAAGTTTGTACCCCTAAAATTGCTAAATGGAAACAAGCCGCCACTCAACATCGTTTTCTTCTATTTCTGAATTAAGTTCAAACTAAAGGGTAACAGATCCCTCGCATGGATCTAACTTTTTAATTCGATATGCGTTTGGTGTATAGTTATTTATATAGTGTATTATAATCATTCTAATTTTTAAATAGAAGATATTAAAAAAATATTAATTTTAAATAATTTTTTAATAATAAATATTTATTTCGTATTTTATTTATAAGATATAAAAAAATATGAAAGACTGTGTCATTTATTATATTTTTTTGTTTTATTTATTAATGTTAAATATTTGTTATCTACTTTTTTATATATTAATAATAAATACTTGTTCTGTGTTTTTTTTTTAAATTAATCAATAATAAATATATATTTATTTTTTTATTAACGATAAATATTTATTTTGTAATTTTTTTATATTTATCGGTGATAAATATTTATTCC
>JBBPBR010000005.1:44032814-44055100 GCA_037974775.1 Cicer pinnatifidum
ATTCTCATATTTTTTTATCATTTGAGCAAGATCCTCCACAAACTTTCTGTGGGTTTTTATTTATTTATAAAATTCTCATCATTTGTCTTGTTTGCTTGGTTTAGATATTTTTGATCAAATTCAAATTCTTTTTTTTTTTATGACAATTAATTCATTAATAACATCTTCAATTATTGTAGAAAAAAATTATGGAGGATCTTGCTCAAAAACTTATGAAAAACCCCATAGAAAGTTTTTTTCAAAACCAAGCAAACATGAATTTTATAGATCTAAACCTAAATTTTTTACAAACAACAAAAACCTTTTGGAAGAAAGAACTTCACACCACAAACTTCAAAACAAATAACTTGTTATAAATTTGGCCAAACAGGACACATTTCAAGTTATTGCAACAGAAATTAAAAAAACTCCATGAATTAAAAATTGATGAACAAATGATGCAAAAAATTGAGACAATACTTTTAGAAACATCAGAAGAAGAAGAAGTTACATATTCTGATATAGGATCATCAGAAAATGATAAATCTTTACAGTTTGATGAATTAGGAACTTTCGAGTCTCCTAGTGATTCAGAATCTAGTCCAAAATCGATTAATGTTTTAACAAAAGATCAAGAATTAATTCTTGATATAATAAAACAAGTTGAAGATACAAAACTTCAAAAGGAAATAATAGGAAAGCTGTTAAATACTTTTGAATCAAAACAAAGTCAACCTTTCACATCTTCATCAAAATTACTTCCTAGAAACACCTATGATTTAACAAACATCTTAGGAACAAAAACTAAAATCCACACCCTTGTTACAATCCAATCTCTTTAAGAAGAAATTAAAACTGTAAAACAATAATTAAAAACTCTTAAACAAAAACAAGAGATTGATTCAAATATTCTTCAAAAACTACTTTCCCAAATTTAGAATCAAAATTCTTTTGAGCCTGAACAGGAAGGAGAAGAAGATGAAGAAAACAAAATTGAAAACTTAGAAGAAATCCCAAAAGATTTCTTATTTGTTTTAAGAACAATAACGACCAGAAAATTCTTAATCAAAATCACTTTGGTTTTTTTCTGAAGATTTCAAATTTGTGACAATTGCACTTTATGATACGGGAGCAGACTTAAACTGCTTAAAAAGTAGCATTGTACCAAACATATTTTTGCAAAAATCTAATGAAAAACTTGTTGCAGCTAACAACTCCAACATGATTATAAAAAATAAAACTGAAGCCTCCATTAAAAATGGTAACGTTTCAATCAAATCTCATTTTGTTTGATTAGAAAACATAACTCAAGGTGTCATTTTAGGGACCCCTTTCATTACTATAATAACTCTTTACTCTGTCAATAATGATAACATTTCCTGCAAAACAAAAGAAACCAAAATTGTTTTCCCTTTTATTGAAAAACTCTGAACAAAGACCTTAAATCTTTTGAAGGCTTGTTTTGTTTACAAAAGTGAATTAAATTGTTTAATTAAATGGAAAGAAAAACATCTATGTTTTCTAAAACAAGATGTTTCCTTTCTCATAATTGAACAACAATTACAAAATAGTTTCATAAAACAAAAAATTTCAGAACTACAAAAAAGAATTGAAAATGAAATTTGTTCATATATGCCAAATGCTTTTTGGGATAGAAAACAACATATGGCAGATTTACCATACGAAAATGATTTTTCTGATAAACAAATCCCAACAAAAGCTAGACCTTTCCAAATGAATTATGAACTAGAAACACATTGCAAAACATAAATCCAAGATCTAGAACAAAAAGGTTTAATAACAAAATCTAGATCCCCCTGAAGTTGTGCAGCCTTCTATGTGAATAAAAATTCTGAAATAGAAAGAGGTACACCTAGATTAGTAATAAACTACAAACCTTTAAATAAAGTATTAAAATGGATACGATACCCGATTCCAAATAAAAAAGATATTTTACAAAAACTGCATTCTTCATTTGTATTTTCAAAATTTGACATGAAATTGAAATTTTGGCAATTACAAATTGATCCAAAAGACCGGTACAAAACTGCATTCACTGTTCCTTTTGGTCAATATGAATGGACGGTAATGCCCTTTGGATTAAAAAATGCTCCTACATAATTTCAAAGAATTATGAATGAAATTTTTAATCCATTTTCAAAATTTTGCATTGTTTATATTGATGATGTTTTAATTTTTTCAGAAACCATTGAACAACATTTCAAACACCTTAGAACATTTTTAATGATCACTAAGAAAAATGAAATGGTTGTTTCAAAATCCAAAGTTTCTCTTTTTGAAACAAAAATTTGTTTTCTAGGATAATATATCTCTTAGGGTACCATTACCCCTATTGAAAGGTCCTTAACTTTCGCGGATAAATTTCCTGACAAAATTCTTGTTAAAACACAATCACAAAGGTTTTTAGGAAGTTTGAACTATGTGCTAGATTTATGTCCTAACATTAATAGGATAACAAAACCTATCCATGATAGGTTAAAGAAAAAATTTATGGCATGGTCAGAAGAACATACCAAAATAGTTCAAATAATCAAAAAACAAGTTAGAGAAATACCTTGCTTGCATCTAGTTGACCCATTAGCCCAAATTTTTTTTGAAACAAATGCATCAAACATAGGATATGGGGTATTCTTAAATAGAAAACAAATAACAAAGAATGCATTGTTTAGTTTACATCTGCACACTGGAATGATTGTCAAAAGAACTACTCTACAATCAAAAAGAAATTCTTTCAATTGTCATGTGCATTACAAAATTTAAAAGTGATTTACTCAATAAAAAAATTTTAATTCGAAGTGATTGTAAATCTGCAAAAAAGTTTTTTTACAAAGGGATGTTCAAAACATTGCATCAAAACAGATTTTCACCAAATGGCAAGCAATCCTTAGTATATTTGATTTTGAAATTGAATTTAATAAAGGAGATCAAAACTCAATTCCATATTTTCTAACCAGAGAATATCTCCAAAATAGGACTTAAGTGATGCCCAAAAAATAAAAAAGAATAGAGGTCCAGAAGAACCAACCACAAGAAAATCCAAAACCTATTTCTTCGTCAAAACCCATTAAATCTTGGACCCATGCAGTTGAAGAAGAAGAAACCCAAAATCAAATTCAAAAATGGTTTGACAACCAACTAGTCTTACAACCTCAAAACTTTGAAGCAATAAAAGCTTCAATAGCAGAAGACAAGCTTTGTTTACAAAAAATTACAAAGCTCCAATAACTCCAAAAGGAGATCGAATGCCTCTTAATGGGACTACCATTTTTAAAACCCCAAGAGAAGGGAGAAACTTCATCTTCAAAAACCCCTTCTAAAAGTATTTTTACAAAACCTTCACAAGAGGGATTATCCTGTAAAATCATTTCAAAAATTCCTTGAGAGGAATTTTCAAAAATGATTTTAAAACACAATGAATCTCAGGTTCCCTTAACAAACTTTAAACCAAATTCTGATTATTTTGTCAAAACATAATTTCAAAATATTCGGACAATAGATGATCACTTTTATAATAAAAATCCTCAATTTGTCATTTCAAATATTTTTTTTCATAAGGCTGATTTTTTAAACCATGGAATTTATCAAAGACCCAGTCTTACTATAAATCTATTCTTGAATTAACAGGTTATGTGACAATTCAAGATAACCCAAAAGAAGGCCCAATGTCCTATTCAACTGCAAAAGTCCACAAAATAATCCCACCTTCAGAATGGGGATCAAACCTTTATACCCCAAGACAGTTCCTACTTGATTTCAAAACCACAATAAACCATTGTAGGACTTTTAATTACTGGGACTATCAATAGGCCTGGTACAATGTTTTCCTCGTTCAAAACCATAAATTTAGTCATACTTGGCTATTTTTCTTTAACCATACCATGAACCCTTCAAAAATCCCTCAATGGTTTGCCCATTGGTGAAAACTTTATGGCTCCATTCAAGATATCTTGAAACTGAAGCCAAAAATACTTTCCAACTATACAAAACTCACTACAAACCTACAAACAGAGAACACATTTTTCACCCTCTAATGTTATTCTCTATCAATTTCTTTTTACCATGGGTATTAGCCTGGTATGTTGAAATTGACACAAAAAGAGGCACAAACAATCCTCGTCAGAAGATTCAAAATCAGATGGTGGATACAATTCTCTATTCCACCAAGTACCAAAAAACAAGTCGTGTCCACATGGCTCCAAAAACAAGGATTGAAGAAACCAGACCCAATGACAACTCAATTCTTGGCCCAAAAATCATTTTCCCAAACGCAATTAGCAGCAGCAAAATCTGAAGAGGAATATTTCAATATCATGACCCATATTCTCAAAAGCAAGGCCCAATCCTCAAAACCTTCCTCAGACAGTGCTTCAGAAGATTCCATTAATTTGGGAGACGACAATGAAGACGATTGTTTCGGCAATTTGTTGCCCATCAAATAAAATCAAGACAACGGTCCAATACTTTTGGCCCATATCAAAAAACGTAATTTTTGTAATCATCCAAAAAACGGCATAGTCCTCACCAAAAAGGGCCTAGCCCATATTTGTCAGTGGACTTAAAAAAACGACAAAAGAAAGAAAACTACAAAAGGAAAAGCAAAAGCAACAACAAATTGTCTGTCACTTTTTTTTCCACTATCACCGAAAGTAAAAAAGTGTATGGAATCTCACCATTTCCTCGACTATGCAATTTAGCAGAAGAAGGACTTTTTCACTATAAAAGGAAGTGTTCACTTCACCTTAAGATCATAGTTGGATACAACAAGAAATAATCTCTTAGAAAAGCAAAAGCGACAACAAATTGTCTGACACTTTTTTCCCCACTATCACCGAAAGTAAAAAAGTGTATGGAATCCTATCATTTCCTCGACTACGCAATTCAATAGAAGAAGGACTCTTTCACTATAAAAGGAAGTATTCACTTCACCTTAAGATCAGAGTTGGATACAACAAGAAATAATCTCTTAGAAATCTTGAGTGTCTCCAATATTTTCCAAAACGTTGTAATTTTCTTTTTAGTTTTTCGAAATCATTGTAAGTGTTCATCATGTATTAATTACATTCTGCCTATAATTTACGCATTTATCAAAACCATCAAAATCATGTTTACATTCTACAACATAAGTATCCTTTGTACTTGCAGTCAAGGCTGATGTTGTGTATCAAAAAATTATTTATTCTTCAATAATTGTATGTTTTCGCTTTTGATTTGTACCCTTTAATCCAGCGGCGTATTTGGTATCAGATATTATACAACTATCTTTTAATTAGGGGTCAATTGACACCTAATTAAAATTAGGAGCACTATAGTTCAAAACACTTATTTACCTGACATATTAAACATTAATCAATGTAATCATTTATTTAATCTCTATTATCTAATGTATTATTTGTTCTAAAAATTAATAGCTAGTATGTTGAAATAAATAATATATTAGATAATCGAGATTAAATAAATAATACATTAGTTAATTTTTAATATGTGAGATAAATAAGTGTTTTGAACTATAATGTTCCTAATTTTAATTAGGGTCAATTGATGGAATAAAGATTCCTCCACGTGAACCTTGGCTTTTGCCCGATTTTCTGCCGGTTTAGTGGTTCATTAACCAATTTTGAAAGAGAGCAGTTTTCAGTGGTGATGGGACCGGACATAGGCCATTTAGCAGGTGGTCCTTAAATACTTGGACGGTGACTTAAACTTCGCCGCGTATTCAATCTTGAAATTTAGTCCTTGTATCAACAGTTCCAATCACAGGGGTACTCAATGTTGGAGACATCGTTTCCTCATTACTCTATGTTAACAAGTTATCTCTATTTCTAATATAATATTATATATGTATATACTTTCTTAATATATGTTTTTTTACTATTATATATATATATATATATGCTGAAAAATATCATCAAAGTTATACATTTGACCGTAACTAATAATATTTATAATATCAATCTAAATATATAAATAAAAACACACCAAAAATTAATTAAATTCGTCTTAATATTTTTAAGTAAAATACAAATATTTCATAATTAATAACTAAGACATATATAAAATTAACAATTGATTTCGTAAAAAATACTAATTATTTTGCTTTTACTAAAATAAGTATGTGTTTAATTTAGTAAATAATTTCTTTTTTGTTTCATTTTTATTTATGTCATTAAATCAAATAAATATATACATAATTTAATATAATTTTAGATAATTTAAATACTTTGATTTATTATTTTTAGAATTTAATATTATGAAACTTTAAATTTTGTTTTGAAAACAAAACTTTAAATACTTTTTTAATTGTGTTAAAATAATATTGTATATGAAATTTAACAATTCATTTTAATTCAAACTGGATTAATTCAAATGCAGATAAGGGATGGGAACGGATTCTCTGACTTAGAGGCGGGAAAGGTAGGGTGCCTTTCACCCATTGTGTGCCATTGGATTAATCGAATGCTTCAGAAAGAGTCACGTGGCCTTATTATTTTTAAACTAAAAGCATCAGCAGAAGTTCAAAAAAAAAAACGTAAACTCTTAAAATTCTCAGCCTTTTCCACTCTTTCTTCCTTAAATTCACTTAGAACTCTTTGAACCCTTCATTTCCATGGCATCTTCATTCCCCCACACCTCTGTCCACTGACCACCGTCGCGTGCCGCTATTGTCTCGTGCACTACAATCTGTTATCAATCTACTTTCTGCATTGTCATATTCGGGTAATAAAAGAACTCCATTAAATTTTTTTTTTCCACAAATATGATTTTTTTTTCTTTGTAATTCTTGGATAAAAGAGTTGGAAGTTGTTATGTTTATCTTGGTTGTATTGATTGTGTTATAATAATAGAGTAGAATGTTATTAGTAATGCCAAATTATTTTTGTAGAGCTATTTTAAGTTGTTATACTTGTATTTTTTACTTTGAAGTTGTGATACCTGCAAAACAGAGCAATACATGGTTCATTCATTATTCCATACTTTTTCTTTCATTTAATAATTTTATTAAATTTTTAGGTTACTTCATTTGGAAAGTTTGATCAAATATGTCATATTCAAATGTTGATTGGAAGCCATGAGTTGGTATGAAATTTGATAATATAGATGTGGCTTATCAATTTTGGCTTACATACAGTGTCCATGCTGGTTTTGGAGTTAGAAAACGTTATGCAAACAAGAATAAAGACGGCACTATATCATCTTGTAGGTTTGTTTGTTCCAAGGAAGGGGTACGAAAGATAGACAAGAGAGATGTTTTTGTTAACATCCATAGAGCCGAGACTAGAACGGATTGCAAAGCAAGAATTTCACTTGTATGCAAAAATGGAAATTTTGTCATCCATGAATTTGTAGAGGATCATAACCATCCTCTACAACTTCCAGAGACAACACACATGCTTGCATCACACAGGAAGATAACTGAAGTCCAAACATATGAGATTGATTTGGCTGATGATTCTGGATTAAGGAAAAATTCAACATTTCAACTTATGAGCACGCATGCAGGAAACAGAGCAAATCTTGGATTTACACGGTTGGATGTGAAAAATTACCTCAGTGCAAGAAGACAAAGAAGTATGATGTACGGAGATGTTGGTTGTCTTTCATAATATTTTCAACGACAATTGTTGGAAAATTCGTCTTTTTTTCACGCATACCAAATGGATATAGAAGAACAAATCACAAATGTGTTTTGGTGTGATGCAAATATGGTGTTGGATTACTGGTATTTTGGTGACGTTGTGTCATTGGACACTACATATTGTACCAATCATGCTAATAGACCGCTTGCTTTGTTTTCCGGTTTCAACCACTATAGGAGTTCGATCATTTTCGGTGCAGCACTATTGTATGATGAGACAATTGAGTCATTTAAGTGATTGTTTGATACATTCTTACAAGCACACAACCATAAAAAACCAAAAACTGTTTTTGCTGATCAAGATTAAGCAATGGACAGGGCACTGGCTGAAGTCATGCCTGAAACTCACCATGGTTTATGCACATGACACTTGTTGCAAAATGAAATTAAACACCTTGGGAACTTGATGAAGGAAGGAAGTTATCTTTTAAGAGATTTCAAGAAATGCATGTATGATATTGACGTTGAAGCAGATTTTGAGACTGCTTGGACAAACTTGATCAACCAATATGATGTTCATGAAAATAATTGGATCAAATCAGTTTATGCTATTAAAAAAAATGGATTGCTTGTTACATGAAGGAAGTGTTCACTCTTGGCATGCGGAGTACCCAACTAAGTGAAAGCTTGAATGCTCACTTCAAATCTGGTATGAAACCCAATGTGGATATTATACAATTCTTCAAGCACTTTGAATGAGTTGTTGAGGAGAAGAGAAGCAACGAGTTGAGTTATGAGTATGAGTCCTCACATAAGCTTGCAAGATTAAGATACGAGTTGTCACCAATATTAATACAAATGGAAGAAGTGTACACGCACGTTGAATTTGAGTTGTTTCAAAACGAGTTTAAGTTATTCTTAGCTTTATCGATATTAGAGAGAAATGAGTCTCACTCTTTATGTGAATATGTCATAACTATGGTTAACCATGAAGGATTTTGGAGAGTGTCATTCGATCGTGCTTCAACCTCTATTACTTGTAGTTGTCGAAAGTTTGAGACATTTGGCATACTTTGTTCACATGCATTGAAAGTGTTTGAAGCAAATGATGTGAAGGTCATTCCCGAGAAGTATATTTTAAGAAGGTGGACAAGAGAAACTCGTTGTGGCATTGTGCACGATTTTAGGGGAAAAGAGGTTGAAGGAGATCCAAAGTTATCTCGAACACGGAAGTTTAGACAAGTTGTCTCTAAATTTATTATAGTGGCGGCCGAGGCATCGCTTTGTGAAGAACACCTTAAGATTGTTGATAACTATGTAGATGTCATGTGTAAGAAAATAAAGGAATGTCGCTTACAAGTCATAGACAACGAAATTAATGAGAACCCGACATTTGTGAGTAATAATGTTATGCAACCAACGGGGTTCAAGAAACGGCCTAACTTAAAGAGACACATGCATAAGCGTCCTAAGAGTTTTATTCAAAAGAAAAAAGCTCCGTCTAGAAGGTAAAAAGCTCAGGTATATAAGTTAATATATGGATCAATTTTTTAATTTTACATGCATTATGTTTGGTTTTAATTTAAAAAATAATTTTAGGATAAACTTGGAGAAAGTCACATACTCGACGAAGTATCTTGTTCAGCACCTCCAACTTATGAGCCCCCACAAACACAAAAGGATCAGTTCAGTTTCACAATATTGTTGATGGTAATTTTATTTGTGTTTTAAAATGGAGAATACTTTCTTTTAAATCTATCATAATGTTAATTAGTTTTTATTATTATATAGGCACCCCTTGATGAGACAAACATTCCAACATTAATGATGTTACTATGTTAGTATTTACTATTTTTTGATACCATACTTATCGATTGATGAATTTAGAGTTGTAAGCATTTAGTTCATAGTGATATGTTGCATAAAGAATTAGAAGATGTACCACATATGTTCCATATCTATTTTGCTTTACATTGTGTATCCTGCATAATTTTGCATTAATATTCACAGAATATCATTGTAGCATTATTGTGTTTTTGTGAAAAATGTAGTAAAACAAAGATACTCAATTCATTATATTTAAAAATAGCTACAAATTTATAGCGAAAAAGAAATATTTTATAATAGAACAAGCGGTGTTGAATTCAGTATCAAATATATCCTATCTCTACTTTACAAAATTCCTATAATCAATCTTGAATTCTAAGTATCAAATTCTTTTGAGCAGTGTTGATGTCGTTTTGCTTGTGTTATCAACTCTTTGGGTGGAGCCTTTTGTGGGCAGAATCTGCAATTGTGTATAAATTCAGAAACTCGGCAGCATGGTCCTGATGATCAATCTCATATACAGATACAGCTATAGATTTCCCATTTTTCTCGGCCATAGAGAGATATTTATAAGTAGCCAGCGCTGCCTAACCTAGTATTTCTAAGAACCCTTCAAGAACAAAAGAATTGTTAAAATAAAATTTAAAAAAAAAACAGAAGAAATATTGTTTCAATCAGCTCCTTAAAGGTTATTAAAGTATATGATATGATATCAATATATTTGTATGAGAACTGATGCAATACATGAGCATACTGCTCCCGATTGTCCGTGGCATTCTGTTGATAATCTGGGCCAAAAGTTCATTCTCTAGCCCCAAGGATTGTAGCCAGCTCTGGACATGTTAACCCTGTTAAAGCAAATGATTCAGGTCTTGTTTATGATATAAAACCAGAAGATTATGCTCCTTATTTGTGTCGTTTGGGTTATTCTGATAAACAAATTGAAATTATTATACAGTGGAAAGTGAATTGTTTTGATGTGAAAAGTATAGCAGAAATATTTTTCTTTATCAACTTCAGAACCATATCAGTAGATTTTGAGTCAACAAACATTCTCATCAGTATATTATACGTCAACGTGTTAGGCCTGCACTTAAGTTCCTTCATTTTAGCATACATCCGATGTGCACCATTCACATCATGCAACTCAGCTATGCATCCAAAAATTGAATTGAAAGTGCTTGCATTAGGATCGACCCCTTTCTTAACCATTGTATCTAAAATCTTCACAGCTTCATCAAGATTCTCATCTTTACGATGACTCTCAATGATAAAATTATAGCTAATTGTATCAGCAGCACAACCGAGTCTCTTCATTTGATTGTAAACCTGCAAAACCTTTTCATTCCTTCCAGAACTTTGACTAATGTTGGACCAGTGAATTCAACTTATAGAGTGAAAATTGAGGTTCCTTTGTAGATATCTGTTAGTAATTTATTTGAACTTCTCAATTTGTTTATTGAAATGAAATGGCATTGTTGTGGTAAATTAATACTCTGTTGAAGTTTTTTTATGAGCCAATGCATTTTATTGATAAAAGAGATGTTCAATGAAACAAGGAATGCTAACTCCTAACATAAAAAAGGAATACAAACTACAAAGCAAATCTACTACTATAAAGCAAATTGCCTTGATCCATGTCCTGAGAAGTGAAGCACCAATGAGTCCCCTGGTTGGCAGCCCTCAACCAACCACCTTATTGCCATTCTCATGTTATATTTTCAATATTATTAATAAGAACAATACAAAAAGGTAAAATAGAGAAACATATGTTGGTTACTTACTATAGGATGGCCTTATGCAGTCTTAAGAAGAAATAGAGGAAGCTGCAAAAAAAATAAACTTTTTTTATAAACCCAAACAGAAAAAAGTAATCAAAGGGTGAAAATTAACATACACTATAACAATAACTAACATATAACAATAACTATTCATATAAAAATTGAGGATTCATTCATCACAAATCAAAATTTGAGAACCACAAACCCTAAAATTCAAATTTGGGAACTTTCAAATTATTACAATTTGTCATTCTTCAACGGAATTCCACAAAAACACTAAGCTGAAATTGAATAATTGAATAATTGAGAAATTGACCATACCTAGAAAATTGTTCTGTAAAGGAGATAGTGAAATCCCCTAAATTTTCTTTGCTCACCGAAACCAAATCAATAGGTGTTGATTCAGATGTGAAATTGATATCTGGATCCAAAAAGCCACATACGGATTTCTGAATTTTTTGACACAAATTGGACGTTGCGAAGCCAAATTGGATCGATGCCATGGAAGCAAAGTGTTTAGAGTTGCGTTTTTCTTCTTCTTGAACTTCTGTTGATGTTTTTAATTTAAAAACAATTAAGGCCACGAGACAATAGCGGCGCGCGACGGTGGTCAGCGGTGGTGGTCAGTGGACAGAGGTGTAGGGGAATGAAGATGCCATGGAAATGAAGGGTTCAAAGAGTTCTAAGTGAACTTAAGGAAGAAAAAGTGGAAAAGGCTGAGAGTTTTAAGAGTTTACGTTTTTTTTTTGAACTTTTGCTGATGCTTTTAATTTAAAAATAATAAGGCTACATGGCTCTTTCTGAAGCATTCGATTAATCCAATGGCACAAAATGGGTGAAAGGCACCCTACCTTTCCCGCCTCTAAGTCAGAGAATCCGTTCCCATGGATACACGTATAATACTTAAATATCTAAAAGACACAGGTCTGATCATTAAAGTTAATACTCAAACTCTATCTAATGTCTTCTCTATCGGTTCAAGTGGAGTAGTTTAAGAAAATTACTATGAAGATGGACTATAAATGTAGACCTATATGCTCAGTTACAATACTCACCGTGTTGACGAAAAAAAAAAAGTGTTAGTTGAAAATGAAAGTTTTAATTTATTGAAGCTTCAATTTAATGAAAGTAATTTTAGTCCGACCCTTTAACCGCGTCAACTACCGATTTTCATGCGATTCGCTTTTCTTGGTCAAATTGATTCAATCACTACTGGAATTTTAATCTTTTAAATCAGTTAAAATACAAATTTTAAGTAAGATTTTCATCTTTTAAATTCGTTAAAATATACATTTTCAGTAGGTTGCGTGTTCGAGTTAATGATAAACAACTTAATAAATATTTTTTTAAATTATTTCATAAATCGACTTAACAAAACTTTGTCCTGATAAGTCGGTTTAGCTTAACAGACTTAAACATCATAAATTCAGTTCAACAAATCATCTTTTTAAATCGGTTACTTTGATCATCTGACTTAATAGATAGAGTTAAAATAATTATTATTTTTAATAAATTTCTCATTTTATTTATATGTTCATGCTCTATATATACAGACAATAGATTTTTGTGCTTTCAACCTCAATTTTATATAACCATCTAATAATAAAAATATACAATATCAGAAGTTCATACAAAATATAAAGGACATATAAGATGTCTTCCAATAGTGACTACTATTGACAAAACAAAAAATAATTTAGATGTCAATTAATAAAGTTATAAAATCACATTGTAGCAATATTCAATAGACATATATTGAAGCACTGACATTTTCTTCAATTAATTCTAAAATAAAATCCACACAACGTTCTTGAACTGACTCTAAAATTGAAATCACAAAAAAATATTAAATACATAAAATTGTTATAATATTATAAATGAAGTTATTCATTTGTATACAACTTACTATAAGAAAATTTCATATTATCTTCGGTTTAACTCTCAAACCTAGCAAACTATAATAACTTTCGAAAGCTCTACAAAATAAAAATATTTATTAAAATTGTGTTATAAAACATATTACGATACTTATGAACAATATAAAGAAATTAAATACTTACAAATCAACAATGTGACGTATTTTTTTATTCGACTTCCTTCCCAGTGAACATATAAAGACTACATTAAGCTCATTAAGATTGATAATAAGCAATTGCTAATGCCGACTATAATAAACACTTAAATATATCTTATACTCAATTTTCCCTATTATAAGCTATAACTATAATAGAAAATATTTACTTTATGAGATAAGGTGTTAGATAACAAGTTCTTTTTTCCTGGTACAACTTCTTTTGAATGTGGACTTGAGCATTAGATCAATACATACACTTCACTTTCTATTTGCACGCGTTCTTACCCCTTCGCAAAATTGGGGTACCTCTTGGGACACACTTTAATTGTCATACCTACGCAGGAGTTTCTTATTTTTTCAATTCACACCAATTAGCTCTCTCCTCATTTCCAACAATCTCATAAATATCATCATCATTTCCAACAATATCTCATTAATATCATCATCATTTTCAACATTTTTATCTTATTTTATTTAAATAAATTATTTTCACACATATTTAGTTTTTATTTCGTGGTATTGTTGTCTCAGTACAACGTTGTGTTTGTTTGTCGTCTTAGTGCAGTGTTGTTCTTGTCTCGTTACGATGTTAGTAGATTCATATTGACAAATCAACTTCTATCAAATACAATTTCAATCAATTATTTTGACATCATCAACGTTACAGCTCCAGATGCATAAGAATTGTAGACACCTCGACTTTGTTATATTTGTAGACTTTGTCTATTTTTATACATTTTACCGTTTTATGTTATTAATTTAAGTACTGTAAATTTGTCTATATCTTCATTTTTTTTTCGATTTTAACATTTTTCAATTGTAATATTCTCAATATATATATTTATCAATTTGAATAAATAAATATTATTGTGAGGAGATCATTCATGACTAATATTTTTTTTAGACAACTAGAGTAGATTTCTTTTTCTAATGATTTTGATTTTATTAGATTTGATTATTTGAGAAAATATTTTTTATTTATATATTTTAAAATTTGTATTAATTTTACTTATAAATAAGGAAGTAAGAAATTTTTAAAAGTGAAAAATTGTTGATATTTCTAGAGACGATTAAAATATCAAAAATATTATTTTTATTATTTTTAAAAATTTCATTTTCTTTAACTAACTTTTAATCTTCTTTCTATGTTAATGGTCAACTTCAAGAGTCAATTTATAAGATAAAATGAATAAACATTTTTTTGTTAATAGACCAGATAATAAATACTACTAGAAATTTAAAAAAATGTGTATTTATTTTATTCAACAATGAAGAAAATATTATGTTTTTATATATATTAATAGATGTTTTTATTATTATTATTATTATTATTATTATTATTATTATTATTATTATTTAAAATAAATAATTTCTTTTTAATGTATTGATTTTTATTCGTTTAACAATAATAGGATGGTTTGAAGTTGCCGATCACTGGAACTTTGCCGCGGTCTTCAAAGTGTCACTGCCAACTAGGGCTGTGCAAAATATCTGGTTATTAGGCTCAAATCCAAAATCGGATTCAAATCCATTTTAAATATCCGGTTAAAATTATATGCTTATAATCCGGTTTATTTATAAATCGGTTGGATAACCACTTATGTTTTATATTTGAATTTGGTTTTTATCCACTACCAATATTTTGTTAATTTTGAGATTTTATTTTTTGAAAAAAAATTGAAATTTATTTATTTTTTTCAAAAAAATATCAGAAAAAAAAAACTTTTTTTTCTCAAAAAAAATTTAAATCAAATTTTTTCTCGAAAAATTTGGTGAGAATTTTTTTAAAAAAATTTATCGAAAAAATTAATTTTTTTAAATAACCGATTTTTAAACTATAAATAAATAATTTTTTAAAAAATAATCAAATTTTAACCAATTTTAAAAAACAAAATCGATTTTAAAATTAAAATTTTCAAAATCGGTTGCTTAATTATAAACCGATTATTTAACCATAACCAAATTTTCAATTGGTTTTATAACCGACTTTAAATTAAATAATAGATTTAGTCATAAATCTAAATTCATATATTAATTTTAAAATGGATATGATTTGATTTTTTTTAAAAACAAACCATACTGCCAACCACCATACCTAGCCACCATACCTAGAACTCCGTCGCAGACCACCGTAGGATTGGTAGAGTCCAATTGCTAGAGCTTAGACAACCCCTATTTTCCTCCACCACCATATATCATTAAATTAACAACAAATAAATTATTATATTTAAATTATTTTTTTAATTTTAAAAATGAAAAAAAATTATTTTTAGTATAATAAATAAACAATTTTAAAATTATTTATTCTTAAAATAATTTAAAAAAATATAAAAACAGTTATTTTAAAACAATAAAAATTACGAAAAATAGTATTTGAAAAAATAAAATAAGACTAACTTTAAACAAAACCAATTAATTAGATAAAAATCGATTGTGTATTTTTCAAACCTATTTTTAAAAATAATTTTACAATCAAAACTATTTAATAGATTATTATATGGATATAGTTTGGATAAATAAAATAAAATAAAAAAATAAATCATAAACACCCTAGTGGATGGGAGGAGGTGATCAGATGAAGAAATGAGATAGGGCACCAGGAGGGGTGGGGACCCTAGAGAGGATGGTGGGAAACAGGGGAGGTGCGTCGGCAAAAAGGCCATCTAGTATACCACTACCAGACTTAATTAAATAAGTTCAAAATCAATGTAACCACTAAAAATAATAATTTTTATTATAATTGTGTAAAACTTCGAGAATTTAAAAAAAAAGTTTAATTGAATAATATCGACTACCATTTAAACTAAGACTTAAGAATTGATGTAGAATTTTAGAAAAAAAATTTAACTGAATAATATCAACTTAAAAACTGATGTAGTATCAATATAATCTTCTCGTTTGCTAAACAAAATCAATTTAGTTTACTCACATCGACCGTTTGAAATAATTTATGAAGTTGCAAAATTTTGATTAAATTCATGTCTCAATTGATGTTTATACGGACTAGAATGATAATAATTTGATAATTTTAAATATTAATTTTTTTACAAAATAAAAAGAAAAGTGAATCTAAGTTAATTATGTATTTAATTAAATATTTAAATAAAATGATAATTTTAATGAATATTTTAAATTTTAAAAAATTATTTTAAAATATTGATTGTGTAAGAGGTTAAATTAATATATAATTGATGTTAGTTTGATAAGTTGAATTTTAAAATATATATTTATTTTTTTTATTAAATTAAATGTAATGTAATTATTTTTTTAATCTTAAAGATTAAAATAAATTATTCCAAAGGTCATGATTAATCTTCGTTAGAAATTTAGGTGAATTTTAAATAATATTTCATAATAAACCTCTTTATACTTCGTTGCATTCACCTAATTTGAAAATTTGAAATATTGAAGAAATTTCAATTGAAGGGTTTTTTAAATTCACCTCCAATTAATTAAGGGGGTCCACTCTAACCATAGCCAGTTAATCGATTTCATTTATTGGAAAAGACTTGTAGTGTTTCATTTATTTTGTGATAATAAATTATTGTACTCTTCCTTGTGATTCAAACCAAAGCCAGGCAAAAAATGGTTTGGATTATCCCAACTTATGAATTTGGGTTTGGCACGCAAAAAAAATAGTTAAATGTATTTAAATGTTAAGAAATGAAAGTGAGTGAAACAAAAATTTAGTTAAGTGTATTTAATTTTTTTTTATATTATAAAAAATAAGTCCTTTCATAAAAAAAGTATACTTGATGATATTTATTGTTGAAGAGCAATTTAAAAATATTTTTTAATTAAATTAATGTTATTTTAGAAATAAGACCATTAAATATAATAATAAAATAATTAAAAATTATTTAGATTTGGAATTAAATATAATAGATAGTTTTTGTTTATAAACTTTAACACATGTTAAAAAAAAACCTCAACAACACACAACTTTGAAAATTAATTGACATACATTTAATTATATGGTCAATTGATACATTTTAACACAAAGAAAAAACAAAAATAAAAAGACCAACTTGAGGTAATTATTCTAAGCAAACTACTCATAGCAAGAACAAAGTAGGCAAAGTTATTCCTTTCAAATTCTTTCACATCTCCTAAATTTAACTAACATACAATAGACAAGTCTATTTCTTCAATTTAAAGACATTCCTTAACATATATATAAAAAAAACATAAATATTAATAGTTAAGAAACAATTTTTGCCACTTTAGGCACATGAACAGGAAACTCATGAATTTCATCAATCCAAGGATTCTTCTCCATTTGAGGATTTATAGTCTTCAAAGCCTTCCAAACAGCACTATTACATTTAAATCCAGAACCAAATGCAATTTGCCAAGTCCTATCACCTTTTTTGATCCTTCCTTTAGCTTCTGTATAAGCCAATTCATACCACAAAGAACTACTAGAAGTGTTGCCAAATCTATAAAGTGTCATCCTTGATGGCTCCATATGCCATTCACTTAAATCAAGATTTTTTTCTAATTCATCCAACACTGCCCTTCCTCCAGCATGAATACAAAAATGTTCAAAAGCTAATTTAAAATCAGGTATGTATGGCTTTATTTTCATCTTGAAAATTTTTCGACCGACCAATGTCACGAAAAATAATAGCTGCTCCGACATTGGAAGGACTAATGGACCTAATGTTGTGATATTTGTTTTTAGGGCTTCTCCGGCGACGGCCATTAGGTCTTTTGAGAGTGCTACTCCCACTTTTTTCGCATCGTCTTCTTCTTGGAAGACACAGCCGTAGGATTTGTCGTCCGCGCCTTTATGTGTCCGGACGGTGTGGACCAATTGATATTTTGATCTGCGCCGATCGGAAGGTTTGTTTGAGAGGAGGATTGCGGCTCCGCCCATTCTAAAGAGACAATTCGACACTAGCATCGATCGGTTGTTGCCGAGATACAAATTTAGAGTTATGTTCTCCATGCTTACTACTAAGGCATAAGAGTTTGGATTTGCCTATAATAATTGTTTATCAAAGTTAGTTCTTGAAATTTTGATTGTAGAGTAATCTTATATATAAGAATCAATGATATATCACTTGCCACATACAACACTATCAATGGAAAACTTTATGATCCAATTGGAGGAGTATGAGTAATATTATATAAAATATTTAATTGCAGTTTTAGTTATTCTATTTTTATTGATTTACGAAATTGATCTTTTATTTTAAATTCGATATTTTGGTCATTTCCTCTGATTTTCTAATTAAAAAATGATGACATGAGATGTTTAATGATATAAAATGATTAACACCGATGAAATTGAAATAAAATGTCGTAAAAACTTAGGTTTCAATTTCAGAAATTTTTTATATTTTTAATTAAATTAATGACATATGAATAATTAATGCATATATTATAGAATTGTATGTCACGTCATTTAAAATATATCAAATTATTATTTTTTTAATTCAAAAATATAAAGAAGAGACTAAACTTTTGACTCTTAAAGTAAAAGAATCAATTCCTAAAATTCCTAAAATTGATAATAACATAGAGACAAAAACTATAATTAATATATAAAATGAATATTTCGTTGGTAAATTTAAAGTCACATAAGTTATACTTATAACTAAGGGGAATTGTTAATTTTAAACAACTTGTTTAAGGATTTCACGTAATTAATTTTGCTAACGAGTTAAGGGATAACAAAAGAATTTTAAGAAGTAAGTTCAGAGTTCAAACTCTCAACGCCAACATAACCACTTAACTTTGTAACATTTTTCTTTTAAAAAAGCAAATAACTTGTTTCCCTAGATGATAAGTTGTGAAAATGGATTACTTGTGGTAATGAATTGAGTTGAAAGTCTTTGTCTTTCAATAAAGATTATACGACTTGTATTCTAATTTATGTTTAGAAAATATTTATTTTTAAAATTTAAAATTGTGTGGTCTAGATTTTATCAAACGGTTGTAAATAATTAAATGTTTGAATGCATAATTCCTCCCACTAGAAGGGAGTCAAGGGAAAAGTTAACATCAAAAAAGGGGTCTATGTATATATCTTTGAGATATTTGGATTCATGGTACTTGGGAGGGTATTTATTAGGTTGGCTAAGCTACCAAAAAACTTCCAACAACTTGACAACCTGTTGTGTGATGTGAATTAAATGGTCCAATCACTTTTAAGAGCATGCAATAAAAGATGAAATAAATATAGGTTCCATGCCCTTTAGGTAGCATAAGTGGAAGGACACTAAAAATTCACATGCATATGATAATAGCTTGGAACACATTTACTAAATTGAAAAAAAAAAATAAAAACATTTTCTGCTTTCGTAAGTTTCACAATAAATAACTTTTTTATTTTTGAAATATTATTTTTTTTAGTTATACAATTTAATTAATACTATTTTCAAGAGTAGTTTGAGGACAGCGACAAAAACCATAACTCCTGTTTTGTGGGAACCTGTCTCCGAACAATTTATTAAAATAATATTTTTTATATATATTTAAATATTTTATGTATTTATTTATTTATTTATTTATTTATTTATCGTTTCAAATAATATGTGTAGATTTTATTTAGACTCACAATAATATACTTTTTTTATTTGTTTTAGGGTTAATTTTATTTTTTAAAATTTATTATCAATTTAATTGAAAATAAGAGAAATATAATTATTTTTTTATGTTGATGGACCCTCGCAAAAATCATGAGAATCAATGGGGGATGAAGCGGAGAGGAAAAACTTCTTGAGACAGAAAATGAGAAATCTAAATTGTAATAAAATATAAACAAATATTTAATTTTTTTTTCATCTACTTAATGATAGTATACCAAAATGACCCTTTATTTAATGTCCACATTTTTATGCAATTACATAAGAAGAAGGGTAATTAAGATAAAAAAAAAAATAAAACTTTGAAATGAAATGAATAAAATTGAATATGAATAATGAATTATTTTAGTAATAAAAAAATAAAGTTTTGGTAAGTTTGTAAAGACAAGAAGTGTGTGGAAAGTGCAAACCTGAAGGAGCTGTTTGGCAAGGTCAATAGAGATGAGACCAGCACTACAACCCATACCACCAAGATTATAACTCAAAATATTTCCTCTTAATTTATAATGATTAACAACCATAGCTGAAAGAGAAGGTGTTGGATTAAACAAGCTACAATTCACAATCAAAATTCCAATATCCTTAGCCTTCACACCTGTTTTTTCAAGAAGTTCATCAATTGCTCCAAACATAACTTCTTCAGCTTCTTTTCTTGCTTCCTCCATACAATAATTTGGTGGCACTCTCATTAATGATGATGGAAAATATGTTTTTTGTCCTAAACCTGACCTCTCAACAATTTTCTTTTGAAATGAAAGAATTTCATCACCAAATTGTCCAAACAAATATGCTTTTTCAATAAAAGTTTCCCTTGTGCAAATGCAATCTTCATTTGGTTTGTAGCATGCAAAATCCACTAAGTAAATACTTCTTGGACGACTCATAAAATAAAGTGTAGCTAAAAATACTATTAAACTTGAACATAGTGTAACCGACACAAAGTTGAACTTTAGAATTTCCCATAATTGAATTAAATCTTTTATTGAAAATGTTGCTAAATGTGTTGAAACTACTCCAAGGAGAGGAATTAAAACAAGGTACATAGCATTGGAAATTAAATAATGGTACCCAAGTTTCACATATTTAAGTTTCACGGATAGTAGAAAATTAGGAAGTTTATTTCTTTGTTCTTCCATTAAGGGTGTTAATTTGTTAATTTATAGGATTATATAAAATAATGTTTATAAAAGAGAAAATTTAAAAGACCACAAAAGAAGACAACAAATACAAATGTTACTTAATTAATATTTTTTGGTTATGAAAGGGAAAAGTTTAAGGTAAAGAAGTGGAATTTGGAAAAGAGGATATTGAAAATACGAATAAGAAACAAAAGATTGAAGAGAAGATCATTTGAGTTGTGAGATTTTTGGAAGATGTGAAAATGATTATAAAGAGTGAAAGTTTGAAGAGAGGGTAGTTGATACAACTACCCCAACGAACATTTAATTCACAACATGTAGAAGCATTAATTGAATATATAATTTTGCCAGTAGGGAAAATCCTCCATGTGTTCTTTATTAACTGTCGTTTTATTTTATTTTATAAATTTGTTGTTTCTTTTTTATTATTTGCATTAATTAAATTATAAAAATTAAATAAATAAATTAATTGTAGTATTAAATTTATTAGATAATAGTTTATTATTGAACGGATAATTAATTTATATTTTTATTGTATTATATAATACAAATTATAGAAAAATTATACTTAATTAAAAATTTATTAATGAATAAATAATCAATACAGATGAAAAATAAAAAAGTAGTCTTATAAAAAAAAGTAATTTTTTTTCAAGAAATTCTTATAAATAAAGTAATTTTTTTTCAAGAAAGTCTTATAAATAAAGATAACTGTAATAATAATTATTTTAAAATTTTAACGTAAGATTAGATGTTGTTTTGTCAAAATTAATTTTATTTATTTATTACAAACCTAAATAAATAGATTGAGATAAAATAGTATTATTCAGATGAAATTGTTTATTAAAAATAATAAAGTTTAATAATTTCATTAATTTGTGTCAACAATGTTATATGGCTTACGCGTTTGTTCTTGTTTGCGTTGTTCCGTTGTAGTTACTTTACGTACATGATTTGATTTGACTATGTTAAGTTAACTCTCTTTTTATTTATCTTTTTAATTTTTAATATATTTTTTTAATTATCCTCTCTAATTAATATTATTTCTATTATTTCTAATGTAATATATTTTACTATAAATTTATGACCTTATCAATACACTAATATCTAATCAAAATAACATTTATGACCTTAACAATACACTAAAATCTAATCAAAATAACTTGATAAAAATGATGTTATATCTTTTTTATTTATAGATTTTCTATAATTGACAAAAATATACATATAATTATTTAAATTTAATTTAATTTTTAATTAGTTTTTTAAGTTTATTTTATCTCTATTTGATATTTTAAG
>JBBPBR010000005.1:44065987-44087181 GCA_037974775.1 Cicer pinnatifidum
ATATATATATAAAGATTGATTACTTTAACTATTTTATTTTGAAAAATATTAGTTTTAAAATATTTTTTTACAATTATAATATTTTATGTTTGGTTCACTCCTACAAATATAGTTTTATTATTTAAATATAGTCTTTTCATCCAACTTTCGTTACAAAAACTGTAACACAGTTAAATTATATAAATGACATGTTACCGGCTCTCAAGATACCAACTGTCTGTTTACGGTTACACTGGCAGTGGAAAAAACTACCTTAACCTCTCAAACTTGACAAAATAAGCTCAGGTACTTGGGAACTTTCTTTTGGAATTTTGTGGTTAATTTGCATAATACATCGAACATCTTCTATGCATTTTTTAGAACACTCAATTTTTTTCTATTTGAAATGATTTCGTTTTACTCACCGCATGAGAAAATAATTTTGAGTGTTACCTATAGTGATTTATTGAAAGAAATCAAATCTTTGTTGAATTTGATTGGAAGTGGTTGAAAAAAAACCCGATACTCCATGGATGAGACAACACAAAAACAAAGTTGTTGTTCTTGAGATAGTCGATTCGATGGAAAATGGTGGAATTAGAGTGATGAGGGAAATTTCAATTAGAGTTAAGGAATTTGGAGATATTGAGGGGTGGAATTGATCTGACTATATTATATTTTTTGTAACGAAAATTAAAGAAAAAATTATCTTAAAATGAAATTATATTAGTATGATAAACCAATCAAAAGTTAATAAAAGAAAAAATTATAATTATAAAAATTAAAAATTAAAAATTAAAACATATTTAAACCATACATTTATTATCAGAGGAGGTATGTAACATCTATATGGAAATTGGCTTGGTTCCTTTCCATTGTTACGGGAGTTCTTATAACAACCACTCTAATTTTTATTCCAATTTATTTAATTACTAATCTATTTCTTTTCAAATAAACCGGTCCCATTCGATAGATAGGACCACCAAACTGCCTAGTGTTCACTATTTTTTTTTTGCCCGCATAAAATATTTAAGAGATTGACCTCAAATCAATGGTTCACCATGCCTTTGATGCTCGGATTTTGACGATTGACGACACTTGTATCTCTAACATATAGGAACATGCTTGAATTTGGTGGATTTTCTGGATTTTAATTGAATCTTACAGATTTTTACAAGGTTTAAGTTGAGAATTTTTTAATATTTATTTTAGGAGTTTTAAGTTTTGATGATAAATGTGTTAATTATTCAATGTAAGTGTTCTTGAAAGTGTGATAATTGGATTGAATATTGATTAGAAAGATGGAAGAAGATGAAAATTGTTAGGGTTTATAGTTTTTTTAAGAAAAATCTCATAATTCTATTTAAATAAATAGGTGAAAAATAAAATAAATTAAGAAAATCGTTAGAACAAGTTGTATGAGTGAGAGAAATTAAAATTAAGAAGAAAAGAATAAGCAGAAAACGGATATTGATTAACAGTTTGAAGAATGTTCTCTTTATTACATCACTTTATAGTAGTTTTGAGTACTAACTGGCAAAACAGACTTAACTAACTTATATCTGTTTTTCTAACCTTTATAACTAACTACAAATCACTTTAATTATATGTAACATGCCCCATAATTTAAAGTGATTCAATTGACATTAACACAAGATTGTTCCTTATCTATTTGAACTCCACCCTCTTCAAGCTTTTAGTTAGGATGTCTGTCTTTTGATAATTGGTACTGTAGTGCTGTAGTTTCATCCTTTCTTTCATCATTTGATCTCATAAGAAGTGAAACTTTGTTTTTATATGCTTGCTCCTTCCATGAATACTTGGATGTCTTGCGCATTCTCGAGCAAAATGTCCTACTTCACCACACCGATATCACAGTTTCATGCGCTTTGCTAATCTGTTCAAACAATCATTGATTTTCTTAGACTTCATCTTTATCTCCACTCTCTGATTCAACAATCTCTCGTAAGTTGCATTTTTTACTGCAATTACGCCTTCTTCAGTCAAGGCATTCATGGTCGACAACACATCAACTGTTGTCCCTTTGCCGCCTTGACCAATTGCAGTCTTCAATGCTTTATATTTCATTTTCGTCACCAACTTCATGCCCTCTTTTGACAATCCATCCAACTGCTGCAAATTAGTCTTGTTGCAAATCGAACGACCAACAACTCTTGCCTTACTAATAGGAGCTGCAACATAAGTCTTAGATGCATCCACTAGCTTTCCTTGGACCTCACTCTTACTATCATCACTATCATCGTCTAGCCCAATCATTTCCTTCTTTTTGCGCGTAGAAATTGCAGGGACCATTCTCCTGCTACTTGGCACAACAACAAGAGTGACTGGAACATTAACATCTTTGTTCCCTTGCTCAACATCTCTTATAGCAACTCCTGCTCTTGCTACATGGTTGATTGTTTTCCTTTGAGTCGTATTTCTATAAGTCGTACGAGATTGAACAACTGGGGTACCAACATTACCTTCTCTTGGATTCAAAATCTCGTCCAATCTTTCAGTCTCCATCATCTTGAAGATTTGGTTGATAATGTTGTTTTGAAGGTTCTATTTATGGACAATTGAGCCTTCAATACAAACCTATTTGCACTATCAAACATCTTTATTTCACCATACTTCATCTTCACTGAATATTCCTTTTCAAGAAGTTGTCAAGACTTAGCAGATTGTTTTTCATTCTTGGCACATACAACACATCACATATGAAATATTACTTGCCATCTCTCCTTTGAATCATCACATTTTCTACTCCTTCTGCAGTTACTTTGCTATTATCTACGCATCTGATCTCTCTTTTTACCTTCTCATCAATGCTTACAAACCATTCTTTATGGCCATTCATGTGATTTGAACAACCAGTATCAAGAAACCAAAATTGGGATGAAGAATGTTCTTCGTTTTTAACATCTTTTCTAGAACGTTCTTAGTTTATAGTTGCCATCAATAAGACTCTGTCTGAAAATGAAGAACATTATATGTTTGTGGTGGCCATCAATAACACATCATCTGAATATGAATCCTCAACTGCTATTTGAGCTTCATGATCCTCTTTTTAGACTTCATTGGATTTGTACTCATTTGCAAAATGCTCTAATTTTTGACAATTGTAACATTGGATTCCTTTCTTGTTGAATTTCTTTTTGCCATTCGAATTCTTGATGATGTTATCACTTATGTTCTGATTTCTTGAACTTCTTGCCTCTTCATCAGAATCATATTTCTTATATCACATTGGCTGGTCTTCTTGTTAACTTGAGCCTACAGGACCTGCACTTGAGATGTTGAGGTTGTTGCACAACTTTCTCTTACTCTCAATTCATGAGCTTCAAGAAAGCCTTGCAAATCCTCTACCGTTATCTTATCAAGATCCTTTGATTCTTCAATTGCTACCACTATGTGATCTTACCTTTGTGTTAATGTTCTAAGGATCTTTTCAATAACCGTCACTTTAGTTAATGATTCACCATTTTTTTCATCTGATTAACAACAACCTGCACACGATCGAAGTAATCTACCACAACTTCATTTTCTTCCATCTGCAATAATTTGTATCGTCTTCTTAGCATTTGGAGCTTCACTTTCTTGGCCTTTTCACCACTTGTATAGTACTTGACCAAGATCTCCCATGCCTCCTTTGATGTAGTCGCCTTCGAAATCCTTTCAAAGTTGTTTGAATCCATACTTTGTTGGGTATAAAACAATGCCTTGCAATCTCTTTTCTTGCAATCTTTGAAGTTTGTTTGATGTCTTTATATTGAATTCGCACCAAGTGGTTCATAGTCATCTTGAACAATCTCAAGCATTTCTTGAGCCTCCAACAACGATTTCATTGATGCATTCCACCTCTCTCAATTCTTTCCATCAAGGATTGACAATTTCGATGGAAATCATCCTCCGTTCATGTCTTCTTTCTTTTACTCACACTTGTTTTTTCCAATTTTTGATTTTCCCTCACACTTTCACTTGTGTTTCCCAAGAATTATAACCCAAGCTCTTGATGCCACTGTTAGAACAAGTTGTATGATTGAGAGGAATTGAAATTGAAAAGAAAAGAGTAAAACAGAAAACGAAGATTGATTAACAGTTTGGAGAATGTTCCCTTTATTACATTACTTTATAGCAGTTTTGAGTACTAACTATTGAAACATACTTAACTAACTTCTAATTATTTTTCTAACTAACTATAAATCACTTTAATTATATCTAAAAAAACTACAATAAAATTGTTGTTGTGTAACTCACACATCATATTCTTTAAAAACTAATTTTTTTTTTCACGTGCACATTTTAATAAAAAACTAAATGTTAGGACTAAACAAAATAAATAAAAATTACAAATATAATTTTGTATTAAAATTAATTAATAAAAATCAGAATGTCATACTATTCACCATTATCATTAATATAAAATAAACGGTATAATAAATTAAGAATGATGTATTTATTATTAATAGTAGAATTGTAAAACTAAAATATCACAATAAAAATTAAAATCATCATTCATTTTAAAACGACTATATTTTACAAATGGATGGATTATTATAAAACATAGGAGTGATTTATTTGCGGCTACCGTGCTCAAGAAAAAGAAAAAGTTTGATGTCTCTCTCTATTTGGCTTGAGACAAGTGGAGACACTAGTTAGGCACGTAAGACAAACTACATCAATCATAATTAAGTGATTTGAAATATGAAGTCAAGGTTCTTTCTGGTAGGAATGCATGCGTAATGCAATAGAATTTAGAACACAAAGGTTTGGTACGTCAAAGAAGACAAATATATTAGTTGGTTATGAAGGCAGGGAATTAATTATTACAACCGGAGATATTGGGTACATCAATTAGTTTGAGTTCATGATTTAAGAAATTTAAAATATAAAAAAATTGGAGATCAAATTTGACAAATGAGAAATTTCATAATTTAATTTAAAATATTAACATTTATCTATAGAAAATATTATGACAAATCAATTAATCCGAGTTATTTTATCTTTATTCCTAAATTTAACAAATAAGAACTTTAAAATTTGTTTTGAAAAAATAATTTTAGAACTTTCAAGACACCATTTTTAAATTTGATTCCCTTACATATACCCTTAGAATACATTCTAACGATTTTCTTATATGCTAAAATTACATGTTTAATGATAACAAATAAGCACAATTGTTTGTGTGCTGCGTTAATTTAATTTCTGATAGTATTTTTTTTATTTGTTTCTTTATTTAATTTTATTACAAAAATTTGAAAATACAAAGAATGTAAATATGAGTTTATTTGAATATTTGAGTTATAAATGTAAAATACATGTTTTTGATGAAGACAAAGACCAAGGAAAGTGATCAAGTTGCAAGCTCAAAAAGAAGTCAAAGATCAAAGAATAACTATGATCAAATATGCTAGAAGTCTTATAATGTAAAGGTACATGATGCAATCTAATATTCGTATATTTCAAATGCACATGAGAACCTTTCATTTTAGCATATGCATTTAAAGTATTTTCAAAAGTCAAAACAACATTAACAAAGTCTTAAAAATCATGTTTTTGACAAAATGCATAAGTGTATTCGAATACAACATCTTGTATTCGAATACAAAGCAAGTCAGAAGCAAAAATCTCAAAGTTGTATTCGACTACGACTATGTGTAGTCGAATACACTATAAGTCAGTAGCAAATTTTCATAATCTGTATTCGACTACACCAATGTGTATTCGAATACAAGGTGTAATTTTTGAATATTTTTGAACGTTACAAAGAGGTGTATTCGAATACACACATCCTGTATTCGAATACAACTGGAAGCAATACAATTTTTCAGATTTGGAATGGCTCCAAATCATTGTATTCTTTCATCAAACCTCTTGGATCAATGGCCACGAATCTGAAGAGATGTTATTGGAATATAAATACCCCATAACTTCATATCAAACCAGAATGCGATCATACAACCAAACCTTGAACAAACTTTGAACAAACTTTCTAAAAATGTTTTGATTTATTCAAAGTTTCACTTTTATATTTCAAGTACAGATTTTACATTTTCATATAATTGAGAAAAGTTCTCTAGTGTACTTGAAATTATATTGGATTATTATCATTGTACATCAATTGTTATATCATATTGATCTAAGTCAAAATCAATATTGCTAAACCATTCAAGTGTTGTAAATTAAGGGAAGTGGTGTTCTTTCTTCAAGTTTTGTAACTAAGATAGTGGTGTGCTATCTTAGGGTGATTGTTAGGAGTTTGTAACAAAGGTCCTAGGGTGGGACTTGTACCTATTCTAACAATAGTGGAAAATCTCTTGTGGTGTGCTAGAGGACTGGATGTACCCTTGGTCATAAGGGGAACCAGGATAATATCTTTGTGTTCTTTATTTTTCTGCCATTTATCTTTTCCATACACTATCTTAAATCAGAAAAATCAAACACTAAATCTCTAAAAACAAGAAAATTTCTAAACACCTAATTCACCCCCACTCTTAGGCGTACTTCAATACTTACACTTGTCCAATTAGGGTTTTTAACCAATCTTGTGCATCCAATAGGTGTGTTAGTGTCATTGGATGATCAATTTGGTCATTTTCATCCTCCCTAGGCATATTCTTGTCCAATTAGGGTTTTTAACCAATCTTGTGCATCCAATAGGTGTGTTTGTGTCATTGGATGATCAATTAGGTCATTTTCTTCCTCCCTAGGCTTATTCTTGTCCAATTAGGGTTTTTAACCAATCTTGTGCATCCAATAGGTGTGTTTGTGTCATTGGATGATCAATTAGGTCATTTTCGTCCTCCCTAGGCTTATTCTTGTCCAATTAGGGTTTTAAACCAATGTTGTGCATCCAATAAGTTCGTTTGTGTCATTAAATTAACATTTAGGTCATTTTCGTCCTCCCTAGGCTTATTCTTGTCCAATTAGGGTTTTTAACCAATCTTGTGCATCCAATAGGTGTGTTTGTGTCATTGGATGATCAATTAGGTCATTTTCATCCTCCGTAGACTTATTCTTGTCCAATTAGGGTTTTTTTTACCAATCTTGTGCATCCAATAGGTGTGTTTGTGTCATTGGATGATCAATTAGGTCATTTTCGTCCTCCCTAGGCTTATTCTTGTCCAATTACGGTTTTTAACCAATCTTGTGCATCCAATAAGTTTGTTTGTGTCATTGAATTAATATTTTGGTCGTTTTCGTCCTCCCTAGGCATATTCTTGTCCAATTAGGGTTTTTAACCAATCTTGTGCATCCAATAGGTGTGTTTGTGGCAATGGATGATCAATTAGGTCATTTTCGTCCTCCCTAGGCTTATTCTTGTCCAATTAGGGTTTTTAACCAATCTTGTGCATCCAATAGGTGTGTTTGTGTCATTGGATGATCAATTAGGTCATTTTCGTCCTCCCTAGGCTTATTCTTGTCCAATTAGGGTTTTTAACCAATCTTGTGCATCCAATAGGTGTGTTTGTGTCATTGGATGATCAATTAGGTTATTTTCGTCCTCCCTAGGCTTATTCTTGTCCAATTAGGGTTTTTAACCAATCTTGTGCATCTAATAAGTTGAGTTTTGCAATTGGAATAACATTTAGGTCATTTTCGTCCTCCCTAGGCATATTCTTGTCCAATTAGGGTTTTTAACCAATCTTGTGTATCCAATAGGTGTGTTTGTGTCATTGGATGATCAATTAGGTCATTTTCGTCCTCCCTAGGCTTATTCTTGTCCAATTAGGGTTTTTAACCAATCTTGTGCATCCAATAAGATTGTTTGTGTCATTGAATTAATATTTAGGTTATTTTCGTCCTCCCTAGGTATATTCTTGTCCAATTAGGGTTTTTAACCAATCTTGTGCATCCAATAGGTGTGTTTGTGTCATTGGATGATCAATTAGGTCATTTTCGTCCTCCCTAGGCTTATTCTTGTCCAATTAGGGTTTTTAACCAATCTTGTGCATCCAATAGGTGTGTTTGTGTCATTGGATGATCAATTAGGTCATTTTCGTCCTCCCTAAGCTTATTCTTGTCCACTAAGGGTTTTTAACCAATCTTGTGCATCCAATAAGTTCATTTGTGTCATTGGATTAACATTTAGGTCATTTTCGTCCTCCCTAGGCATATTCTTGTCCAATTAGGGTTTTTAACCAATCTTTTGCATCCAATAGGTGTGTTTGTGTCATTGGATGATCAATTAGGTTATTTTCATCCTCCCTAGGCTTATTGTTGTCCATTTAGGGTTTTTAACCAATCTTGTGCATCCGATAAGTTTGTTTGTGTCATTGAATTAATATTTAGGTCATTTTCGTCCTCCCTAGGCATATTCTTGTCCAATTAGGGTTTTAAACCAATCTTGTGCATCCAATAGGTGTGTTTGTGTCATTGGATGATCAATTAGGTCATTTTCGTCCTCCCTAGGCATATTCTTGTCCAATTAGGGTTTTTAACCAATCTTGCGCATCCAATAGGTGTGTTTGTGTCATTGGATGATCAATTAGGTCATTTTCGTCCTCCCTAGGCTTATTCTTGTCCGATTAGGGTTTTTAACCAATCATGTACATCCAATAAGTTCATTTGTGTCACTGGATTAACATTTAGGTCATTTTCGTCCTCCCTAGGCATATTCTTGTCCAATTAGGGTTTTTAACCAATCTTGTGCATCCAATAGGTGTGTTTGTGTCATTGGATGATCAATTAGGTCATTTTCTTCCTCCCTAGGCTTATTCTTGTCCAATTAGGGTTTTTAACCAATCTTGTGCATCCAATAAGTTGAGTTGTGTCATTGGATTAACATTTAGGTCATTTTCGTTCTCCCTAGGCTTATTCTTGTCCAATTAGGGTTTTTAACCAATCTTGTGCATCCAATAAGTACATTTGTGTTATTGGATTAACATTTAGGTCATATTCGTCCTCCCTAGGATATTCTTGTCCAATTAGGGTTTTTAACCAATCTTGTGCATCCAATAGGTGTGTTTGTGTCATTGGATGATCAATTAGGTCATTTTCGTCCTCCCTAGGCATATTCTTGTCCAATTTGGGTTTTTAACTAATCTTGTGCATCCAATAGGTGTGTTTGTGTAATTGGATGATCAATTAGGTCATTTTCGTCCTCCCTAGGCTTATTCTTGTCCAATTAGGGTTTTTAACCAATCTTGTGCATCCAATAAGTTGAGTTGTGTCATTGGATTAACATTTAGGTCATTTTCGTACTCCCTAGGCATATTCTTGTCCAATTAGGGTTTTTAACCAATCTTGTGCATCCAATAGGTGTGTTTGTGTCATTGGATGATCAATTAGGTCATTTTTGTCCTCCCTAGGCTTATTCTTGTCCAATTAGGGTTTTTAACAAATCTTGTGCATCCAATAAGTTCATTTGTGTCATTGGAGGATCAATTAGGTCATTTCCGTCCTCCCTAGGCTTATTCTTGTCCAATTAGGGTTTTTAACCAATCTTGTGCATCCAATAGGTGTGTTTGTGTCATTGGATGATCAATTAGGTCATTTTCGTCCTCCCTAGGCTTATTCTTGTCCAATTAGGGTTTTTAACCAATCTTGTGCATCCAATAGGTGTGTTTGTGTCATTGGATGATCGATTAAGTCATTTTCGTCCTCTCTTGATTTATTCTTGTCAAATTAGGGTTTTTAACCAATCTTGTGCATCCAATAGGTGTGTTTGTGTCATTGGATGATCAATTAGGTCATTTTCGTCCTCCCTAGGCTTATTCTTGTCCAATTAGGGTTTTTAACCGATCTTGTGCATCAAATAGGTGTGTTTGTGTCATTGGATGATCAATTATGTCATTTTCTTCCTCCCTAGGCTTATTCTTGTCCAATTAGGGTTTTTAACTAATCTTGTGCGTCCGATAAGTTGAGTTGTGTCATTGGATGATCAATTAGGTCATTTTCGTCCTCCCTAGGCTTACTCTTGTCCAATTAGGGTTTTTAACCAATCTTATGCATCCAATAAGTTTGTTTGAGTCATTGAATTAATATTTAGGTCATTTTCGTCCTCCCTAGGCATATTCTTGCCCGATTAGGGTTTTTAACCAATCTTGTGCATCCAATAGGTGTGTTTGTGTAATTGGATGATCAATTAGGTTATTTTCGTCCTCCCTAGGCTTATTCTTGTCCAATTAGGGTTTTTAACTAATCTTGTGCATCCAATAAGTTCATTTGTGTCATTGGATGATCAATTAGGTCATTTTCGTCCTCCCTAGGCATATTCTTGTCCAATTAGGGTTTTTAACCAATCTTGTGCATCCAATAGGTGTGTTTGTGTCATTGGATGATCAATTAGGTCATTTTCGTCCTCTCTAGGCATATTCTTGTCCAAATAGGGTTTTTAACCAATCTTGTGCATCCAATAGGTGTGTTTGTGTCATTGGATGATCAATTAGGTCATTTTCGTCCTCCCTAGGCTTATTCTTGTCCAATTAGGGTTTTTAACCAATCTTGTGCATCCAATAGGTGTGTTTGTGTTATTGGATGATCAATTAGGTCATTTTCATCCTCCCTAGGCTTATTCTTGTCCAATTAGGGTTTTTAACCAATCTTGTACATCCAATAGGTGTGTTTGTGTCATTGGATGATCAATTAGGTCATTTTCGTCCTCCCTAGGCATATTCTTGTCCAATTAGGGTTTTTAACCAATCTTGTGCATCCAATAGGTGTGTTTGTGTCATTGGATGATCAATTAGGTCATTTTCGTCCTCCCTAGGCATATTCTTGTCCAATTAGGGTTTTAAACCAATCTTGTGCATCCAATAGGTGTTTTTGTGTCATTGGATGATCAATTAGGTCATTTTCGTCCTCCCTAGGCTTATTCTTTTCCAATTAAGGTTTTTAACCAATCTTGTGCATCCAATAGGTGTGTTTGTGTCATTGGATGATCAATTAGGTCATTTTCGTCCTCCCTAGGCTTATTCTTGTCCAATTAGGGTTTTTAACCAATCTTGTGCTTCCAATAAGTGTGTTTGTTTCATTGGATGATCAATTAGGTCATTTTCGTCCTCCCTAGGCTTATTCTTGTCCAATTAGGGTTTTTAACCAATCTTGTGCTTCCAATAAGTGTGTTTGTTTCATTGGATGATCAATAAGTTCATTTGTGTCATTGGATGATCAATTAGGTATTTTTCGTCCTCCCTAGGCATATTCTTGTCCAACTAGGGTTTTTAACCAATCTTGTGCATCCAATAGGTGTGTTTGTGTCATTGGATGATCAATTAGGTCATTTTCGTCCTCCCTAGGCTTATTCTTGTCCAATTAGGGTTTTTAACCAATCTTGTGCATCCAATAGGTGTGTTTGTGTCATTGGATGATCAATTAGGTCATTTTCGTCCTCCCTAGGCTTATTCTTGTCCAATTAGGGTTTTTAACCAATCTTGTGCCTCAAATAAGTTTGTTTGTGTCATTGAATTAATATTTAGGTCATTTTCGTCCTCCCTAGGCATATTCTTGTCCAATTAGGGTTTTTAACCAATCTTGTGCATCCAATAGGTGTGTTTGTGTCATAGGATGATCAATTAGGTCATTTTCGTCCTCCCTAGGCTTATTCTTGTCCAATTAGGGTTTTTAACCAATCTTGTGCATCCAATAAGTTGAGTTGTGTCATTGGATTAACATTTAGGTCATTTTCGTCCTCCCTAGGCTTATTCTTGTCCAATTAGGGTTTTTAACCAATCTTGTGCATCCAATAAGTTGAGTTGTGTCATTGGATTAACATTTAGGTCATTTTCGTCCTCCCTAGGGTTATTCTTGTCCAATTAGGGTTTTTAATCAATCTTGTGCATCCAATAACTTTGTTTGTGTCCTTGAATTAATATTTAGGTCATTTTCGTCCTCCCTAGGCATATTCTTGTCCAATTAGGGTTTTTAACCAATCTTGTGCTTCCAATAGGTGTGTTTGTGTCATTGGAAGATCAATTAGGTCATTTTGGTCCTCCCTAGGCTTATTCTTGTCCAATTATGGTTTTTAACCTATCTTGTGCATCCAATAGGTGTGTTTGTGTCATTGGATGATCAATTAGGTCATTTTCGTCCTCCCTAGGCATATTCTTGTTGTAAAATACATGCTTTTGATGAAGACAAAGACCAAGGAAAGTGATCAAGTTGCAAGCTCAAAAAGAAGTCAAAGATCAAAGAATAACTATGATCAAATATGCTAGAAGTCTTATAATGTAAAGGTACATGATGCAATCTAATATTCGTATATTTCAAATGCACATGAGAACCTTTCATTTTAGCATATGCATTTAAAGTATTTTCAAAAGTCAAAACAACATTAACAAAGTCTTAAAAATCATGTTTTTGACAAAATGCATAAGTGTATTTGAATACAACATCTTGTATTCGAATACAAAGCAAGTCAGAAGCAAAAATCTCAAAGTTGTATTCGACTACGACTATGTGTAGTCGAATACACTATAAGTCAGTAGCAAATTTTCATAATCTGTATTCGACTACACCAATGTGTATTCGAATACAAGGTGTAATTTTTGAATATTTTTGAACGTTACAAAGAGGTGTATTCGAATACACACATCCTGTATTCGAATACAACTGGAAGCAATACAATTTTTCAGATTTGGAATGGCTCCAAATCATTGTATTCTTTCATCAAACCTCTTGGATCAATGGCCACGAATCTGAAGAGATGTTATTGGAATATAAATACCCCATAACTTCATATCAAACCAGAATGCGATCATACAACCAAACCTTGAACAAACTTTGAACAAACTTTCTAAAAATGTTTTGATTTATTCAAAGTTTCACTTTTATATTTCAAGTACAGATTTTACATTTTCATATCATTGAGAAAAGTTCTCTAGTGTACTTGAAATTATATTGGATTGTTATCATTGTACATCAATTGTTATATCATATTGATCTAAGTCAAAATCAATATTGCTAAACCATTAAAGTGTTGTAAATTGAGGAAAGTGGTGTTCTTTCTTCAAGTTTTGTAACTAAGATAGTGGTGTGCTATCTTAGGGTGATTGTTAGGAGTTTGTAACAAAGGTCCTAGGGTGGGACTTGTACCTATTCTAACAATAGTGGAAAATCTCTTGTGGTGTGCAAGAGGACTGGATGTACCCTTGGTCATAAGGGGAACCAGGATAATATCTTTGTGTTCTTTATTTTTCTGCCATTTATCTTTTCCATACACTATCTTAAATCAGAAAAATCAAACACTAAATCTCTAAAAACAAGAAAATTTCTAAACACCTAATTCACCCCCACTCTTAGGCGTACTTCAATACTTACATTTGGCATCAGAGCGGGTTAAGGTAACTTACTCCTCGATCAAATACTCATGGCTTCCGCACAACCTGTTTTTAGAGATGGTGGTAGCAGTACCAAGCCACCATGTTTTGTTGGAGAGCACTACGATTTTTGGAAAATACGTATGCAAGCGTACCTTGAAGCACAAGGAGATGACATTTGGGATGCAGTTGAAAATGGGCCTCACATCCCAAAAACTGTCATCAATAACAAAGAAGAAATTAAGATAAAAGATTCTTGGACTGATGAAGATAAAAGAAAAGTGTTGTTCGATAAGAAGGCTAAGAATATATTGCAATCTGCACTAGGAATGGATGAATTTTTCCGGATATCTCACTGCAAAACAGCAAAAGAAATATGGGATACGTTGGAAATAACTCATGAAGGCACCATTGAGGTAAAAAGATCTAAACTCAACACATTATCACAAGAATATGAGTTATTTCGAATGCAGCCCGGAGAATCTATTCTAGACTTGCAGAAAAGGTTCTCCCACTTAACCAATCACTTGACAGCACTTGGAAAAGTCTTCACGAATGATGAATTAAATCTAAAAGTACTAAGATCATTGACAAGGGCCTGGCAACCAAAAGTTACAGCAATATTCGAAAAGAAAAGCCTATCCAAAATGTCTCTTTCTGCACTATTTGGAAAACTTCAAGAACACGAAATTGAACTTGGAAGGTTAGAACAAAATGAAAGTCTAGAAAAGAAGACCAAAAATATTGCTCTAAAGACCGAATCAAGAGAACAAATCAAGGATGACGATACATATGAAGATGAAAACATTACTTCTCTTGTTAAGAAATTTGGTAAGTTTCTTAAAAATGACAGAACCTTCAAAAAGAAAAGTTTCAAAAAGAACGATAGTTCTACTTCAAATCAAAACTTCACTTGCTTTGAATGCGGAAAACAAGGACATATCAAAGCAGATTGTCCAAACCTTGCTAAGAAGAACGCCATCAAAAAGAAAGACTTCAAGAAGGCATACATAGCTTGGGAAGACAACGAAGTAAGTTCATCTTCAGAAACAGAAAGTGAAGAATGCGCAAATGTTGCATTAATGGCATCACATCAATCAGATGATGAAGAAGAGGTTAGTAATATAGACTCTCCTCATTATAATAAAACTAATAGTGAATTAATTATAGAATATAATGAGGCTCAAAACGCCATCAAGGAACTACTTATTGAATGCAAAAATCTGTTCAAACTAGTGTCAACACAAAAGAGACAAATCTCAAGTCTTCAAGAAAAAGTTGACACTATGGAAAAGAATTCTGAAAAACTAAAACAAAATTTTGCATGCAATAAATGTGACTCCCTCTCTTTCAAAATTGTTCAATTAAATAGGGTAATTGAACGATACGAGAAAGGACAATTAGGATTGGAAAATGTTTTAAATATGCAAAGATACTCAAATGACAAAAGTGGTCTTGGATATTCAAAATTTGATAAACCAAACAAGAATAAGACTATTTTTGTTAAAGCGAGTAATCAATGCAATCAAGAAAAGATTATAATTATGCAAAAAGATCATCATTATTATAAGAAGAATTTTATTCAAAAGAAACCTCATATACATACATCTACAAGTAAATCTACTCCTACATGCTTTTATTGTGGTCAAAATGGCCACACACATAATGCTTGTCATTTTAATAAATTTGGTGTTCCAAATGGGCATTATGTGTGGGTCAAAAAAAAAAGGTACTAATACAAGATATTGATTCCTTGTAAGTCACTTATCCTCAACATCTAAAATCTTCACTTAATATGTTGATAAAATTGATTTTTTTTTTAAATGTTTATGTATTCTATAAATATGAATATGTGCTTTACATGCCATCTTTCTAGTGAAAATTTCGTTTAAAAACAAAAATAAAAATTTTTAATATCATAACCGAATACACATTGTATGTATTCGAATACATGTCTCCAGAAAATCTTGTATTTGAATACAACAAGTGTGTAGTCTAAAATAGATTCGCAATTTTCCCTATATATGGTTGGTATTTTGTTTGTTGTTTTTCCTTCTTTTTGATCATGTCAAAAGGGGGAGAAATTGGTATGTTGTTGTTGTCAAAAACTTTTGTAGATCTTCAAGAATGTTTAAAACATGATGGCATGAACTCAAGCTCAAAGGGGGAGTAAACATGTATTACGGGGGAGAAAGATTAAAACGATCAAACACTTTGAAGTCTCAACAACAACAAGGTTTTGTCATTATCAAAAAGGGGGAGAATGTAAAATACATGTTTTTGATGAAGACAAAGACCAAGGAAAGTGATCAAGTTGCAAGCTCAAAAAGAAGTCAAAGATCAAAGAATAACTATGATCAAATATGCTAGAAGTCTTATAATGTAAAGGTACATGATGCAATCTAATATTCGTATATTTCAAATGCACATGAGAACCTTTCATTTTAGCATATGCATTTAAAGTATTTTCAAAAGTCAAAACAACATTAACAAAGTCTTAAAAATCATGTTTTTGACAAAATGCATAAGTGTATTCGAATACAACATCTTGTATTCGAATACAAAGCAAGTCAGAAGCAAAAATCTCAAAGTTGTATTCGACTACGACTATGTGTAGTCGAATACACTATAAGTCAGTAGCAAATTTTCATAATCTGTATTCGACTACACCAATGTGTATTCGATTACAAGGTGTAACTTTTGAATATTTTTGAACGTTACAAAGAGGTGTATTCGAATACACACATCCTGTATTCGAATACAACTGGAAGCAATACAATTTTTCAGATTTGGAATGGCTCCAAATCATTGTATTCTTTCATCAAACCTCTTGGATCAATGGCCACGAATCTGAAGAGATGTTATTGGAATATAAATACCCCATAACTTCATATCAAACCAGAATGCGATCATACAACCAAACCTTGAACAAACTTTGAACAAACTTTCTAAAAATGTTTTGATTTATTCAAAGTTTCACTTTTATATTTCAAGTACAGATTTTACATTTTCATATCATTGAGAAAAGTTCTCTAGTGTACTTGAAATTATATTGGATTATTATCATTGTACATCAATTGTTATATCATATTGATCTAAGTCAAAATCAATATTGCTAAACCATTCAAGTGTTGTAAATTAAGGGAAGTGGTGTTCTTTCTTCAAGTTTTGTAACTAAGATAGTGGTGTGCTATCTTAGGGTGATTGTTAGGAGTTTGTAACAAAGGTCCTAGGGTGGGACTTGTACCTATTCTAACAATAGTGGAAAATCTCTTGTGGTGTGCTAGAGGACTGGATGTACCCTTGGTCATAAGGGGAACCAGGATAATATCTTTGTGTTCTTTATTTTTCTGCCATTTATCTTTTCCATACACTATCTTAAATCAGAAAAATCAAACACTAAATCTCTAAAAACAAGAAAATTTCTAAACACCTAATTCACCCCCACTCTTAGGCGTACTTCAATACTTACATTTGACATCAGAGCTGGTTAAGGTAGCTTACTCCTCGATCAAATACTCGTGGCTTCCGCACAACCTGTTTTTAGAGATGGTGGTAGCAGTACCAAGCCACCATGTTTTGTTGGAGAGCACTACGATTTTTGGAAAATACGTATGCAAGCATATCTTGAAGCACAAGGGGATGACATATGGAATGCAGTTGAAAATGGGCCTCACATTCCGAAAACTGTCATCAATAACAAAGAAGAAATTAAGATAAAAGATTCTTGGACTGATGATGATAAAAGAAAAGTGTTGTTCGATAAGAAGGCTAAGAATATATTGCAATCTGCACTAGGAATGGATGAATTTTTCCGGATATCTCACTGCAAAACAGCAAAAGAAATATGGGATACGTTGGAAATAACTCATGAAGGCACCATTGAGGTAAAAAGATCTAAACTCAACACACTATCACAAGAATATGAGTTATTTAGAATGCAGCCCGGAGAATCTATTCTAGACTTGCAGAAAAGGTTCTCCCACTTAACTAATCACTTGACAACACTTGGAAAAGTCTTCACCAATGATGAATTAAATCTAAAAGTACTAAGATCATTGACAAGGGCCTGGCAACCAAAAGTTACAGCAATATCCGAAAAGAAAAGCCTATCCAAAATGTCTCTTTCTGCACTATTTGGAAAACTTCAAGAGCACGAAATTGAACTTGGAAGGTTAGAACAAAATGAAAGTCTAGAAAAGAAGACCAAAAATATTGCTCTAAAGACCGAATCAAGAGAACAAATCAAGGATGACGATTCAGATGAAGATGAAAACATTACTTCTCTTGTTAAGAAATTTGGTAAGTTTCTTAAAAATGACAGAACCTTCAAAAAGAAAAGTTTCAAAAAGAACGATAGTTCTACTTCAAATCAAAACTTCACTTGCTTTGAATGCGGAAAACAAGGACATATCAAAGCAGATTGTCCAAACCTTGCTAAGAAGAACGCCATCAAAAAGAAAGACTTCAAGAAGGCATACATAGCTTGGGAAGACAACGAAGTAAGTTCATCTTCAGAAACAGAAAGTGAAGAATGCGCAAATGTTGCATTAATGGCATCACATCAATCAGATGATGAAGAAGAGGTTAGTAATATAGACTCTCCTCATTATAATAAAACTAATAGTGAATTAATTATAGAATATAATGAGGCTCAAAACGCCATCAAGGGACTACTTATTGAATGCAAAAATCTGTTCAAACTAGTGTCAACACAAAAGAGACAAATCTCAAGTCTTCAAGAAAAAGTTGACACTATGGAAAAGAATTCTGAAAAACTAAAACAGAATTTTGCATGCAATAAATGTGACTCCCTCTCTTTCAAAATTGTTCAATTAAATAGGGTAATTGAACGATACGAGAAAGGACAATTAGGATTGGAAAATGTTTTAAATATGCAAAGATACTCAAATGACAAAAGTGGTCTTGGATATTCAAAATTTGATAAACCAAACAAGAATAAGACTATTTTTGTTAAAGCGAGTAATCAATGCAATCAAGAAAAGATTATAATTATGCAAAAAGATCATCATTATTATAAGAAGAATTTTATTCAAAAGAAACCTCATATACATACATCTACAAGTAAATCTACTCCTACATGCTTTTATTGTGGTCAAAATGGCCACACACATAATGCTTGTCATTTTAATAAATTTGGTGTTCCAAATGGGCATTATGTGTGGGTCAAAAAAAAAAGGTACTAATACAAGATATTGATTCCTTGTAAGCCACTTATCCTCAACATCTAAAATCTTCACTTAATATGTTGATAAAATTGATTTTTTTTTTTTTAAATGTTTATGTATTCTATAAATATGAATATGTGCTTTACATGCCATCTTTCTAGTGAAAATTTCGTTTAAAAACAAAAATAAAAATTTTTAATATCATAACCGAATACACATTGTATGTATTCGAATACATGTCTCCAGAAAATCTTGTATTTGAATACAACAAGTGTGTAGTCTAAAATAGATTCGCAATTTTCCCTATATATGGTTGGTATTTTGTTTGTTGTTTTTCCTTCTTTTTGATCATGTCAAAAGGGGGAGAAATTGGTATGTTGTTGTTGTCAAAAACTTTTGTAGATCTTCAAGAATGTTTAAAACATGATGGCATGAACTCAAGCTCAAAGGGGGAGTAAACATGTATTACGGGGGAGAAAGATTAAAACGATCAAACACTTTGAAGTCTCAACAACAACAAGGTTTTGTCATTATCAAAAAGGGGGAGAATGTAAAATACATGTTTTTGATGAAGACAAAGACCAAGGAAAGTGATCAAGTTGCAAGCTCAAAAAGAAGTCAAAGATCAAAGAATAACTATGATCAAATATGCTAGAAGTCTTATAATGTAAAGGTACATGATGCAATCTAATATTCGTATATTTCAAATGCACATGAGAACCTTTCATTTTAGCATATGCATTTAAAGTATTTTCAAAAGTCAAAACAACATTAACAAAGTCTTAAAAATCATGTTTTTGACAAAATGCATAAGTGTATTCGAATACAACATCTTGTATTCGAATACAAAGCAAGTCAGAAGCAAAAATCTCAAAGTTGTATTCGACTACGACTATGTGTAGTCGAATACACTATAAGTCAGTAGCAAATTTTCATAATCTGTATTCGACTACACCAATGTGTATTCGATTACAAGGTGTAACTTTTGAATATTTTTGAACGTTACAAAGAGGTGTATTCGAATACACACATCCTGTATTCGAATACAACTGGAAGCAATACAATTTTTCAGATTTGGAATGGCTCCAAATCATTGTATTCTTTCATCAAACCTCTTGGATCAATGGCCACGAATCTGAAGAGATGTTATTGGAATATAAATACCCCATAACTTCATATCAAACCAGAATATGATCATACAACCAAACCTTGAACAAACTTTGAACAAACTTTCTAAAAATGTTTTGATTTATTCAAAGTTTCACTTTTATATTTCAAGTACAGATTTTACATTTTCATATCATTGAGAAAAGTTCTCTAGTGTACTTGAAATTATATTGGATTGTTATCATTGTACATCAATTGTTATATCATATTGATCTAAGTCAAAATCAATATTGCTAAACCATTCAAGTGTTGTAAATTAAGGGAAGTGGTGTTCTTTCTTCAAGTTTTGTAACTAAGATAGTGGTGTGCTATCTTAGGGTGATTGTTAGGAGTTTGTAACAAAGGTCCTAGGGTGGGACTTGTACCTATTCTAACAATAGTGGAAAATCTCTTGTGGTGTGCAAGAGGACTGGATGTACCCTTGGTCATAAGGGGAACCAGGATAATATCTTTGTGTTCTTTATTTTTCTGCCATTTATCTTTTCCATACACTATCTTAAATCAGAAAAATCAAACACTAAATCTCTAAAAACAAGAAAATTTCTAAACACCTAATTCACCCCCACTCTTAGGCGTACTTCAATACTTACAATAAATTTGATGAAATTTGCATTCTATTGAAGATGATAATTAATTTTATGAGTTTTATTTGAAAATTTTGATGAATTTTTGTAAAAATAAAAAATAACATTATTGACATTTTAAAACATAAAAGATCAAATTGTTTATTTAAAATTAAATAAATGACTAAATCGAGAAGAAAAATAAAAAGATGAATGACTCAATAAATATATTCAATAAATATTATTAAGATGAATTTTGATTCACTCACGTTATTTGATAGAGTATTCATTCACATATTTAATATTGTGAGTTCGATATTGATAATCTTCCGTATGACCTAGACTAGACTAAGTAAATAGACGGAAAAAAAATCATGTGTAAGTAATTTGGTAGTGTTAGCTTGAATTATGGATAGGGGTTTATTGCATAAGACTTAATAGGATTTATATATTATAAATATATAATGGTCAAAATATTGTTAATATAAAGAAAACAAAAACATTTTTGTATTTTTTTATTGTCGTAATTTTAAATAAAAAAATCAGTTATAAAAATATTATTTTTTAAGAAATTAGTAAAAATAATTTTTTGGTTAAATGTTTTTTTGAATCTATTTTTTTGAAATTTTTAATATATTGATAAAAAAAAAATTTAAAGTGGCTAATTTTATTTATAAAAGTTATCTTCTAAAAAAAATGTAGCAGAACCTATGTAAGAAAATAAGATTGGACATACATGGTAGTGGCATTGGAATGGGGTTGGATGGATGAGGAATTGAATATATAATCTCCCTTATAATTGTTCAACAAATTTTCTCCCTTTTAAGCAAAATTTTCCAATTCTTTTATAGTACAAAACATGTGTTGTCTTTTACCTTGGTTTGATTAAATTAAGTTATAACTTAGTTGATAGCAGAAAAATACTTGTTATTCAATTTTATGTCTATTATTTTAGTTTTTTTTTAGTACTCAATTCATTTTTTTATTTTACCTTATTTCTTATGTTTTTTTTTTCTATGTCTTTACACCTTATT
>JBBPBR010000005.1:44102265-44112529 GCA_037974775.1 Cicer pinnatifidum
ATATATAGTTATAATTTTATATTCTATAATCGATGTATTTTATGAATATAATTGTTTTTACGGGTAGAATTATAGTCATTGTATTATCGAAATATATATTTAAGTCTAAGTCAACTTGACATATATTTTTTTTTAATTTTCTTTTGTTATATGATTTAATTTAATGATTAGAATTTATTTTATTAATTTTTTAATTATTAAAATTATGTTTTTTATTAGAGTTTAATTTTTAAAATTAAAATATGATCTCTAAAATCTGTAAAATAGCCATGTATATAGGTGACTGTTTTTTTATATTACTTTTACTAGTTTTCCTGTACGTGAAAAAATAATTTTTTCTCACATGCTAATTCAATTTCATATAGTCTATAATTTTGAATTTATATATAGAACTGAGTTAGTTCACATAGTTGCACATAGATTTAGTTCATGTATCACATGTAACGTCTGTAAATTTACAAGTGGTATGTGTGATCAAGTGGCACGTGTGATGATAATTTGACAAGTGTGTCAATTTGCAACGAGTGATAGTAGTATGAAAGATCATGTTCACATGTAAGAATGTCAACAGGGTAGGAAGGAGGAAGAGAGTACTGCCCCCTCAATGTAAGGAGGTCAATAGTGCAAAGACTAGTAATAGTTGACATAAAAGTGAATTTTTTTAAAAAATTAGAATAACTTTCATAAACTTTTAAAATAGTCCTCATCATCAATTTGATTTGTTTGAGATTTTGTGAAAATAAAATACAAAAATCAATTTTTTTTTATGGATCAAATTACTTTACTTCTAAAAATTAAATTAATCTGAATATTTTAAATTTCTAATACGATGAAATGTGCAATTCTAATGACTAAAATTTTAATATAAAAAATTGTACTTTCAAAAAATGATTTGCGGTGTATTCAAAAGAGTATTTTAGAAAAAGTGTGTATAATGAAAAGTATAGTGTCATTCATATCCATTTTATTTATTACCTTGGGCTCTCTTCCTCTCTTAATGGGCTTCCTCATTTTTATGTATACAACTTATTTTAAATATTTTACTGCTACCTCACAATTAAATTCCTATGTCAACAATTTCTCAAAAATCTCAATTGTACCTCTTTTTCTTTTTCACTTTTTACTCTTATCTAAAATTTACCAGATCATTCACCCTATATCATCAACTTAGGCTCTTAATCCTTTTGGGGGGATTACACTTGTACGATTGGTTGAAAAGGAACAAAATAAATAATTTTTTTTTTTGTTGATTACATCTTTTTATCTGGTAACACAAAAATAAACTACGTGAATTCACTTTATATATATATATATATATATATATATATATATATTTTACGTAAACTTAATTTATTATATATATGAATTTAATTTTAGTGTAAATTTAATTCACATAAATAACCTATTTAGATATAACTTGAAAAAATAGCAGTTTAATAAAAAATAAAGAAATAAAGTATGTATTGAAATTTTTAATTTATAGTACACATATTTTTAAATGTATGCCATAAATTTCAAATTTATAGTACACTAATAAGTAATAACAATGAATATTTTGTTAGATGGAGAAAAATGTCGAGGTACAAGTACAAATACGAGGGTGTGATTTATGGGTTCGTTTATCGACCTGAAATTAGGACCTCATGGACAAGTTTAAAGCCCAACTAAATCATATGGCTAGATAAGTCCCCCTTTTCCTATTAATCATTGCTAAAATTTTTTTATATATATATTAAGAAATATAATAATTAAAATAAAGAGGACAATTATTTTATTAAATTATTCTTATAATTATCATTTGATTTTTGACTATCATAAACGTAACAGTTAATAAATTTTGATCTCTATAAATATTATATTTCGTTTTAAGTTACTCTAAATTTTTTTCACAAAATATATATTTTCCTTCACAATATTTGGTTTATGCTATTAAATTAGTTGGTGTGTATCATTTAAATTTTTAATGAGTTTTTTCATGTTTGATTGTTGTTTAATGACAACGAAAGAGTAACACTGTGTGATTGTTTTCTACACCACATAAAATTATCTCAAATATCATGTGACTCCTAATGCAATAATATTCTCTAAAGCATATATTTGAACTATATTTCATAATACTCAAAGATCAAAGTATATGTAATCACATAATCAAAGAGATTAAAATTTATCATAAGAAAAATAAATATGAGAGTTTGATGGAAAATGAAACTCGTCAGATTTTATATTGAAAAAATATAACGAAGTGGATACAATGAGATCGTCCTATATAGAGAAACAAACTATCACATAGAAACTAACTAACAAACTAGTTGAAACTCTAATTAACATTATATTTCCAACATTCTCAAAGTTCAAAGCGAGTTATTTTTAATCTTATTTTAGATTATAATATAATTAAAAAAAAAACATTAGATTAAAATACACTTTTAGTCATTTAAATTTAAGTGAATTTCCGCTTAGATCATTGAAGTTGTTTTTTTTTTCTTTTCGATTTAGTCATTTGAGTTTCAAATTATGCACGACTTAGTCCTTTAAGTCTCAAATCCTGCATAACTTAACCATTTTTTTTGAATTTATGTTTAACTCCGTTAAAAAAATGCTACATGGTTGTTAAATGTTGATGTGCCCATGACGGGTATTAAAGTGTCAAGTCAAATAAAAAATTATATTATTTAATTAATTATTTAATGTTGAAGAAAATAATAGAAATTCCAAACTAGTTATATAAAAAAAAAACTCAAATGTCCGATCTCAAGAAAATAATGTTGAAGAAGAAATTAGGGAAATTTTACTTTGAGACTATAAAGAAGACGAGTATAAGGAACTTGAAGCAAAGAAGAAATAAAATCAAAACAACTCAAGTGGACCATCAAAATCAAAGAACCTATTCAACCCAATCCTTTTTCTCTCTCTCATCAATGGCTCAACTGGACCAAAATTGATGTTAAAGAAAGAAAACAAAAAAAAAAATGAAAGGATTGATGAATTGGAAATAAAATACGATGAGTTATATGTGGGCAATGGCTCTCGAACCAAAACCACCTCGCCCTCTTTAAATTTGTGTGTTTCACTCTCTCTATCTCATTAACAAACGTCCTTGAATTAGCTTTCTACGGGCCCCAAAATTTTTCATCTTCCTCACTTTTTAGATTTCATCATTTTACTAAACTAATTCCTTTTTAGTTTCATTTTTTAGGGTTTTGTAGAATCCTAATAAGTTGAGATTTAAATTTAAGGAATAACAAAATGGAAGGGAAGATGAAAATTCTTCAGCTATTGACATAATCTCATAGCACACCTTCTATCAACCCCAACCAATGTTTGGGTGTTAACAATAACTTATCATTTTCCATGGCACCTCAATAATGCGACATTAATTGATTTCTCATTTTTTAGATAAGATCATCTTTTCTCATTATAAAAAACATGTTGCTATTGTTATTTCTATTATGTGCCTGTGTAATTATGTATCAATACAACACTAACTAAAAAATTTCACTATCTAAATTTGATTCTTACATCAAATTTCTCCATGTCAATTGACTGTAAATCATTCATCAGGTAGATTCCCAATAAAATAGATGTGTTTCACAATGGACCGCTTAAGTATGAAGTATTTCCTAATTAAAACTTTTTTCAAAGCAACACTTTCAGAGTTCCTTCCTTCTCTAATTTGAAACATATAAAAATGTTGCAACTAGAAAGTTTACTAATAATTTAACTTTTCAATTTTCCATGACCAAACCAAAAGTTCGTATACCACTTGTTGGGTTGTTTGGGTGAGCAAAAACATGCCAATGCTCTAGGAGCACAAGAAATTTTGACACAAAATCTCCACCTAAAATATTAAAACAGTGGTAATATGAGTCACCTCCCTTATATATATAACATTTATCTCATAATCAATATGAGATTAAACATTCACACTTGAGCCTACCAAGTTCGAAGTGTTCGGTTAAGGGTAATTGTGGTGCAAGTATATAATGTGGAAAACTCACACTTGAGTAGGTATGACAACGAGGCGGGACGAGGGTGGGTTTTTCCTGTCGGGAAAACCCGGAACCTGCCTCCGTTTCTTATCGGATGTGAAATTTAGGTCTCCGTTTTAGCCCACGACGAGTTCAGATTTCCATGCCCGCACCTATTCATTTATATAAAATAATAAATTTAAAAGTCATATTAATTATAATTAATATAATAAAATTATTATTATACAATAATAAAATTTAAAAATATTAAAATCATATTTTCTATTGAGAAATATTATAACTTTTAATATTTTAAAAGATTAAATATATTGAATATGTACATGTATATAAAATTTTAAAATAACAATAATATGATTAGCGGGGCGAATTTGGTGCAGGTGTGGGGTGAATATCAACACCCTCAAATCTGTTTCCACCCTTGAGTTTTATTTTCGAAAAAAACCCGCATCCAATCAAAACGGGGTTTCCTCACTCAAATTGGGACGGGTTTGGGTGAAAACCTGCGAGTACAAATTTTGTTGTCATCGCTACACTTAAGGGAGATATTGTTGAGTTCAAATGTGAGTGGTTAATCCCATAATGATTATGAATGAGATAAATATTTGATATATAAGATATGTGACTCATATACATGATATCTTAAGGTGTGGGTCAAAATCTCTTGTAATATTATATAACATTGGTTTGTTGTTACTCCCAGCGCTCCTAGAACACCTCAATACTAAGAATATACCATATTTTATATTACATATCAATTTAAATAATTCTTTTATTTCTCTTTTTACCCTTCTTTTTCAAGTTTTGTAATGAGTTAGAAAAAGGAAAAGAATCTTGTTCATGAGGTTTATAATCTAAACAATAATTTTTCACCAAAGGATCTCATAGATATAATATTAAAATAACTTGATGAGTGAACTTTGAGTACAAGACATTTTCTATCTCATGTGAGCTAATTTTATGATTCGATGAAGGATTTTAAGTATAACACTAGATATAAATTATAACATATTTACACATTAGGAGATATAGATTAAGAATTGTGGAGCTAAAAAACATGGAGGATTGATTAAATGCGGCTATGTGAGAGAATTGAAGACTAAGAGAACAGGCTACGTACCCTTTTTGCCATTTAAGTTTTCAATTATAAGTTAGTCATATAATTAAGCAACGATTAAATAGTCAATTAACAGAAGGAAAATACTTTTGATTGTACATAATGGAATAATATGATTATAATCACAATCCATTCATAAAATTCAACACACATGGTATTAATAGGTGTTTAGTATAACATTTAACTTTTACCTTTAACAAAAACGTTCAAAGAAAGAAAGAAAGAAATTTAAAGTTGAAAAGTTGGTGTGTGAATAGATAAACTCTACTAACTTACATTTTCTACTTTATTTGACCCAATAAAATTATTATGTAAGATAAGAATAGTCTTAGTTTTTATAATTTTTATTAATTAATGCATTTTTTATATGTGATACTTCATTTTTTTTTTTTTAATATATCTCCTACATCGTAACTATTGTTCTTAGTGTGACTAGATAGACGACATGAATATATTTGATTTTTGAATTCATTTAATTCTACAAAATTGGTTTATAAGTAGATGTTATATTTTCATATTTTTTAATTTATTTTTCGTTTTTGTTTTCCACTTGTTCCTTCTAAAGATAATTTTACTCCACACACTTTTGAACACTAAATATGAATATTTCTTTCAACCAAAATTTAAACACATACGAAATTAATCTCTTTTGTTAGACTAAATATCCCATAAATTATTTTACGGTTTTTATTTATATGTTATCTTTATCGATTTCTATTTTACAATAATTATCGCATCCTAACTATTATATGGCTCAAGCTCAATCAAAAGGGCAAATGACTCTCCTAGTTTCCTTTTTTTGTTGTTTTAGCTTTTTTGATATTACCTTATTTGCATCAAATTGCTTTTTTCTTTTAATGGATCAAATTGCTCTTCAACAACGCACTCACTCTCGTCTTCTTGTCCATTAAAAAACTAGGCGAAGTAATGACATGACATGGACAATGGAATTAATCTAATAAACACTTCTTAATGCTCGATAGCATCTAAATCTAATAATATCTTCTTATTGGGTTAAGTTTACAAAGAGTACTAATCAAATGATTCTAAGCAATGACAGGTTGCACTTCTCACCTCGCAATAATGAAATCTCATTTGCCTTTTATTTATACTTTTTTAATAAGAGTTAGTGCAAATGCCACTTTCTTTATTGAAGATATTTTTACCTTTGATGTTGAAATGCAGCCTAAAATAACTACAAACTTCCAATGACAAGAGACATTTAAATGTTGTTGAAACAAACATTAGTTAATTAATTAATAATACTAAATATTGATTCATATTTCATTTGACCTGGCTAATTTGTCACTAGTAGGGGAGTAAATCATCAGAAATTATCAACCGTTTTATATTAATTTGAGAATATTATTATTATTATTATTATTATTATTATTATATTTAAATATATTTTTGGTTTATGTAAATAAACAGTTTTTAGTTTTAGTCTTTTTAAAAAATTTTGTTTGGATTTCATCCATGCAATATAAAAAAAAAAATTATTTTTATTACTTAACGTCAAGTGGACGTTACAAAAACGTCAGTGGTCTAATTAGGGTTGTAAGTTAGAGACTATTTTGATAGGAAAGACAACCACCAAAAGAGAAAAAAGAAGAAAAAACTTTATTTCCAATTTTGTTAAATCAGTTGTTAACCATTGAATCAGATTGATTTTTAGACAGCAGGTTCACAACATTCATGTATTCATTTTCAACGGTCGAATCAGCGAAACGACATCTGGAGGGGGAGAAATCGTGCTCGCAGAGTAGCATATTTTTTGGATGTTTTTCTTCTTCTTCTTCTTCTTCCTTTTCATTTGTAGGCTTTAGTGTTTTGCTATTTTGGCTAATTGTAGGCACAATTTGTGCATCATTTTGAGACTCTCTTGTACCAATATTTGATTACAGTGGAGCTATTTTTTTGGTCTGGACGACCCGTGGTTTTTACCATTGTATTGAGGAGTTTTCCACGTTAAAATATCGTTGTTCTTTATGCTATTTTATTTTGATTAATTTGTTGTCATACATATTTGTTGTTGCTCCTCACGGGTTCTTGCAAGTTGGGGAAATTTTATATTGTTGTGTATTACTTGTTATTGTGTTTTTGTGTTTATTTCCCGTCAGAGTGGCTTCATAGCTCTTGGTTAAAGGATTATTTGAATTGCTTGAAGGGTGGAGGCAAATATGAATATAAAGATGGTATGTATGAATGGTACTAATTACCATTTGTGGAAGGGAAAGATGAAATATTTTTTATTTGTGAAAAAATGCATCTTCCTATTTTTCATTCTAAAAATCAGATGATAAATCTACAGAAGAATGAGGTTTTGAGCATCAACAGGTATGTGATTTTGTTAGGCAATATATAGAAGATAATATTTATAATCATATCGCTAATGAGACAAATGAAAAAACTACGTGGGATAAGATACATAATATGTTTGCCTCTAAATCAAAGAATAACTTATTCTTACTAAATAGTTTTATAAGTTTGAAGTATAAGGAGGTAACGTCTATTTCGGAACACTTGAGTGAATTTCAGGGGCTCTTTCACCAGAGACTTGGGAGACATTTCAGATTTATATAATGAGTTCAACTCATAATAATGTTGTTTCTTTGGAAATGACTAAGGGTGGTATTTTGAATGAGGATATGAAAAGGAAGGTGCATGGTTCTTCATCTCAATATGAAGTTCTTGTCACTGAAATAGAGGAGAAGTCAGAAAAAAAAGGTCTGAATGGTGGTAGAGATAATAGCAGAAGCAAATCCATTTCTAGATATACAAATATGAGTGTCTTTATTGTCATAGAACATGACACATACAAAAAAATTGTTTTGTGTGTAAAAAGGAGAACAAAGGCAAGAAGGGTAAGTAGAAACAAAATAGTTGTGATGATGATCATGTTACTACTGCTACTAGTGATAATCATGTTATTCTCCGTGACTATAAGTCAATTAATCTTGTATCTGATGATAGCATATGGATAATTGATAGTGGTGCTACATTACATGTTACACCAAAGAAAGAGTCTTTCACATCTTATACTTCAGGTGACTTTGGAGTTTTGAAGATGGGTAATTATGGTGTATCTAATGTAAGTGGTGTTGGTGATGTATGCTTGCAAACCAACATGGGAATGCAAATGTTGGTTAAAGAAGTCAAACATGCTTCAGATGTTCCCTTCCATTTGATCTTTGTGCATATGCTTGATGAAAGTGGTTTGATAATCATTTTGCTTTTGGAAAGAGGAAACTCGGTAAATGTAACTTGGTTGCGACTAGAGGGGAGAAAATTAGTAAACTGTATTGGATAAAAACTTTGGTTGCAAAAGACAATGTGAATGTCGTGGATATGGAATCCTCTTTGTGGCACCGAAGGCTTAGCCATATCAGTGAAAAATGGTTAAATTGCTTAGCTAGAAAGGATGTGCTTCCGGGATTGAAAAATGTAGATTTGGAGAAATATTATCACTGCATAATTGGGAAATAAACTATACTATCCTTCAAACGGAACCATCCCTCTAGAAAGTCAAAGTTGCTTCAATTGGTGCATTCTGATGTCTGTGGTCCTTTAAAGGTAAAATAATTTAGTGGTGCACTTTATTTTGTTACTTTTATTGATGATTGTTCCAGGAAACTATGCATTTATGTTCTGAAGACAAAAGACCAAGTGTTGGAGAAATTCAAACAATTTAATGCTTTGGTTGAGAGACAAACAGGCAAGAAGCTGAAACGTGTTTCTATTGACAACGGTGGTGAGTATTGCGAACCCTTTGATGTCTATTGCAAACAACAACGTATAACACATGAAAAGACTCATCCTAAAACTCCTCAACTGAATGGTTTAGTAGAAAGGATGAATCAAACCCTTGTTGAGAGAGTGAGGTATATGCTCTATGAAGTTAAGTTGCCTAAACATTATTCGGGTATGGCACTGTACACGACGGTGCATGTTATTAATCTTACTCCTACTCTCGCTTTGAATAGTGAGGTACCGACAAGGTATGGTTTGACAAGAATGTCAAGTATGATCACTTCAGAGTTTTTGATTGCAAGGATTTTGTGCATGTTTCGAAGGATGAAAGATCCAAGTTGGATGCAAAGTCAAAGCAATGTATCTTCATTGGTTATGGTGAGGATTAATTTGGCTACAAGTTGTACAATTCTATAAATAAAAAGGTTATCAGAAGTCGTGATGTGGTGTTCGAGGAAGACCAATCTATTGAAGACATTGATAAGATGGATAAGACTATACTTGAGAGAGATAACATCTTAGTTGATGGTGATCCAGTTTGGTCACTTGTTCCTGATTTGGATACTAATGTTGGTAATGTTCAAAATGATGAGCCACATGATTGTGTTGATGATCATCGACTTAGAGATGAAATAAATATTCCAACTAGTGAAGATCATAAGTTGTCACAAGATGAGAATCTTAGTGATGCTTCTGAATCAACTCTAACCCAATTCAGGAGGTGTAAGAGGCAGAGACAACCATGTACAAGATATGTTTTTCTCACGAGTATGTGAATTTGACTGATGAAGGGGAACCTGAATGTTTTCGAGATGTCATGGAGAATAAAGAAAGTCAAAAGTGGTTGGATGCAATGCATGATGAGATGAAATCCTTGCATGATAATCACACTAATGATTTGGTGAAGTTGCCAAAAAGAAAAAGAACTTTGGAGAACAGGTGGATTTTCTTTATCTTTTGGTATTTTCTATTATTTCCTTTTAACTTTTCAAATTTTTCCCAATATGCTCTTGAGAAAAACCCTAGATTTTCAATTGAATGACAAACTTTTTTTTCTTTTCATTTCATGAGATTGGGGATTAAAAATCTAATGCATATGAAATGTTTGTTACTGTCATGCAATTGAAATAAATGATTAATTTATCTTCATTTTAACTGGTCAACATATTTGGTTTATGGCTAATTTGTCTTGGTTGTAGTGTTTTTTTCCCTTCTTTTTTTATTACTTGTTTTTTTTTTCTCAATGAGCTTTTATCTATAGCGCCAACAAGTCAATGATACGTACAAGGTAATATCACGAATGTTCAATTTGATGAAAAGCCTTATCTTGCTACCAAACTTGAAAGTATCGAGAAGAACATTACCATTACAGATCTAGAGCTTTATGATAACTTCAATGTAAAATATATAT
>JBBPBR010000005.1:44133104-44147728 GCA_037974775.1 Cicer pinnatifidum
AAATAAATAAAATAAATAAAATAAATAAAATAAATAAAATAAATAAAATAAATAAAATAAATAAAATAAATAAAATAAATAAAATAAATAAAATAAATAAAATAAATAAAATAAATAAAATAAATAAAATAAATAAAATAAATAAAATAAATAAAATAAATAAAATAAATAAAATAAATAAAATAAATAAAATAAATAAAATAAATAAAATAAATAAAATAAGTAAAATAAATAAAGTAAATAAATAAATAAAGTAAATAAAGAGACCATTAGAACTATCAAGTTGTACCACTTGAGTAAAAAAGAAACTCAGGGACTAAAAAGATGTCACATCTAGTTAACCCGTTTAAGCATAAACTTATTATTTTTGTTATAAAATGAGCTTTTAAAATCTTCAAGTTGTACAACTTGTATTATCACCGCTCAAAGACTAAAAAGATGTTACATTTTTTTAATCATTTATAAATAATTTTTCTATATAATTAATTTTTTTTTTAAAAAGTTCTAAACCTGCTAAATTATCATTATATATATATATATTTATATATATATATATATATATATAATGTTTTTTTTAAAACAATACTTTATTGGTTATGAAAAATAAATAAATAAATAAATCATTTAATAACCAAAACCAATTTAGCATCATGTGAATCTTTAGAATAGCACAGCTTGCAAGTCACATGACAAATAGCATAGCCATAGCATAGCCACCGTGCTGTCATAGCTTTATGTCCATAAAGCTGTATTTCCACACAGCTAATCATGTTTTCAAGAAGAGCCCCACTCATTTCAAAATAAATCAAAACAAGCTAAGTAACACTTCAATACAAACAACATTATCTTAAAACCAAAGCAAATCTTAAAAACCAAAGCAAACCTATTCGAATCTTTATTAAACCATAAGGAAGTATAGAAACAAATAAATCTATTTTAAAATGAAATAGAAGCAACAAGCATGAAGGTGACTCATACCAAAAAGAAGAAGAAGAAAGCAGTGCACAATTGACGGCGATTAGCGGTAGTCACCGGAAGAAATGACGGTGATTTCGATTTTCTCTCCTTTTCTATTCTTTGTATGTATATTTTTTAGTAGAGTTAACCTCATATTTCCTCCTCTCTCTCTTTCTCCTCTTTCAAACAAAATGGGGATGTATTTATAGAGTTTTTTTATTTGTTTAGTTGCTTTCCTTGCCTGCCTTGGTCCTTCCCTATCAATGTCTTGTTTGATGTTTTGATTTCTTTGCTCATCATCTGCATTTTTCGGCATTTTTGATGCCTTCACATCTTTTAGATTATTTATTCTGATATGTTCATTGCTGAACTTTTATTTGTCTTTTAGTTTCTTTTTTTTAAACTCAAAAATTCGTCATTTAGTTTTGCATAAAGTGTACCAAGACTGACTTAAAAAAAATGTTTTGATGTTTCTTTAATTAGTTACAAAGCAAAGGTCAATGACACTGCATATGAAACAGAAAGACAGCAACTACACAGGGCTAAACACTGCATCAGAAACAGAGATGCAACAACAACAACAAAACAGAGCCAAAGCAGGCTGACTTAATTTAGTTTGGTTTAAATCTTATTGTAATTTAATTTGATTTAATATTTATAGTTGTAATTTAATTGTAATTGTAATTTAAAAATTATAACTTGATTTGGCATTGTAAATTGATGAGCCTACTTATTGTAAATATATTTACTTCTTTTTTTTTAATATATATTTTCCTTTTTGATTTATTCTTGATAAATTGGACAAAATTAGGGTACTACAGCTGCCCCTATTTAATTATATTTTACTTGAAAAATATGAAAATATGGATAACAATGGTATTCATTTTCATGTTATCAGGTAAAAGATAAATAAATATAAGGACCTAAATTTTGTCCAATAACAAACACATGCATTTGAAATGTTTAAGTGAGAATGATGCAAATTTTTTAGATGTGCAAAATAATTGTCTTCAGATCAACTATTGATGCGTAGATCGACAAAAATAAAGATGACCGTCTTCGGATTGGTTACCGATGCGTAGATCGACAGAAATGAAGGTGATCGTCTTCGAATTAGTTACCGATGTGTGGATCTATAGAAATTAAAAATGATCGTTTTTGAATTGGTTACCGATGCGTAGATCTATAGAAATGAAAGTGATCGTCTTCGGATTGGTTACCGATGCATGGATCTATAGAAATTAAAAATGATCGTCTTCGGATTAGTTACCGATGCGTAGATCTATAGAAATGAAAGTGATCGTCTTCGGATTGGTTACCGATGCATGGATCTATAGAAATTAAAAATGATCGTCTTCGGATTGGTTACCGATGCGTAGATCTAATGAAAGTGATCGTCTTCAGATTGGTTACCGATGCGTAGATCGTAATTGGTCCAATCTTGAAGGTAGATAAAGAGGATAAATATATGGTACTTGCAATTCAAACGATAAGGTATGAATGATTCATGCGTGTGTGATGCATTGAGTATAGGTAAAGTGTCAATGAAGATGCATGAATCATGCGAGTATGAGTAAATTATGTATGGTTTATGTGTCATGCATTATAGATAAAATTTTGTTGTTTTATTTGATTCCCCGATCCTTATACTTTTCTTTGTCCCAAGATGCAGTGGATGAATAAAGACAAATATTATTTCCACATGATGACTCTTCGTATCTATCGAATGACCGCTTTTTCGAAGTGAAGCAAAAATCCATTGTTTAAAATGACTACCCTCCTTATTATTCTTCACACACTCATATATCTTGAGAATCAAACGAGTTCCCGTGTATATATTTTCAAGCGTCAAAATATTTAAAATACTTTTATATTTTCACATATTTCAAATTCCAATATTTATTATTATAAAATAAAATTTTGAAACAATAGAACACTCAATAATGAAACTGGATTGGTATATAAAGAGTGTAACGTACAATATCGAATGACAATATTGGAAAATGTACATTCGATACATTGAAAACAAAACAATTGGGGTAGGGGTTACCATGTGGAGACGAGTATGTTTAACTTAGGTGGAGACAAACGCTAGTCATTCTTGTAATTTAGAAATCCTAATAATCAGCTTCCAATAATAATTGCCCCAATTTAAAATGCTTGATTTTTTTTTATCCCTAACTTTTGCATGGATTGCTCTTCCAAGTTTTCAATCCATCGGGATGCTCTAATCTTTTGCCTAGATCGCCTTTTCAGGTTTTCAACCTAGCGAGCCCATCATTTTTTTTAAGCATAATATTTTTTGACTGCATCTGAATTTATTGGAAGTGGAAGGTCCCCTCCATCCATTTCAGCGAGTATTAGAGCTCCCCCAGAAAACGCTTTTTTCACAACATATGGTCCTTCGTAATTTGGAGTCCATTTTCCACGAGAATCCTTTTTTATGGGCAATATTTTCTTTGACACCAAGTCCCCTTCTTGAAACACTCGAGGACAAACTTTTTTCTCGAATGCCTTTTTAAGTCTTTTTTGATATAGCTGACCGTGACATAGGGCTATCATTCTTTTTTCTTCTATGGGATTCAATTGGTCAAATCGTGATTGAACCCACTCAGCCTCCTCCAGTTTTATTTCCATCAAGACTCTGATCGAAGGAATTTCAACTTCAATGGGAAGTACCACTTCCATTCCAAACACCAATGAGAAAGGAGTTGCCCCTGTTGAGGTACGAACAGAGGTTCTATAGCCATGTAATGCAAAGGGGAGCATTTCGTGCCAATCCTTATATGTCTCCACCATCTTTTGTATGATCTTCTCTTATTTGCTGCTTCAACAGCTCCATTCATTTTTGGACGATATGGCGAAGAATTATGGTGCTGAATTTTGAAACTATCACACAACTCCTTCATCATTTTATTATTCAGATTGGTCGCATTGTCAGTGATGATCTTATTTGGTAAGCCATATCTACAAATCAATTCTCTTTTGATGAATTTGACAACCACGCTTCTCGTCACATTGGCATAAGAAGCGGCTTCAACCCATTTTGTGAAATAATCAATAGCTGCCAGGATAAATCGGTGACCATTGGAAGCTTTAGGCTCGATGAGTCCAATAACATCCATCCCCCACATTGAAAACGGCCATGGTGATGTTAAAACATTCAGAGAGGTGGGTGGTACATGTATTTTATCAGCATAGATTTGACATTTATGACATTTCTTTACGTAACTAAAGCAATCAGATTCCATAGTCAACCAATAATAGTCAACTCTTAAGATTTTTCTTGCCATTGCGTGCCCATTTGCATGAGTTCCAAAAGAACCTTCATGAACCTCTTGAATAATTTTCTCTACTTTTGCTTGATCCACACATCTGAGGAGAACCATATCATGATTTCTCTTATAAAGCACATCACCATTTAAGAAGAAGTTCATTGACAGCCTTCTTAAAACCCTCTTGTCGTTTTCTGAAATACCTAATGGATATTCCCTATTCTTAACATAGGATTTGATATCATAAAACCATGGTTTGCTATCGAGCTCTTCTTCTATCGATAAGCAATATGCTGGCTTATCCTTTTGTTGAATATTTATGACTGGCACATCCTGATCGACACTTATTTTCAACATTGATGACATTGTGGCCAGGGCATCAGCCAATTGGTTTTCTTCTCGAGAAATATGGTGAAAAGTGATATGCTCGAAGTGTTCTACCAATTCTTTGATATGAGTATGGTACAGAATCAATTTGGAGTCTCGAGTTTCCCACTCTCCTTTTGTTTGATGGATGACCAAAGATGAGTCTCCATATACCTCAAGAACTTTTACTTTTGACTCAATGGTTGCTTGAATGCCCATGACACATGCCTCATATTCTGCAATGTTGTTTGTGCAATCAAAACACAATCTAGCCGTAAATGGAGTGAACTGGTTCTCTGGGGAAATCAAAATGGCTCCAATCCCATGCCCTAATGCATTAAAAGCACCATCAAACACCAAAGTCCATTTTTCTTTATCAAATGATTTGGTCTCTTCAAATAAAGTCATGATACCTTCATCTGGGAATTCACACTGCATTGATTGATAATCTTCTACAGGTTGTTGGGCTAAATACTCCGCTAGGGCGCTTCCTTTGATAGCTTTTTGTGTAACGTATACCAAATCATATTCTAATAACAACATCTGCCAACGGGCAATCATTCCAGTAAGAGCAGGTTTCTCGAAGATGTATTTAATTGGGTCCATTTTAGACACCAACCAAGTTGTATGGCATAACATGTATTGCCTCAACCGATGAGCGGCCCATGCTAATGCGCAACATGTTCGTTCAAGCAGTGAATATCTTGTTTCACAGTTGGTGAACTTTTTGCTCAAATAATAAATAACATGTTCCTTTTTACCAAATTCATCATGTTGCCCCAGTACACAACCCATTGATTCGTCAAGTATTGTTAAGTACATGATAAGTGGTTTTCCAGGAATTGAAGGCACTAATATTGGAGGTTTTGAAAGGTATTGCTTAATCTTTTCGAAAGCTTTTTGACAATTCTCATTCCATTCAACCTTTTGGTCTTTGCGCAACAACTTGAAAATTGGCTCGCATCTAACAGTGAGATGCGATATGAACCTGACAATATAATTCAATCTGCCCAAAAAGCCACGAACTTCTTTTTCCGTGCGTGGAGCGGGCATTTCTTGTATTGCTCTTACTTTATCTGGATCCACTTCTATCCCTTTTTGACTAACGATAAACCCAAGTAGCTTGCCTGATCTTACACCAAAAGTGCATTTAGAAGGGTTTAAACGGAGTTTGAACTTCCTTAGTCGGACAAACAACTTTTGAAGGTTAACAACATGGTCTTCTTCGGTCCGAGATTTTGCAATCATATCGTCCACATAAACCTCTATTTCTTTATGCATCATGTCATGAAACAAAGTTACCATTGCTCTTTGGTAGGTTGCCCCAGGATTCTTTAATCCAAATGACATCACTTTATAACAGAAAGTCCCCCATTATGTTATGAATGTAGTTTTCTCCATATCTTCGGGAGCCATCTTGATTTGATTATATCCTGAGAAACCATCCATGAAGGAGAAAAGAGAATATTGAGAAGTGCTATCTACTAGGACATCAATGTGGGGCAAAGGAAAATCATCTTTTGGACTAGCTTTATTTAAATCCCGATAATCAACACACATTCGAACTTTTCCATCTTTCTTTGGAACCGGAACAATGTTAGCAACCCATTGAGGATATTTTGCCACAGCTAAGAAACCAGCATCAAATTGCTTCTTGATTTCTTCTCTAATTTTAAGTGACATATCAGGCCTCATCCTCCTCAATTTTTGCTTAACTGGAGCACATTCAGGCTTGAGTGGTAGCTTGTGTTCAACTATGTTAGTGTCTAGCCCATGCATATCCTGATATGACCATGCAAAGACATCCACATAATCAAATAAAAGTTTGACCAACTTTTCTCGTTCACTTTCTTTCATAGACATACCAATTTTAATTTCTTTCTTATCATGTTCAGTCCCTAAATTGATCACCTCAACAGGTTCTTGATAGGGTTGGATTATCTTAGCTTCCTGTTCAATTAACTTTTCCAGTTATGGGGGAGGCTCACAATCGTCTTCGCAATCCTCATCAGCGTGATTAATTGGGTTTTCAAAATTACAAGAAAGGGTTCTAGCGCTGCTATTTTCAACATATTCATTTTCGAATCTGCATTGTTTAAGTTAAGAAGAAAAAGGAAAAAAAATATGAATAAAGATTGCTAAAAAAAGAAAGAGAAAAACGAAAATAATTGGAGAATTCAAAAATGCATTTATTGATAATAAGCACGAAATTGAAATACATTCGCCCTATTAGTTATCCTTACAGCCTTGAGCAGAGCAAAAGGAGTTAAAATACATAATTACTTTGAACATGAATTAGCAAACACGGGAAACTCGATGATCTTCCAATTATTGAGATTGGTGCTTGGAGAACAAGGATACACCAATTTGAGGGTATCATTATCAACATTATCATCTTCCACAACAGCCACTTGATCAACATATATTATTCCAGCGCTTTTGAAGGTTTGATGAATGTCACAAATATGGGTCTTTTGTGAATTTGGTACCCGATTTTTCCAACTAGCTAGCTTGCTTTCTCGTTTTTCTTTTACAGCATTCTCCTGATCAGCTTTGGTAGGTACATATCCCAACCCGTACTTATCCTTCTTTTCTGGTATTTCTATCAATTTCCCGAATTTAACAAAAGCTCCTCCTTCCAACCTGGATTTTGTAGACTTCAATGATGTGGTAGATAGTTTTGGTTCTTTTAAACGAAATTCTTTCTCCCATGAAGACAACATTGGCGATTTCTAATGTTTGGAAGGAAGTCTCAATGGCTTCCTCTACTTCTTCAATGTATCCCGTAGAAGATAGATGACTCACTATCATATCTTCTTCCCTAGATATTATCACCAGCTTATTGTTTACTATAAACTTTAGCTTTTGATGGAGAGTGGATGTTACTGCTCCAGCAGCATGAATCCACGGTCTCCCTAAAAGGCAACTATACGTCGGCTTAATATCCATCACTTGGAAGGTGATTCTAAATATATGGGGTCTGATTTGAATCGGAAGGTCAATCTCTCCAACAACTTTTCTTCTGGATCCATCAAAGGCTTTTACCACCATACTACTCGGCTTCAAACAAGCCCCGTCAACAAATAGTTTTGATAGTGTTGATTTTGGCATGAAATTTAACGATGAACCGTTATCAACTAGCACTCGTGCAAGAATATGATCATGACACCTCACAGAGATATGTAGTGCTTTATTATGCTCCATGCCCTCAATTGGTAATTCAACATCGCTAAAACTCAAACAGCTACTGGCGGTGATATTACTGACAACCCCATCAAATTGGTCGACAATGATATCATGAGTCACATGGGCCTCATTTAAAATTTTCATCAGTGCCATTCGGTGCGCTTCAGAGTTTAATAACAAAGAAAGAATAGATATCTTGGAAGGAGTTTGATTTAACTGATCTACCACCTTATACTCACTTTGCTTTATAAATTTCAAAAATTCATTAGCTTCTTCTGTAGGCACTGTCTTTTTGCAAATTTCTGGTCCTTTTATGGCATGATACACAGTCTCCTTCCCTTTTTCACCCTGACTCTCCTTTTTCATAAGTTGTTCAGGAGCGTATACTCGACCACTAAGGGTCATCCCACCAATCCCTGAAATATTGGTGACATCAGTATCTTCATGTTTAGAGCTATCGCCTGATTGGTGGTTGACTGAATGGGATGCGACTTCATAACTCAATGGTACTGCCTTGTTGTTTTCATAAGGAAAAGAAGTTGGTGGTTGGACAATTATTGCATTTTTTCCACAATGAGTTGGCTTAGGATTCTCTTTTCTATAGAGGATTTCCAATGGTCTTGGAAAAGATCTATCATTTTCCATGCATAGTTCTATGGTCAATACGTGATTATCTTTTGTATATTGGTCTATCTCTTCTTCAATGAGATTGACGGCAGTATCTCCGTGACCCGACAAAGGATTATTCCCCACGTTGGGACCATCTTCCTTAAAGGTAAGCCATTTTGCATTGATCTATTCTTGTACCTTAGTTTTTAAGGCTTGACAATCTTCGATGGAATGCCCCACGGCTCCAGCATGGTATTCACATTTGGCGTTAGGATTATACCATTTTGGGAATGGTGGTTCTAGAGGTTTCATTGGCCTCAGGACTACCATTGAATTTTGGAGTAAGTGAGGCAATAATTGGCTGTACGTGACAGGAATTGGGTCAAAACGGGTTATCCTTTTTTGATTGACAGGTGGTCTGTAGTGATTTGATATTGGACTTTGGTTCCATTGAGCTTGTTGGGAAAATGCGGTAGGTGGTGGTTGATAAAAATGTGGTCTTGAAGGGTGATATTGAGGGTATGAAGCTTGTGTGGTTGCGGCCACATATGGATAAGGAATGTAAGGAGCTGGGGGCTGGAAGTTTCGGGGTCGATAAGAATTGATGGGTGAAAAATAGGAGACTCTGGGGTTTACCATTATAGCGTTAACGTCCCCTTCTTTCTTTTTTGTGAATGTCGGTTGGGGCCTTTTTATGCTAGTCGCTGGACATACGATCTTGCCACTCCGCATCCCACTTTCTATCCTTTCTCCTATCATGACAAGGTCAGAAAAGTTTGATGACATACTCCCAATCATCTTATCATAAAAAGGCGACTGGAGAGTATCCATAAACATACCAACCATTTCTTTTTCAGATAATGGAGGTTCTACTTGTGATGCCATTTCCCTCCACCTTTGAGCATATTCTTTGAAAGCTTTGTTGTCCTTTTTCAATGCATTTTGCAATTGCATCCTATCAGGGGCCATGTCAATGTTGTACCTGTATTGCCTCAAGAAGGCATCAACCAAGTATTTCTATGAACGAATACGACTTCGCTCAAGATGCATATACCAACTTAACGATGCCCCACTCAAACTATCTTGAAAAGAATGAGTGAGAAGTTTATCGTTATGAGCATAAGAAGCCATTTTTCTGCAATACATAGTTAGATGATTTTTAGGACATGTGTTGCCTTTGTATTTTTCAAAGTCAGGAACCTTGAATTTTGGAGGGATAGTCACATCAGGAACCAAACACATGTCGAAAGCTTCGAGACCATAGACTTTATGCCCCTCAATTGCTTTGATTCGCTCTTCTAAGACATGAAATTTTTCCTTTGATTGTGTATCATCCCCAATGTGAGATTGATGCCAATTCCCGTTAGCATCAAAATGGGGAACTTGAGGTACACTATATGGAATATTTTCTGTGGGTATAGTGTTTTGGGGTGGCACATATCCCAGATGAGGAGGAATTTTTGATTGGTTTAAGTTTTGGGGGTTGGCAGCTGAGTGGTTTTGATTATTTTCTATGGGGTTGATGATTACAGGCGGAGTATAACCAGGCGGGATACCATATATAGGAAATTGCATAGCTGCTGTGCGGAATTGTTGGTTAGTAGGGGTAAAACCCGGTGGGTGAGAAGGAGTAGTTTGGTGTTCTTCATTTACAATCGGAGGATCCCCATATGTATTCTCCTTCCTTGCCAAAGCCTGTATAGCTTCCAGAATTCGATCGACCTTTTCCTTCAGTTGGTTGACATCCGCTCTTATCACCTCTTGGTTTTGCTCGAGTTCATCCATGATCTTAGAATTCGCGCGCGTTCGATAAGGGTGTCGGGGAATCAGCTTTATTGATTTTTTCTGTTTTTTTTTTTAGTAAAAAAATAAATAAATAAAATAAATTTTCTATGAATATTAAAATATGAATGTGATGGAAATGAAATCAATTAGTGAATTATGATAGTTGGACATTGGGGAATCATACGCCTTAGGTAATAGCAAGAACAAATTATTAGTGAAGAAAATATGAGGACTGGAAATCAAAATAGAAAATCCTTCATTGATAAGAGAAAGAGTACATCATATTTAAATTAAAAAAAACTACATTGACTGTGGGATTTCAATCTTCTCTTTTGATATGACAACCAATCTTCTCCTCCAATTCTTCTACCAAATTTTTGCAATATTCGACGAACTTGTAGACTTTGACTGGAGTATTCAACGGATGCATTACCGCATCAATCTCTCTTAGATGCTTTGGAATTTTTAAGACTGCTTGATTAACAAGCATTGCCAATTTTGAAAAGCAGTCTTTCCAATGTCTTCTTTTATCTTTCAGCTCTTTATAGATCTCTTGATTCTTTAATTGACCTAGCAACATCATAAATCGATCCTCCCAATATATGGTTTCGTCCTTTAGGTCACTATAGATCTTTTCTTGGTAATCAATGTAGTTCTTCAGTTCACTAGAATTCTCCATTTCTATTCTTAGTGCGTCTTGATGTTTTGAGAGTAATTCTTCAATTTCTTCACTGTGTTGCCTCTCATTCCTTACTTGACTCTCATACTCAGCTACCATTTCTTTCAGTTGTTTCTTTAAATCTTCAAACTCTTTTTTTATCTTCTTCTCAGAGCTTGCTGATTTTGTCCACAACTGCTTCCACATATAGGCCTCTCTGATAGCTGCATTCTTTTCTTGCCTTCGCACATCTAACTCTTCATTTGCACCTCTCAAACAATCTTGTATGTCAAGTTTATTTCCTTTTTCAACTTTCAACCTCTTGTTACTTCTTTCAATAAACTGACTTTTACAAGTGTTTTCTGATCGTAATTTCTCATTCTCTTGGGAGACTTTTTCTAACTTCGATTCTAGCTCTTTTTTCTCCTCTTCGGATTTCAACAATGATGCTTTGAGTTCTTCTATCTCTTCATTGGTAGCAAAAGTAGGTTCATATATTTCCTGATCACTCGAAGGTGTACTGTGGAAAGGCAACTTGATTTCTTGGACTCTATTTTTGAGCCATTATCGGTATGGTTCTTTTGTGGTGCAACTTCTGCATCCAAGTACTTTTCCTTTTCTAATGACCTTTTCCCAAGCTCGACTTATCCTTTGCAAGATCGGTGGGTCTACCATACCCGTATTGTGCAAAATAAAAGCTTCCAATGACTTATCATCTGGTTTTTCCAACATAGGGTAGCCAAGTTGTCTCAAAGCTACCGATGGATTGTAATTAATACATCCTTTGGTTCCCATGAGAGGCACATTTGGGAAATCTCCGCATTGACATATTACTTCCTCCACCCCTTGTTCTCTATGATACCATGAAATTGTGTCCCCGGTAAGGCTAGCTATAGTCTGAGCCCATTCACGATTATTCTTAATTCCAATATGATACCCTCTTTTGAACATATGAGATATGAACCAAGTATACAACATTGGAGCGCAACACAAAATTGTTCCCCCTTTCTTCTCATGCCGCATATGTAGAGAGTAATAGACATCAGCAAAAATTGGGAACTGCTCCATTATTTTTTAGCGGCTAAACCATGGCACTTTTGCTCTAGATATTTCCTTGAAAAGCCATGAACAACTCCTTTTTCCTCTTTTGTACTGTCCAACTCTCTTATGTTGATTTTCAATACTTCAGATATTGCATCCAATTTCGGTGGTTGCCCAGTATATCGATAAGGATTTCTTTCTCTAAGGGGTAACCCAATATTCGTTCAAATTCCTCTAATGTCGGGGCCAACTAAAAGTCTTGAAAGGTGAAACATCTTAAGAGAGGGTCGTAATACTGAGCCAAAGCCGTGAGGGCCCCTGTTTGCACATTTACTGCCAAGAGATTTAGGATCTTCCCATATTTGAGAAAGAAACTATCACGTTGTATAGTTTTCATTTGATTGTTGATGTCTCTTAAACTTTTCAAATCAGGTTGTTTGAACTTTAAAAGTAAATTTTTTATTTTTTTTCTGATTCCATTGTCTTCTTTAATTTAACACAAGACTAAGATTCTTATGATTCCCCAACAATCCTGAAAATTGATGCAAAATGCCAATTTATTTTCAAAAGAAACAATGTCATGAAATATGAATGCAATTAGGTAGAATGACAATTGTGAATACATAACATTTTGAATGAATATATGAGGTATTTTTACTTATATAAATATTCTTATGATGAAATGGTCTATCGACTTATGCAGTGAAAATCTCGCAAGGGTGGCTCTATAGTTCTAAACACGGTTCCTAGAGCCAATAATCTTATTTTGGAACATTGTCAACAATAATAGGTAAACTATTTGGAGTGACAATGCCCTCAATAAGATCAAACTCTAGGTGAGATTTTCATGCTAACCAAACATGATGTACATTCAGAAGGCTACCACTACACAACCTCGAAACTAAACTTAAGTTTTGTTCAAACCCGGGGTGTAAGGTTCCACTCATAAGTGTGTGTCTTAGTAAAAGTGTAGGGTGTGGAATAAGTATAATTTAATAACTCCATGACGATAATAAAACATATATACATAATAAATAAATAGATTAATAAATAAATAAATAAATGAATAAATAAATAAGAATAATCAACAAGCTTAAAAATATTATAATGCCAACTAATACTTATTAAGAAATAATAAACGCATAAAATAAAAGAAAATAAAAAACAAACAAAGATAAAAAAAATAAAAATAAAAATAAAAAGTTAAAAATTATGCACAATTAATTTATTAGGCCTGACACTCTAAAATTTCCCAATGGAGTCGCTAGCTGTCGCGGCCTAAAATTTCGAGTGTTTCTCGAATTCAATGGAGTCGCCACCAAAATTTATTTTAAAATAGGGAAAATATTGGGAAACCCTTAAAAACAAAAATAAATGGTCTTTGAAACCAAATTTGAGTTCGGGAGTCGATTATGCGTAGGGAAGGTATTAGCACCCTACGACATCCGTTAGAAACGGTTACCTATAATTAATTGTGCAAAATTAATTTTAACTTAAGTATATTTATTTTTCTTTATTATTAAATATGAATAACAATCATTACTATTTTTTTAAAATATGATTTTGAAATAAATATGTACTTAACAAATAAAGGACAAAAAAAGAAATTTTTATTTATGTGCTTGACAAGAATGTGATCTTGCTCCTACGTAAAAATGATCTTTAACCATATTCACCTCGTAAAAATGAAATTTTATCGTGCGACACAAAACTGTGTAGAATATTTTGAGTAATTCTTGCCTTGTCGTGTGAAATGATTGTCTCACAGTGCGGGGCAAAAATAGAGAGATATTTAGAGTAACACTTGTGTTGATGTGCCACCTCGTCATACGACACACTCATAAATGTTATGTTTAAATGCTCGATTTTGAGAAAATTTCAAACGCAAAAATACCAGCTAATGACCCATTTTAATGCTTGCATTGTTGTGCGAAAGGTTGTTTCTGTGTGGAAACGAAGAAAATCTAACTCTTTAAATAGACATGATGATTAAAACAATCAATGCAATTTTTTCCTGCATTCTTGAAATTTTGTCGATAAAAAAATTTATTTTTATCCTACACACTCATACACTATCCCATTGTATTAAGTTTTCATTAATCTATTGATTACTAATACAATTTTTAACAATCAAAGCAAATTAGTTACATTTCTCAATACCACTTTGTTTGAACCTTTTTGGTTAACTATCTAGATAAAAGTGGATTCTGACACAATCAATTTCTCGGGTATTAAGGTGATAAGATGAACCATAATATCATATTACCTAATTTAACAAGGTTGACCAATGCTAATGCCTTATTAAATTAAATAATGCATTAATTATATTATTTGAGTTAATAAACGTCTAATGAGTTTAGAAATATTTGTAGGTTAATGATGTATTTATTATTACACTATTAAGATATCATGATGTGTGTCCACAATCAAAATTTTCTTTTCTATTTGAATTATGGTTAATACTATGATTGCAATGGTAATCATGTTATATATATTTGTAATATGTGTTATTGATTTTATGAGTTGTGTTGTATGGCCTTTGTATGATTGATTAACTGTTGTGATGCATTGTTGTGAGTAATGTAACTGTCATAGTGACCATGTTATTATTGTAGTACACATTCGTTGTTATAAATTGTGCTTTGTTTTTTATATTTTGAACTAAATTTTGGTATGTGTATACATGTCATACTTGACTCATGCCCATAACAATCCATTTTATATAATGAGTGACTTAGAACGATGAG